>CM053026.1:461572875-461602092 GCA_028564925.1 Lithobates sylvaticus | reverse complement strand
AATCCAAAGTCCGTCGGAAATTCCGACAGAAAAAAAGACCGTTGGGCATACACACGGTCGGAAAATCCGATGAAAAGCTCCCATCGGACTGTTTCCATCGTGTGTACGCCGCATTAGAGTCTACAAAAGACTTGAGACTGGGGGGGAGGTTCACCTTCCAGCAGGACAACGACCCGAAACATACAGCCAGAGCTACAATGGAATGGTTTAGATCAAAGCATATTCATGTGTTAGAATGGCCCAGTCACAGTCCAGACCTAAATCACATTGAGAATCTGTGGCAAGACTTGAAAATTGCTGTTCACAGACACTCTCCATCCAATCTGACAGAGCTTGAGATATTTTACAAAGAAGAAGAATGGGCAGAAATGTCCTCTCTAGATGGGCAAAGCTGGTAGAGACATCCCCAAAAAGACTTGTAGATAAAGGGGGTTCTACAAAGTATTGACTCCGGGGGGCGCCATACAAATCCCCCCCCCCCCACTTTTCACATATTTATTTGTATCATTTTCCTTCCACTTCACAATTATGTGCCACTTTGTGTTGGTCTCTCACATAAAATCCCAATAAAATACATTTACGTTTTTGGTTGTAACATGACAAAATGTGGAAATTTCAAGGGGTATGAATACTTTTTCAAGGTACTGTAGTCTTGCACTTATATTAACCACTTAAGGACTGAGCCTCTTTTTTAAACTTTTTGTTTGCAAGTTAAAATAATAGATATAAAGAAAGAATTTGCGCTAGGTGAAAAAGGAAAACTTATTGGCAGAAAATTGTGTTGATGAGGAAATTAAACCAAAAAACCGTGAAGGTAAATCCTGCAGCTGGACATTAATAACCCCGGTATAGGGCACAAACAAGATATATGTAAACAGAAAATGCAGCGCTGGATAGTGAAAAAACTGTAAATTACCAGTTAACGTGACCCAAATTGATTGGTGAAAATAATAATAATTCAAACAAAATGCATAATCGGTTAATGTGAATAACCCAAAATAATTAGTGAAATAAATGTTCAAACAAAGTTCATACTCAATCAATGAAAAAAAACCCCAGATGGGGGAAGTGAATAAATGAATACTCAAACAAAGTTCATATGTGAATACAAAAATTCGAAAAATCCAAAGTGATTAAAAAATGAACAAATGAATTCATAAGAGTTCCTGTGAAATCAATCAAAAATGTAGACGTTGATAGTAGTGCAGCCCATCACCACAGAGATAAAACAGAAGGGGGGGAGGCTTACCAAAAAGCCAGCGACCGCCCTTATTCAGGGGGGTCAAACTGAGCTTAAGATGAACAGCCTTGGTGCTGTTGGGGATATCCCACGTCCGAATCGATATCCGACGGCAACGGGTCTCCTCCCGAATGGTGGCTGTTCACCGAAAATCCTCGTACGTCACTGGCAGTATAACGACCGGATGGATCAAGTGGATGATATAGATGGAAAACAAAAGGGGACTCGAATAGTGTAGACGTTTCCAGTGGGTTTATTGAATTAGCCACAATAGCATAACAAAAGATCGAAAAAACCTTGCAAGGTAATGGCGGCTCCGTTCGGTCTATGGGACAATACTCGCGCATGCGCAGTACGATCGTACGTAACGAACCCTACGGCGTTTCGTCACAACTGACGTCATCAGGGCCACCCCTGATGACGTCAGTTGTGACGAAACGCCGTAGGGTTCGTTACGTACGATCGTACTGCGCATGCGCGAGTATTGTCCCATAGACCGAACGGAGCCGCCATTACCTTGCAAGGTTTTTTCGATCTTTTGTTATGCTATTGTGGCTAATTCAATAAACCCACTGGAAACGTCTACACTATTCGAGTCCCCTTTTGTTTTCCATCTATATCATCCACTTGATCCATCCGGTCGTTATACTGCCAGTGACGTACGAGGATTTTCGGTGAACAGCCACCATTCGGGAGGAGACCCGTTGCCGTCGGATATCGATTCGGACGTGGGATATCCCCAACAGCACCAAGGCTGTTCATCTTAAGCTCAGTTTGACCCCCCTGAATAAGGGCGGTCGCTGGCTTTTTGGTAAGCCTCCCCCCCTTCTGTTTTATCTCTGTGGTGATGGGCTGCACTACTATCAACGTCTACATTTTTGATTGATTTCACAGGAACTCTTATGAATTCATTTGTTCATTTTTTAATCACTTTGGATTTTTCGAATTTTTGTATTCACATATGAACTTTGTTTGAGTATTCATTTATTCACTTCCCCCATCTGGGTTTTTTTTTCATTGATTGAGTATGAACTTTGTTTGAACATTTATTTCACTAATTATTTTGGGTTATTCACATTAACCGATTATGCATTTTGTTTGAATTATTATTATTTTCACCAATCAATTTGGGTCACGTTAACTGGTAATTTACAGTTTTTTCACTATCCAGCGCTGCATTTTCTGTTTACATATAAGTTAAAATAATAATTGTTTTGCTAGATACTTACTTAGAACCCCCCATACATTATATTTTTTTTTTTCTAACACCCTGGAGAATAAAATGGCGGTCGTTGCAATACTTTCTGTCACACCGTATTTGCGCAGCAGTCTTAAAAGGGAAAAAATACACTTTTTTGAATAAAAAATAAGACAAAAGTAAAGTTAGTCCAATTTTTTTTTTATATTGTGAAAGATAATGTTACGCCGAGTAAATTGATACCCAACATGTCACGCTTCAAAGTTGCGCCCGCTCGTGGAATGGCGACAAACTTTTCCCCTCAACATTTCTACAGGTTACCAGTTTTGAGTTACAGAGGAGGTCTAGGGCTAGAATTATTGCTCTCGCTCTAACGATTGCGGCGACACCTCACATGTGTGCGGTTTGAATACCATTCTTATATGCGGGCGCTACTCATGTATGCGTTCGTTTCTTGCGCGCAAGCTCGTCGGGAGGGGGCGCTTTAAAATAATTTTTTTTTTTCTTATTTATTTTACTTTAAAAAAATTATTTTGACACAGTTTTAAAAAAAAAAAAAAAAATTTGGGTCACGTTTATTCCTATTATAAGGAATGTAAACATCCCTTGTAATAGAAAAATAGCATGACAGGACCTCTTAAATATGAGATCTGGGGGTCAAAAAGACCTCGTTTCTCATATTTACACTAAAATGCAAAAATAAAAAAATAAATAATAATTGAAAAAAATATTTTTTTTTCCTTTTTAACCACTTCAGCCCCGGACCAATTTGCAGCCAAAGGACCAGGCCCCTTCTTGCGATTCGGCACGGCGTCGCTTTAACTGACAATTGCGCGGTCGTGCGACGTGGCTCCAAAACAAAATTGGCGTTCTTTTTTTCCCACAAATAGAGCTTTCTTTTGGTGGTATTTGATCACCTCTGCGGTTTTTATTTTTTGCGCTATAAACAAAAATAGAGTGACAATTTTGAAAAAAAATGCAATATTTTTTACTTTTTGCTATAATAAATATCCCCAAAAAATATATAAAAAAACATTTTCTTCCTCAGTTTAGGCCGATACGTATTCTTCTACATATTTTTGGTAAAAAAAATCGAAATAAGCGATTATTGATCGGTTTTCATAGAAGTTATAGCATTTACAAGATAAGGGATAGTTTATAGCATTTTTATTAATAATTTTTTTTTTTATTAGTAATGGCGGCGATCTGCGATTTTTATTGTGACTGCGACATTATGGCGGACACATCGGACATTTTTGACACATTTTTGGGACCATTGTCATTTATACAGCAATCAGTGCTATTTAAATGCATTGATTCCTGTATAAATGACACTGGCAGTGAAGGGGTTAACCACAAGGGGGCAGTGTAAGGGTTAAGTATGCCTAGGGGTGTGTTTCTTACTGTGGGGGGGCGTGGCTGTCAGCTAGTGAATGCTGATCTCTGCTCCAATCACAGGGAGCAGAGATCGGCGTCACTAGTTGCTAGGCAGAACGGGGAGATGCTGTTTTATCTCGGCATCTCCCCGTTCAGCCTTCCCGTGAGACGTTCGCGGGGGTCCCCGCGGTGATCGAGTCCGCGGGGAACTGCGACCGGACTCACGGGGGTCCCGACCGGCGCGGGAGCGCGCCGCTCCCGATGGCACGGACAGGCATTAAGGAGGGACTTATATATACGCCCTCCTGCCTGTACGTGACATTCTGCCGACGTATATCGTCGTGCGCCGGTCGGCAAGTGGTTAAGAGCTATGGGACGGAAGTGACGTTTGACGTCGCTTCCGCCCTCCCATGCCAGGGAGCCAAGCGGGGGTGTACTGACTTTTGTTGCCAGCGGTTTAGACATTAATGGCTGTGTGTTGAGTTATTTTGAGGGGACGGCAAATTTACACTGTTATACAAGCTGTACACTCACTACTTTACATTGTAGACAAGTGTCATTTCTTCAGTGTTGTCACATGAAAAGGTAGAAGAAAAGATTTACAGAAATGTGAGGGGTGTACTTACTTTTGTGAGATACTGTGTATAGTGTATATGTGCAAGACTGCCGGTATTCATCTTTACAGCTGGATCAGGATCAATTGCTTGAAATACATTTTGGACATTAATGGACAGGTTCCACCTGTAGTCACCACCAGGGGGCACATGTGATGGAGTGACAACGCAGGGGATCAACCAGGAGGCAGTTGTCACCCTTTACCAGGAAGTTCCTCAACAAGGACCTTCACGGCAGGATCACCAGGGATTGTTTTAATGAAATGTGAAGGTTTTAAAAGATTCGATTTTTAAAATGACTCTTGAAAAGACATTCGCGTGTTAACGTTTTTTATATGAGATTTTAATGATTTACTTTAGTTTTACTTTACACGCGCCTGGAAGGGTTCCATGTAACATTCCTGTGCGGAATGATCGGCATCTGACAAATATTTGCCAGAATGTGAATTTTAATGTCCAGTTGAGGGACGAGAGAGAGGCTCGGGGAGCTCTGGCGACATAAGATAATTCATTTTTCTAAAAAAATGTTTACATTTTTTTTTTTTTTATATATAACATTTTCCTTTTTGCTCAGCTTAACCTGTTCCATTGCTTCCTGGTGGTGACCCTCCCTGTGCAATGTGTGTCTCCATGGCTGCCTGCAGTTTCCTGCTGGGGGGATGTGACTGAGTGACAATGCAGGAGCACAATTGGAAGGAAGGGACAGAGGGTTGTCACCCTATAACAGGAAGTTGACCAGCATAGCAGGTGTGGCTGGGTAAGGGGCAGAGAGCTCTCCTCCCCTTCTTCTTGCTGACCCCTAAGTGATGTGTTTAGCGTCACTTCCGGGTGCTCCTGTCATTTAACATCTCTTCCGGGTGATCTGGTCATTTGACGTCACTTCCGGTTGCTCCTGTCATTTGACGTCACTTCCGGTTGCTCCAGTCATTTGACATCACTTCCAGGTGCTCCTGTCATTTGATGTCACTTCCGGGTGCTCCTGTCATTTGACGTCACTTCCAGGTGCTCCGGTCATTTGACGTCACTTCCGGGTGCTCCTGTCATTTGATGTCACTTCCGGGTGCTCCGGTCATTTGACGTCACTTCCGGGTGCTCCTGTCATTGACGTCACTTCCAGGTGCTTCTGTCATTTGACGTCACTTCCGGGTGCTCCTGTCATTGACGTCACTTCCAGGTGCTTCTGTCATTTGACGTCACTTCCGGGTGCTCCTGTCATTGACGTCACTTCCGGGTGCTCCGGTCATTTGACGTCACTTCCGGGTGCTCCTGTCATTGACGTCACTTCCGGGTGCTCCTGTCATTGACGTCACTTCCAGGTGCTCCGGTCATTTGATGTCACTTCCGGGTGCTCCTGTCATTTGACGTCACTTCCGTGTGCTCCTGTCATTTGACGTCACTTCCCGGTGCTCCTGTCATTTGACGTCACTTCCCGGTGCTCCTGTCATTTGACGTCACTTCCCGGTGCACTGGTCAGCCTCCCCGGCCAGCATGGCTGGGAAAGAATGCATTGCATTACATTCAGCGGAGAAAAGACCACCGGATGTCTCATTAAAGAGTACCTGTCATAAAAAAAACATCACATTGGGGACTTTTTGTCCCCTATGGGATGGAATAAAAAATGCTTTTTTTTTCTTGCAAAAAATGTAAGTTACACCCAAGCACATAAAATACCCCCCAACAAATGTTGAGGCCACCCAACTTCACATCTACACACAAATGCAAACGAATGCGTCGGGTGCCTACGCATGAAGGGGTTAACACTAGGGGGCGATCAAGGGGTTAAATGTGTTCCCTCAGCGTGTTCTAACTGTAGGGGAGTTGGCACTGCCTGGGGGAGGAGACAGATCGGTGTTCCTATATACTAGGAACACACGATCTGTCTCTTCTCCCCTGCCAGAATGTGGATTTGTGTGTTTACACACACAGATGCTCGTTCTGGCTCTGTCAGGAGCGATCGCAGGTGTCCGGCAGACATCGCAGCCACCGGGCACGCACATCGGCTCCTCAGTACCGCGGCGCGCGCGCGCCCCCTTTACCCCTTAAAGCAGCCGCCTTACAGCTACGGCGATTTGCGCAGGGGAGGAGCCATTCTGCCACCGCCAAACAACGGCGGGCGGTCGGCAAGCGGTTAAACTTAATTCATGGCTGGATTAAGAGCTTTTTGTGGAAGATGCAAACAATTTTTTGTTAAAACAAACTAAATCTTTATTCAAATTAAATAGAGAGGGGGGTGAGAGAGAGGGGGTGTGGGTTAGAGAGAGAGGAGGGTGAGAGAGAGAGAGAGGGGTGAGAGAAATGAAAGGGTGAGAGAGACAGGGGGATGGGGGTAAGAGACAGAGTGGGGTGAGAGAGAAGATGAGAGAGGGGGTGAGAGAGAAAGGGGAAGTATGAGAGAAATGGGGCTGACAGAGAGGAATTGTGAGAGCGGGGTGAGAAAGAGAGAGGGGGTACGCGCCCCCTATACTCCTTAAAGCGGCCACCGTACAGCTATGGCGATTTGCGCGGGGGAGCCATTCTGCCGCCGTCTAATAATGGCGGGTGGTCGGCAAGTGGTTAAACTTAATTTGGGGCTGGATTAAGAGATTTTTGGGCCTGGTGCTGAGGATTGTGGTGGGCCTTTATATAGAAATAAATTAAATTGAAAATGCAAACAATTTAGAGAAGGGTGAGAGAGAGGGTAGAGAGGGGGGGGGGGGCGAGAGAGAGAGAGGGGTGAGAGAAATTAAAGGGTGAGAGAGACAGGGGTGCTGAGAGGGAGGAAGAGAGAGGGGGGGCGAGAGAGGAGGGTGAGAAAGAGGAAGGGTGAGAGAGAGAGAGAGGGGGTGGGAGATGGGGGTGAGAAAGAGGGAGAGACAGAGGGGGTGAGACAGAGAGGGTGAGAGAGAGAGAGAGAGGTGAAAGAGCGAGAGAGAGAGAGAGGGAGAGAGAGGGGGTGGTGGAGAGAAGGGGGGGGGATGAGAGAGAAGGGGGGAGAGGGTGGGGGGGTGGGAGAGAGAGAGGGGGTGGGGTGAGAGAGGGGGGAGAGAAAGGAAGGGGTGAGAGAGAGAGGAAGGATGAGAGAGACAGGGGCTGACAGAGAGGAAGCGTGAGAGGGGGCTGAGAGAGAGAGAGAGAGAGAAGAGATGGGGGTGAAAGAGAGAGAGAGGAGTGAGGGGGGGTGAAAGAGAAAGAGAGGGGGCGAGAGAAAGAGGATGGATGAGAGAGACAGGGGTTCAGAGAGAGGAAGAGGAAGGATGAGAGAGGTGGGGCTGACAGAGAGGAAGGGTGAGAGAAGGGGTGAAAAAAAGAGAGGGGGTGAGAAAGCGGGGGGGGGGGGGGGGCGAGAGGGGTAAGAGAAATAAGGTGTGAAAGAGAGATGGGGTGAGAGAGAGAGGGAGGGGTGGGTGAGAGAGAGGGGGGGGTGAGAGAGGGGTGAGAGAGAGAGAGATGGAGGGGGGAGTGTGAGGGAGAGAGGGTTGTGAGAGAGGGGGGGTGTGAGAGAGAGAGAGGGGGGGGTGAGAGAGAGAGAGGGGGGTGAGAGAGAGAGGGGGGGTGAGAGAGAGGGGGGTGAGATAGAGAGGGGTGAGAGAGAGAGGGGGGGGGGAGAGAGGGAGAGGGGGGGGGTGTGAGAGAGAGAGAGGGGGGTTAGAGAGAGGGAGGGAGGGGGTGAGAGAGAGAGAGGGGGGTTGAGAGATAGAGAGGAGGTGAGATATAGAGAGGGGTGAGAGAAAGAGAGGGGGGGAGAGAGAGAGAGGGGGTGAGAGAGAGAGAGAGGGGGGTGAGAGAGAGAGGGGGGTGAGAGAGAGAGAGAGAGAGGGGGGGTGAGAGATAGAGAGGGGGTGAGAGGGAGGGAGGGGTGAGAGAGCCTTTGGGTAGTTTTAGTAGGGCGGTAATGTGGCACACATAGTGCACCACGTCGAACTGTGGGTGAAGCCACATTGTGGTAAGAGTGAGAGGGGCTGCCCAACACGCGATGCATAGGAACGTGCGCACTCTGTCACTTCTGTATTATGTGAATGGAGCTTTACACTAACCAACCGTGTAACAGGGGTATTTACTAAAGAAAAAATCTTCCCTGCCTCTCTGCTAATCTCTGCATCTTTATCCACCTCCTCCCAGTACACTATATACCTCTGCTCATCTTTGCACCCCAGCCCCCCCTGCACACCCCCTCTTTGGTCATGTTTGCCCTCCAAGGCCGATGGTGGTCTCAGTGACGGGGGGCAGACAGTGCTTGTTGTACATCCCCCAATGTCGGCATCAGTCAGCAAAGGTGATGGTGGACTGGGGCTCAGGGAGTCTGATATATACCTATGAATGCTCTAATGCCGCGTACACACGGTCGGAATTCTCGTCGGAAAAAGCTCTGATGGTTTTCCCGTCGGAATTCCGACGGAATTTCTCTCAAACTGTCTTGCCTACACACAATCACACCAGATTCTGACGGTCAATAACACTGCACCTTAAAAAACGTTCAACTGCACTATAAAAGGGAAGTTTAATGCTTCCGAGCATGCGTCAAATTGTTTCCGAGCATGCGTCGGAATTTTGCGTGTCGGACTTGCCTACACACGATCGGAAAATCCGATAGAAAGGTTTTCCGTCGGAAAAATTAGGAACAGGTTCTCAATCCAAAGTCCGTCGGAAATTCCGACAGAAAAAGACCGATGGGCATACACACGGTGGGAAAATCCAGTGAAAAGCTCCCATCGGACTGTTTTTATCAGAAATTCCGACCGTGTGTGTACGCGGCATAGCAATTTACATATCGATACCGCCGAGATTCACATATCAATCACGTGTACTCTGCACACAGAGCAGGGCTGGACACTAGACATGTGCACAATAGAAAAAAAATAATTTTTTTAGTTTCGTTTTTTTCGTTTCCGTTGATTCGTAACGATTCGTTAGTAGTCGGTGTTCGTATTTGTAACGATTTGTATTTTCGTAAGAGTTATTTTTTCGTTGATTCGTTTTTCCGTTAGTTTAATTTTCGTTTATTCGAAATTCGGACGCATTCGTATTTTCGTAGATTTAGTTACATTCGTACTTTCGTTAGATTGATTTATTCGTACTTTCGTAACATTGTTTTCGTAGATTCGTATCGGAGCATAATTCATAATTTTATGTAATGTGTATGCTATTATTACATTGTAAGAGACACGGAAAAATTACGAATCGAAAAAAAAAAAAAAGTTACGAATGTACGAATTTTTTCGTTCAATCCATTCGAAGCACGTTAAGCAGCGCCATTGTAAGAGACACGGAAAAATTACCAATTCAACAAAAAAAAAAAAGTTATGAATGTACGAATTTTTTCGTTCATTTTGATTTTCGTTGTTCCTGTTTTCGTTTTTTGGATTTTCTTCTTTCATAGATTAGTTTCTAATTATTTTTTTTTTCGGATTTTCGTTGTTTTTCGGATTCGTTCGATTCGAACATTCGTTAAAATTTTTAGCGAATCGTTCGTTCATCCGTACGATAACGAATGAACGAATATAACGAATTTGAACGAAAAACGAAAAAAAAAATAAATGAATTGCACATGTCTACTGGACACTCACATCACTGGGCTGGGCCTATCCTAAGGAAGGGGCCTGGAGCTGCATGACTTCATTATAATACGTATATATATATATATATATATATATATATATATATATATATACGTTGCGGTTTGCAAGTGAATTACCCGGGTTATGGCTGAAGATATCATCCATAACCCCCGGTATTTTTATTTTTTTTTCAGCTGGCGGCTGGCTTTCTTATGAAAACGGTCCGAGCAACTCATTAGCCGCTGGATCGCTTTCAGAAGCAGCGTGATGGGAACGTTCATCTCATATATGAGAGAAGTGTAAGAAAGGCAATTGGTTAAATATGAAAATATAAATATAAAATACAGACAAATTTTGGGGTCCTTTCTTTAAACAGTACTACAGAAAAAAAAGTTGCCCTCTGCTCCGCCCCTTCTTGGAGAGATCATGTGACCCCGGTGCCTAGGCTCCCGGCCATGCGAGCCTTTAGCAGCATTTTCCCCAGGAGGAGTATTTCAGTCCCTGGAGCTCACCTCCATATTCGGTTAGTCTAGTTCTACCTTAATATTTATCTGCTTAATAATAAAAAGCCGTTACCTTCACCATTCTACCCAATAGGAAGTCTCATCTCTACCGTAAGAAATAGTTTAAAACAAACTTTTCTGAGCAAAGTGAGTCCGAGGTGACTTGCTCAGAACATGGAGGGGTTAAATTGTTTTGGAATGTAGCAGATGTGAGAAGTAATTTGGCGTTTAATGTGTAAACCAGCAGAAGGGTGACAATTTGGATCATTGTGTAACTGACACATTGCTGCCATGTGGGGGAGGAGGATGAGGTGGGGGTGGGGTGGGGGGGGGTCACTCTTCCCTCCTACTATCCTGCATCAGCAGCTTTGGCTGAGATAGAAGTGTGCTGGACAGTCGGGGTGACAACTGACCGAGTGACAGGGGACTAACCCATCCGCCATGTACTGAGGGCCACCACCAGACCTGGATTCCACCACCAGACCCCACCACACAGGGGACACCACCACACAGGGGACACCACCACACAGGGGACACCGCCACACCGGGGACACCGCCACACCGGGGACACCATTCTGGTACAGTAAAGATTGCCACGTATTATCCTTCACCTGAACAGGTAAGAATCCCCAAATCTGAGCAATTGTCTGTAGACCTGACAATAAGGACTGCACTGCCATTGGCCGCATCACCAATGACCATACAAACCTTCAAAATGGCACAAAGAAGAGGAAATGGTCACAAATGTTATCGCCGTGTCCATGAGAGAGACAACTTTGTGTTGTGACTGTGCTGATAGATCCTGTCCAGTGTCTGTCCTACCTGTGTGATGTCTGTCCTACCTGTCCAGTGTCTGTCCTACCTGTCCAGTGTCTGTCCTACCTGTGTGGTGTCTGTCCTACCTGTGTGGGTTCTGTCCTACCTGTGTGGTGTCTGTCCTACTCTGTGGTCTCTGTCCTACCTGTGCGGTCTCTGTCCTACCTGTGCGGTGTCTGTCCTACCTGTGTGGGTTCTGTCCTACCTATACTATGTCTGTCCTACCTGTTCAGTGTCTGTCTTACCTGTGTGGCTTTTGGTGTACCTATGCTGTCCTACCTGTGTGGTGCCTGTCCTACCTATACTATGTCTGTCCTACCTGTGTGGTATCTGTCCTACCTGTGCGGTGTCTGTCCTACCTGTGCGGTGTCTGTCCTACCTATACTATGTCTGTCCTACCTGTGTGGTGCTTGTCCTACCTATACTATCTCTATCCTACCTGTGCGGTGTCTGTCCTACCTGTGCGGTGTCTGTCCTACCTGTGCCGTGTCTGTCCTACCTGTGTGGTGTCTGTCCTACCTATACTATCTCTATCCTACCTGTGCGGTGTCTGTCCTACCTGTGTGGTGTCTGTCCTACCTGTAATATGTATATTATGTATACCTATATTGAATAATTATATTAAATGTTATTTATAAATGATATAGGATGGGATAAATAGCTCAATCTCAGTTTTTGCGGACGACACAAAATGAAGCAGGGCAATAACTTCACATCAGGATATAGAAATTTCACAGCAAGACCTGAACCAAATAATGAAGTGGGCAACTACATGGCAAAGGAGGTTTAATGTGGAGAAATGTCAAATAATGCAGTGACCAGACCACCGCTTGTAGGGGTGCCAAGAGTAACTTTTGCTTCGGGGGGCTGTACTGACCACTCCTACGCCTGCTCCGGTTGCTTCTTGATTTCCCTTCGCTGGGCCTTGTAGGCCTGGAGCACTGGGAGCCGCACAGCTTGCAGGCCACAGCCATGCGCCCTCCGGCCCGAATGTTTTATATTTGACCAACAGGTGGGGTAAGTCCAGGTCTTTCAAGAAATGCATGCCCAGCACGGCAGGGTGGTTATGGATCACCACTATCCCCTACCCGCTCCATCACCAATTTGAATACTTACCCAGGTGATGCCTTCGACCAAGATGGGTCGATTATTGGCCGTTCTGAGGGAAAGCCAACAGAGGTCTAAATGTTTTTGTGCTCCAAATCTCTGCACATAGAAATCGTACTCCATGATTGTGACCTCTGACCTGGTGTCAATCAAGCATAGGACTTCTTGCCTGTTAATCAAGGCAGCTACCACCGGGCTCAGTGTGACCATGTCCTTTGGCTTGCTGGGACTTTGGGTTGTTGGACCCAGGGGTCACCCCTCTTCCCGGGGAGTCAGTAGATTAATGATGGCCTGGAGGGAACAATATATTTAAATCAGCCAAGGATAGGTGGAACAAGGCACCACATCCCGAATTGGTAGAAGTTGGGAAAAGGGGACTTTGAAGGTACCTGTCATGAAGGCTCCATCCGTGGCCGGCGACCTGATGATCCTGCCAGTAATCGGCGCCTCAGCCTCCCTGGTTCCCGTTCTCGGCTGCCATTGCGCATGCGCGAGCGCGCGCGTGCACGCGCGCGCCCGCAGACGGGGGCGAGCGTGCGCGGACGGGTGCGCGCCTCCATTGGCGCCAATGAGGCTATTTAAACCCTTCTGTTACTGACGGTCCCCGCTGTCTGCTCTACAACGTTCTGTGTTTGAAACCTGATCTGAAGTCTGTTTACCTGTATCTGACCCGGCTATCCTTGACCATCCGCTCTGTCCCTGTGTATCGACCTTGGCTTGTCTGTGACCATCCTCTTGTCTTCTCCACCTGTACTGTGCTGCCAGCCTGATATCTGACCCGGCCCGTCTGACCATCCCAGAGCCAGCTTACCTGTTGTTCCAGCCTGCACACAGATCCAGCTTACCTGTTGTTCCAGTCTGCATACAGATCCAAGTCTGCCTGTTGTTCCAGCCTGCACACAGATCCAGCTTACCTGTTGTTCCAGTCTGTCTACAGAACCTGCTTACCAGCAGCTACCTACATACCTCATCCGCTGAGCTTATCCAGGAAGCTCTTGCACCGGTCTGACCATTCCTGCCAGGCACCTGTGCCCCTCCTGACTCCTGGTCCTACTGTCCCATCATCAGGGGACCGGCGAGCGGGAGCCGCAAGGGAGGCCCTTCTCTGCTAATCAGACTCACCACTACCAGGGGGCGTGACAGTAGCAGACAGCCATGTCTGAGTCTGAGCAGGGGGCCTCTCCTATGGAAGGACTGTGCCAACACCTGGCGGGACTGACCGAGGCGGTAAAGAATCTCCAGCAGGGATACACCCGGTTGGAAGAACGGGTGCTGGCCCTACCACCAACAGCCCCATCCGGGGGAAGTCCAGGACCGTCGGTGGTAATGCTCCCTCCAGAGCCCCGGGTACCAATCCCTGAGAGATTCTCGGGTGCCCGCAACCTCTTTCGGGACTTCCGTAACTCCTGTGAACTGTTCTTTGCACTACAGCCACGTACTTTTTCCCTGGAAGCCACCAAGGTGGGCTTCGTGATCTCCTTACTCTCCGGAGACCCGCGGACCTGGGCCCACCGCCTCCTAGAGCAGAAGGACCCCGCATTGGCCGGTCTTAATTCATTCTTTGACACCATGGCTCAACTCTATGAAGACCCCCAACTCTCTGCCACCGCAGAGACCACTCTGCGCGCCCTCCAGCAGGGGCGAAGGCCCGTGGAAGACTATGTCGCGGACTTTAGGCGCTGGGGTGCGGATACCCAGTGGAACGACGCGGCTCTGCGTCACCAGTTCCGCCTAGGACTTTCTGAGGCACTAAAGGATGAGCTGGCAAGAGTTGGGGTACCCCAGACCCTGGACACTCTGATCAACCTGGTCATTCAGATTGACCGACGACTAAGGGAACGCAGGACGGAACGTGCATCCGGTTTCTCTCGTCCTACCTGGATGCTCCCCAAGGCCCCAAGTCACCTGCAGACTGGCTCGGCCCATCGGTCTGCACCTCTCCCTGATTCCTCAGAGCCCATGCAGTTGGGGCTCTTGAGGCCCTCTCTAACTTCTGAGGAACGTCAACGTCGTCGGGTCAACAACTTGTGCCTCTACTGCGGTGAGCCCGGGCACTACGTAAGGAACTGTCCGGCCAAGGCTCGTAAGTGCCCTCTCATGCCTGCTAGCTCTATGGACTCCTCAATCCAGGTCTCCTCTCACCTTGCCCTCTCTGTCTCGTTGCAGCTTCCGGGAAGAATCCTCCAGGTACCCGCCATTATTGATTCCGGGGCATGCAGCTGTTTCATGGACTCTTCTTTTGCTGCCCAACACCGGATTCCCCTCCAGTCCAAAGCCCAGGGACTGTCAGTTTACTTGGCGGATGGCTCCTCCATCCGTTCAGGCCCGGTTACGCAGGAGACCACCCCACTGCCCATGACCATCTCGGACAACCACCAGGAACTTCTTTGTATGGACATTATCTCCTCTCCATTATCCCCTATAATCCTGGGCATGCCGTGGCTGAAGGCCCACAACCCAGTTATCGACTGGGCCACTGGGATGGTTTCCTTCTCCTCTCAGTACTGCCAGACGTCTTGCAGACCTCCTAATTCCTCCCAGCTGGCTACTCTGCTAAGTGGGGACTCTGAGATGGACCTCCGTCGGGCTATTCCCCAGGCCTACCACGACTATCTAGATGTCTTCAGCAAACAGGCAGCAGAGGTGCTCCCTCCTCACAGGGCTTATGATTGCCCAATTGAACTTTTCCCTGGAGCGGAGATCCCCTTTGGAAGGGTCTTCCCCCTGACAGAAGTGGAGCAAGGCAAGTTGAAGGAATACATTGAGGAGAACCTCCGAAAAGGCTTCATCCGCCCATCTACCTCTCCTGCGGGTGCGGGCATATTTTTCGTGGAGAAGAAAGACCACACCCTTCGGCCCTGTGTGGACTATAGAGAGTTGAACAACATAACGGTTAAGAACCGTTATCCTCTCCCATTGGTCCCTGAACTTTTCCAGAGGCTTGGCACGGCCACCATCTTCACGAAGCTTGACCTTCGGGGGGCCTACAATCTGGTTCGGATTAAAGACGGGGATGAGTGGAAGACGGCCTTTCGGACACGTTATGGGCATTACGAGTATCTCGTGATGCCCTTCGGCCTGTGCAATGCCCCCGCAACTTTTCAATACTTCATTAACGATGTACTTCGGGACTTCCTGGACTTGTTTGCCGTGGTATATCTGGACGATATCCTGATCTTCTCCCCCTCTTTAGAGACCCACCGCAGACACGTCAAGGAGGTCCTGGGACGGCTCCGTATCCACGGTCTGTATGCCAAGGCAGAGAAATGCCAGTTTGAACAGGAGAGTATTCCCTTCCTTGGGCTAATCATTTCAAGTACAGGCATCAAGATGGACCCCCAGAAGATCTCCGCCATCTTGAAATGGCCCACTCCGGCAGACAAAAAGGGCATCCAACGGTTTATTGGCTTTGCCAATTTTTACCGTAAGTTTATCAGGGGGTTTTCCGCCATTGTGGCACCCATCACCCAACTGACCAAGCAAGGGACCCGGTTCCGGTGGTCTTCCGAGGCCCAGGAGGCCTTTGATGCCCTTAAGACTCTGTTTACCTCGGCACCCATCCTCAGGCACCCGGACTCTTCTCTACCCTTTACCCTGGAGGTTGATGCCTCCGAGATCGCGGTGGGTGCTATCCTATCCCAGAGGCAGGGGGACAAGTCCCTGCTGCACCCGGTCGCCTTCTTCTCCCGCAAGCTGTCCTCGGCCGAGAGGAACTATGATGTGGGCGACCGGGAACTACTGGCGATCAAGGCTGCCCTGGAAGAATGGCGATACCTCCTGGAGGGGGCCTCTCACCCCATTTTAATATTCACCGACCACAAGAATCTGGAATACTTAAAGTCAGCCAAAAGATTGAAACCCAGACAAGCCAGATGGGCACTTTTCTTTTCTCGTTTTACCTTTCATGTGACATATCGGCCCGGATCCAAGAATGTCAAACCAGACGCCCTGTCCAGGATGTACCACAAGCACCAGGAAGAAGACCCCCCTGACACTATTCTGGCCCCTGGGAACTTCCTCCTTCTTCAAGAGGACTTACTGTCCAAATTCAAACGTGCCTCAGCAGGGCAAAGGCCCACTTCTGAAACCCAGCTACAGGAGAAGGATGGCCTATTCTGGTACGGGGACAAGATCTACACCCCAGAACAACTCCGGGTAACAACTATGGAGCTGTGCCATGACCACGCTTTGGCTGGTCACTTCGGTGTCGCTAAGACCACCGATTTGGTACAGCGTACCTTCTGGTGGCCTCAACTACGGGCCGACTGTAAAAAATTCGTGGACACTTGCCCTACCTGCACCCGGAACAAGAATCCCAAGACCAGGGCCTGGGGTCTCCTTAAACCCCTGTCTGTCCCAGATCGTCCCTGGAGGATGATCTCCTTAGATTTTATTGTGGAGTTACCCCCAGCAGAAGGCCACACAACGATCTTTGTGATTGTCGATCGCCTATCCAAGATGGCTCACTTCATCCCTATGAAGGGCACCCCCTCAGCTCCAGAGACGGCACGGGTCTTTATCAGAGAAATTGTCCGCCTTCATGGGGTCCCGGCTAACATCGTCTCGGACCGAGGGGTACAATTCACCTCTCGATTCTGGAGGTCCCTGTGCCAGTCCTTGGATATCGAACTCTCTCTCTCTCCTCTGCCTACCACCCTCAGTCTAATGGGCAGACGGAGCGGACCAATCAGACCCTAGAGCAGTACCTGCGCTGCTTCTCCTCCTTCGCCCAAGATGACTGGATCTCCCTTCTGCCCCTGGCCGAGTTCGCGTATAACAACGCCACCCACTCCACCACCAAACAGACCCCCTTTTTCGCCAACTATGGGTACCACCCGGCATTCCTGCCTAACTCGCTTCCTGACTGCACTGTGCCAGCAGTCCAAGAACGGATCCAGTTCTTTTCCACCAACAACCAACTTCTCCAAGAAACCATGACCATGACCCAGGAGTACAACAAAACTGTATTTGACAAGAAGAGACGGGGGGAACTGGTGCTTGTTCCGGGCTGATCCAGTCATGGTGGACGGGAAGAGGAGTTCGAGGTGGAAGCCATCCTTAATGTCAGAAGAAGGCAGAACCAAAACCAGTTCCTAATCAAGTGGAAGGGGTACGGCCCCGAGGAAAACTCCTGGGAGCCCGAGGAGAACATTCACGCTAAGAGTCTAGTCCAGTCTTTTAAGAGAGCCCATCCTGAGAAATTTGCCCCGAGGGGCATCCGGAGACTGCCCCTTAGGGGGGGGGCAATGTCATGAAGGCTCCATCCGTGGCCGGCGACCTGATGATCCTGCCAGTAATCGGCGCCTCAGCCTCCCTGGTTCCCGTTCTCGGCTGCCATTGCGCATGCGCGAGCGCGCGCGTGCACGCGCGCGCCCGCAGACGGGGGCGAGCGTGCGCGGACGGGTGCGCGCCTCCATTGGCGCCAATGAGGCTATTTAAACCCTTCTGTTACTGACGGTCCCCTCTGTCTGCTCTACAACGTTCTGTGTTTGAAACCTGATCTGAAGTCTGTTTACCTGTATCTGACCCGGCTATCCTTGACCATCCGCTCTGTCCCTGTGTATCGACCTTGGCTTGTCTGTGACCATCCTCTTGTCTTCTCCACCTGTACCGTGCTGCCAGCCTGATATCTGACCCGGCCCGTCTGACCATCCCAGAGCCAGCTTACCTGTTGTTCCAGCCTGCACACAGATCCAGCTTACCTGTTGTTCCAGTCTGCATACAGATCCAAGTCTGCCTGTTGTTCCAGCCTGCACACAGATCCAGCTTACCTGTTGTTCCAGTCTGTCTACAGAACCTGCTTACCAGCAGCTACCTACATACCTCATCCGCTGAGCTTATCCAGGAAGCTCTTGCACCGGTCTGACCATTCCTGCCAGGCACCTGTGCCCCTCCTGACTCCTGGTCCTACTGTCCCATCATCAGGGGACCGGCGAGCGGGAGCCGCAAGGGAGGCCCTTCTCTGCTAATCAGACTCACCACTACCAGGGGGCGTGACAGTACCAGAAACAAAGGACTATATCATGTATAGTAAAAATACCAAATTTTATATAATACATCAGATTAAAAAAAAAGTATAACAGACTCCAATTTTAAAATCGCATATTTATGGAAGTATAACTACTGTACATAAACATCGTTCTCGACATGTTTCCCTAAACCGTATAGCTTCTTCAGGAGATTTGGAGTTATCTGTACAGCATCTTCACCCAGAAGAGAGCTAATCTTGGGTTAGTATGCCAACATATCCGGGCCAATGGGACGGCTTTTCAAAGGATATCAGCAGGTCATAGAAGGACCATAGTGCCCATACAAAGATCTCGCCAGTAATCACAGCAAGGAAAGACCAGAGTAATCCAAGGTCCAGGTGCACAATAGCATAAACTTCCACAAGATCACATTACCTCCAGTTACAAACCAATCAGATCTTAGGTTTGTAAAGAGAAAGTGTGTGGCTCCCAAGATTGTGCAGGGCGGATGGTCTGGAGGGGTTTCTGAATCAAGCCGACAGTTCTTGGATATGTGTCCATAGAGGCTGCACCGCCAACATTTTCGGTCCTCCTCCGGGTACCTGCTCAATGGGTTCTCGCCCCTATGGGGTTGGGGTGAGCCCTTCTTAGAGAAGGCTACCTCCTGTTTCAAGGCGGCCACATGAAGGTGCCAAGGCCGACCTCCTTGAGATATGCAGGTCCAAATCCCTGGCCACTGCGACCGTTGCATCCGTCTCTTCCTGTTCCCGCGCAACCCCCACCCCCAACGCATTACGGAAGTAGGTGGCGGGTGGTGCTTTCACTTTCTCTTGCAAGGCTCTCTGGACTGGGCCAGCCTTCAAGCCAACTATGAACTGGTCCCTTAGTATACGGTGTGACGTCAGCGCAGCCATGCTCATCCCTCTTTTCCAGGCGCCTCCAGAGCTTCTGCATGGCTACCGCATAATAGGTGAGGTTTTAGAGCTCCTGCTGTTTCCTTAAGAAGAACCTTTATCGCAGCTCTGGAGGCAGTATCTTCTCCCAAAACAGGTCCTCCAAGTGTGACACAACCTGTTCTCGAGTAGTTAGCTCGTCCTCTGGCAGTGCCCTCACCACGTGGCGAGTGTCATCCTCAAAGGCGTTAATAGCCAGCTCCGCCACCAGCTGTGCCGGAAACAAATACAGGTGCGTGGCACTCTTTAGTCTCTCCTCCCACTCTGCCAAGGGAATGTTGGAGACACTGAACTTCGGTATTAGGGCTAAGGCCGATCCTAGTAGAGGCATGATGAAGCCATGCTTAAACCCATGTACTGTATGGTGTTTGTCATCACTGTATGTTGTCTGTTACCTGGGCTGGGTGGTGTCTGTCATACCTGTATTATGTATATCCTACCTGTATTATGTCTGCCCTACCTGTGCGGTGTCTGTCCTAATTGTATTATGTCTGCCCTACCTGTATTATGTCTGCCTACCTGTGTTATGTCTGCCCTACCTGTGTTATGTCTGCCCTACCTGTGTTATGTCTGCCCTACCTGTATTATGTCTGCCCTACCTGTGTTATGTCTGCCCTACCTGTATTATGTCTGCCCTACCTGTATTATGTCTGCCCTATCTGTATTATGTCTGCCCTACCTGTATTATGTCTGCCCTACCTGTATTATGTCTGCCCTACCTGTGTTATGTCTGCCCTACCTGTATTATGTCTGTCCTACCTGTATTATGTCTGCCTACCTGTATTATGTCTGTCCTACCTGTATTATGTCTGCCTACCTGTGTTATGTCTGCCCTACCTGTGTTATGTCTGCCCTACCTGTGCGGTGTCTGTCCTACCTGTATTATGTCTGTCCTACCTGTGTTATGTCTGCCCTACCTGTATTATGTCTGCCCTACCTGTGTGGTGTCTGTCCTACCTGTATTATGTCTGTCCTACCTGTGCGGTGTCTGCCCTACCTGTATTATGTCTGTCCTATCTGTATTATGTCTGCCCTACCTGTATTATGTCTGCCCTACCTGTGTGGTGTCTGCCATACCTGTATTATGTCTGCCCTACCTGTATTATGTCTGCCCTACCTGTGTTATGTCTGCCCTACCTGTATTATGTCTGCCCTACCTGTGTTATGTCTGCCCTACCTGTGTTATGTCTGCCCTACCTGTATTATGTCTGCCCTACCTGTGTTATGTCTGCCCTACCTGTATTATGTCTGCCCTACCTGTGTTATGTCTGCCCTACCTGTGTTATGTCTGCCCTACCTGTATTATGTCTGTCCTACCTGTATTATATCTTTCCTATCTGTATTATGTCTGCCCTACCTGTGTTATGTCTGTCCTACCTGTATTATGTCTGTCATACCTGTATTATGTCTGTCATACCTGTATTATGTCTGTCCTACCTGTATTATGTCTGCCCTACCTGTTATATGTCTGCCCTACCTGTGCGGTGTCTGTCCTACCTGTATTATGTCTGTCCTACCTGTATTATGTCTGTCCTACCTGTATTATGTCTGTCCTACCTGTATTATGTCTGTCCTACCTGTGTGGTGTCTGTCCTACCAGTATTATGTCTATCCAATATGTATGATGTCTATGTATCTCTATCGGGTCTGTTCTACCTGTGTTTTTGTATTTCTGCTGTCTGTATGATGTCTGTTTGGTGTTTGTCCTCTCTGTATGCCACCTCTCCTTCCCATATGGTGCCTTTCTGGTTACTGTTCTCCCAGTATGGTGTCTGTCTGCACCATACAGTGTCCATCCTGTCCCAATGCCTGTCGTCCTTGTATAGTGTTTTTCCTCCCCTTATGGTTTTTGTCATCCCCATATGTGATCTGTCCTTGTTTGATTTCTCTTCAGTGTCTGTCCTCTTCAGGGCCGGCCCTACCATGGGTCCTGGTGGGTCCATGGGACCCAGGCGGCACTTTAAGAGGGGCGGCAACAAGAGCGCACTGCCCGAGGACCCGAGGCTCCCTCCCTCTAGCTTGCAGTGTCATCCTTGCTTCATGCTCCGCTCCCCAGCCCCTTCCTGCTCCGCTCCTGCTGGAGGGGTGTGTCTTTTTGCTGGAGGGGGCATGTCTCTTTGTTGGAGGGGGCGTGTCTCTTTGCTGAATATATGGGGCTGTTTCTTTGCTAAATATATGGGGATGCCTCTGTTGTATTGGGCTGTCTCTTTACTATTTGGGGATGTCTCTTTGCTTTATGGAAATGTCTCTTTGCTGGATGGGTGTAATTTATTTTATTTTTTTCTGAAGGGGGGCAGCATTTCATTCTTGGACCCAGGCAGCACAATGTCTTGGGCCAGCCCTGGTCCTCCTTGTATGATGCCTGTCTGTTACTGTCGTCCCTGTGTTGTCTGTCCTCCTTGTATGATGCCTCTCTGTTACTTTCATCCCTGTGTTGTCTGTCCTCCTTGTATGGTGTCTGTCTGGTATCTGTCCTCCTTGTATGGTGTCTATCTTCCTTGCATGGGGTCTTTTCAGTGTCTTCTAACTGTATGGTGTCTGTCCTCCTTGTATGGTGCCTGTGTTCAGCCCATCTCATCTGTTGTCTGCCTTTCTGGTCCGGTGTCTGTCCTCCACATAAAGTGTCTGTCCTCCACATAAAGTGTCTCTCCAGTGTCTGTCCTCCCTGTACGATGTTTGTCCTCCCAGTAAGTTGTCCTCTCCGGTATCTGTCCTTCCCGTATGGTGTCTCTCCTCCCTGTACGAAGTTTGTCCTCCCCGTACCTTGTCTCTCCGGTGTCTGTCCTCCCTGTACGTTGTCCTCTCCGGCGTCTATCCTCTCCGTACGTTGTCCTCTCCAGCATCTGTCCTCCCCGTACGTTGTCTCTCCGGTGTCTGTCCTCCCCATACCTTGTCCTCTCCGGTGTCTGTCCTTCCCGTACGTTGTCCCCTCCGGTGTCTGTCCTCCCCGTACATTGTCCCCTCCGGTGTCTGTCCCCTCCGGTGTCTATCCTCTCCGTACGTTGTCCTCTCCGGTGTCTGTCCTCCCCATACGTTGTCCTCTCCGGTGTCTGTCCTCCCCGTACGTTGTCCTCTCCGGTGTCTGTCCTCCCCGTACGTTGTCCTCTCCGGTGTCTGTCCTCCCCGTACGTTGTCCCCTCCGGTGTCTGTCCTCCCCGTACGTTGTCCCCTCCGGTGTCTGTCCTCCCCCCCCAGTACGTTGTCCCCTCCGGTGTCTGTCCTCCCCGTACGTTGTCCTCTCCGGTGTCTGTCCTCCCCGTACGCTGTCCCCTCCGGTGTCTGTCCTCCCCGTACGTTGTCCTCTCCGGTGTCTGTCCTCCCCGTACCTTGTCCTCTCTGGTGTCTGTCCTCCCCGTACGTTGTCCTCTCCGGTGTCTGTCCTCCCCGTACGTTGTCCCCTCCGGTGTCTGTCCTCCCCGTACGTTGTCCTCTCCGGTGTCTGTCCTCCCCGTACGTTGTCCTCTCCGGTGTCTGTCCTCCCCGTACGTTGTCCCCTCCGGTGTCTGTCCTCCCCGTACGTTGTCCTCTCCGGTGTCTGTCCTCCCCGTACGTTGTCCCCTCCGGTGTCTGTCCTCCCCGTACGTTGTCCCCTCCGGTGTCTGTCCTCCCCGTACGTTGTCCTCTCCGGTGTCTGTCCTCCCCGTACGTTGTCCTCTCCGGTGTCTGTCCTCCCCGTACGTTGTCCCCTCCGGTGTCTGTCCTCCCCGTACGTTGTCCTCTCCGGTGTCTGTCCTCCCCGTACGTTGTCCTCTCCGGTGTCTGTCCTCCCCGTACGTTGTCCTCTCCGGTGTCTGTCCTCCCAGAACGCTGTCCTCTCCGGTGTCTGTCCTCCCCGTACCTTGTCCTCTCCGGTGTCTGTCCTCCCCGTACCTTGTCCTCTCCGGTGTCTGTCCTCCCCGTACCTTGTCCTCTCCGGTGTCTGTCCTTCCCGTACCTTGTCCTCTCCGGTGTCTGTCCTCCCCGTACCTTGTCCTCTCCGGTGTCTGTCCTTCCCGTACGGTGTCTCTCCTGTGTCTGTCCTCCCCGTACCTTGTCCTCTCCAGTGTCTGTCCTCCCCGTACCTTGT
Organism: Lithobates sylvaticus; assembly: GCA_028564925.1. Taxonomy (NCBI): domain Eukaryota; kingdom Metazoa; phylum Chordata; class Amphibia; order Anura; family Ranidae; genus Lithobates; species Lithobates sylvaticus. The sequence continues at coordinate 461,578,715 of CM053026.1, read as the reverse complement.
CCTCTCCGGTGTCTGTCCTCCCCGTACCTTGTCCTCTCCGGTGTCTGTCCTCCCAGAACGCTGTCCTCTCCGGTGTCTCTCCTGTGTCTGTTCTCATGGCGTAGCGATTGACTTCTGCAGTTCCTCTGACCCTTTCCTTGCCTCTCCTCCTCAGGTCGGGGCTGGGGGATGCCGAAATGCCCCTCATTTGCCTGTCGGACTTTGAAGCCTACGCCAGAGATCATTTGCCTAAAGCCACCTGGGAGTATTATGCCGCGGGGGCCGATGACTGCTGCACGCGGGATGACAACTTGCTCGCCTTCAAACGGTAAACAAAGAGGATTCTGGGGAACTTCCTACTGAAGGGAGGTCACTTGGCCGTGTTGAAACGGAACTCCAGCCAAAAATGTATTTTGAATCTTTTGGAGAAGGGTCGGGTCATCAGTCAGTCCTTATTGCTGTTCCTCCGCAGATGCGTGCTGCTGGTGTTTTTAAATATTATTATTATTATTATACCGGATTTATATGGCGCCAACAGTTTGCGCAGCGCTTTACAACATGAGGGGCAGACAGTACACTTACAATACAAATCAATACAGGAGGGATCAGAGGGCCCTGATCATTAGAGCTTACAATCTGGAAGGGAGGGTCAAGTTGAAACAAAAGGTAATAACTGTGGGGGATGAGCTGATGGAGAAAATGAAAATACGGTGGTTGTTGTTGTTGTTGTTGTTGTTGTTAGGTGTGGGTAGGGTAGGCTTCTCTGAGGAGAAGGGTTTTCAGGGATCGTCTAAAAGCTAATAAAGTAGGAGATAGGCGGACAGATTGGGGTAGGGAGTTCCATAGGCTTGGAGAGGCTCTGGAAAAGTCCTGGAGGCGAGCATGGGAGGAGGTGATTAGGGAGCTAGAGAGCAGGAGGTCTTGAGAGGAACAAAGAGAACGAGTAGGTTGGTATTTAGAGACTAGGTCAGTGATGTAGCTGGGGGCGAAATTGTGGATGGCTTTGTACGTAGTTGTTAGTATTTTTAATTGAATTCTTTGGCCGAGTGGAAGCCAGTGGAGGGATTGACAGAGAGGAGTGGCAGACACAGAGCGATTGGTAAGGTGGATGAGTCCGGCAGCAGCATTCATGATGGATTGAAGAGGTGATAGACTATGTAGAGGTAAGCCAATGAGAAGTAGACATGTGCAATTCGTTTCGTTTTTTGTTTTTTTCCGTTATTTTCGTTCGTTCGTTTTCGTACGAATGAACGAATCGTTCGAACCGAACGAATCCGATTAACGAATCCGAAAAACAACGAAAATCCGAAAAAAAAACAAATTAGAAACAACGAATGTACGAATGAAGAAAATCCGAAAAACGAAAACAGGAACAACGAAAATGAACGAAAAAATTCGTACATTCGTACCTTTTTTTTTTTTGTTGAATTGGTAATTTTCCGTGTCCCTTACAATGGCGCTGCTAAACGTGCTTCGAATGGATTGAACGAAAAAAATTCGTACATTCGTAACTTTTTCTTTTTTTTTTTGATTCGTAATTTTTCGTGTCCCTTACAATGGCGCTGCTAAACGTGCTTCGAATGGATTGAACAAAAAGATTCGTACATTCGTAACTTTTTTTTTAGATTCGTAACTTTTTTTTCGATTCAGAACTTTTTTTTTTTCGATTCTGAACTTTTTTTTAGATTCGGAACTTTTTTTTTCCGATTCGTAACTTTTTTTCCGATTCGTAACTTTTTTTCCGATTCGTAACTTTTTTTCCGATTTGTAACTTTTTTTTTAGATTCGGAACTTTTTTTTTAGATTCGGAACTTTTTTTTTTTTGTTGAATTGGTAGTTTTCTGTGTCCCTTACAATGGCGCTGCTAAACGTGCTTCAAATAGATTGAGCGAAAAAATTCGTACATTCGTAACTTTTTCTTTTTTTTTTTGATTCGTAATTTTCCGTGTCTCTTACAATGGCGTTGCTTAACGTGCTTCGAATGGATTGAACAAAAAAATTCGGACATTCGCAACTTTTTTTTTTTCGATTCGTAACTTTTTTTTTTTAGATTCGTAACTTTTTTTTTTTTGTTGAATTGGTAATTTCAATGGTGCTGCTAAACGTGCTTCAAATAGATTGAAGGAAAAAATTTGTACATTCGTAACTTTTTCTTTTTTTTTTTCGATTCGTAATTTTCCATGTCTCTTACAATGGCGCTGCTTAACGTGCTTCGAATGGATTGAACAAAAAAAATGTGTACATTCGTAACTTTTTTTTTCGATTCGTAACTTTTTTTCTGATTTGTAACTTTTTTTTTCGATTTGTAACTTTTTTTTTTTTCGATTTGTAACTTTTTTTCCGATTTGTAACTTTTTTTTTTAGATTCGTAACTTTTTTTTTTTGTTGAATTGGTAGTTTTCCGTGTCCCTTACAATGGCGCTGCTAAACGTGCTTCGAATGGATTGAACAAAAAAATTTGTACATTCGTAACTTTTTTTTTCGATTCGTAACTTTTTTTTTTTTGATTCGTAACTTTTTTTTTTTCGATTCGTAACTTTTTTTTTTTCGATTCGTAACTTTTTTTTTTCGATTTCGTAACTTTTTTTTTTCGATTCGTAACTTTTTTTTCAATTCGTAATTTTCCGTGTCTCTTAAAATGTAATAATAGCATACACATTAAATAAAATTATGAATTATGCTCTGATTACGAATCTACGAATGTTACGAATGTACGAATGCGTCCGAATGCGTCCGAATTTCGAATAAACGAAAATTAAACTAACGAAAAAACGAATCAACGAAAAAATAACTCTTACGAATGTACGAATCGTTAAGAATACGAACACCGACGACTTACGAATTTACGAATCGCTACGAATCAACGGAAACAAAAAAAACGAACCGAAAATAAACAAATTTTTTTCGGAAACAAAAAAAACCAAACGAAAATAAACGAACTTTTTTGTTGTGCACATGTCTAATGAGAAGGGAGTTGCAGTAGTCGAGGCGAGAGATGACCAGCGAGTGAATTAAGAGCTTTGCTCTGTCATTGGTTCAGTTTTGGATAGATTGAGGAAGTGGTGTGACATCCAGACTGATATATCTGATAGTAAATTAGTGATACGTGAGGAGACAGAGGGAGTGAGCTGAGGGGTAGCGAAATAGATTTGGGTGCCATCAGCGTAGAGATAGTATTGGTAGCCATGGGAGGCTATCAGTTGACCCAGGGAGGAGGTGTTGAAAATAGGAAAGGACCAAGAAAAGAACCTTGGGGGACCCCAACAGAGAAAGGAAGAGGAGAGGAGGAAGTAGAGTTGTAAGAAACGCTAAAGGTGCGGTTGGATACGTAGGAGGAGAACCAGGGAAGAGTACAGTCAAGGAGACCAAAGGTGTGGAGTTTTTAGAGGAGGAGGGGGTGGTCAACCGTATCGAAGGCAGCAGAGAGGTCCAGGAGTAGGAGTACAGAATAGTGTCCCTTAGTTTTGGCTGTTAGTAGATCGTTTGTTAGTTTTAGGAGAAAAGTTTCTGTGGAATGTTGAGGACGAAATCCAGACTGGAGGGGATCAAGAAGGCCATTATCAGCGAGGTGGACGCTCAGTCGGTTGTAGACCAGACGTTCGAGGAGTTTGGATAAGAAGGGGAGCAAGGAGATGGGGCAGAGGTTGTTAAGATTGGATGGGTCCAGTGAGGGCTTTTTAAGTACCGTATATACTCGAGTATAGGACGTACCGAATATAAGCCGAGGCCCCTAATTCACCACAAAAAAATGGGAAAAACGCATTGACCCGTGTATAAGCCGAGGGTGAAAAATGCAGCAGCTACTGTAAGTGGAAAAGAGGGTCAGCAATGCCCATCTGCAGCTGCATGTCCCCTGTAAAGACCCCCCCTGTGTCCCCATTGCAGCCTACCTGTGCCGATCTGTGCTGATCTGCAGGTCCTGTGTCCTGTGTCATCTGTCTTCCGCCAAGTCTCGCTCTGTCCCCCCACATCGTGTAAGGCGCCATTCTAAAATTACAAAAGCCGCGCCTCCTCCTCGTCCGTGATAGGAGGAACGCTGTTTTCCCAGCAGTCAGTGTGCAGTGTTCCGCCTATCACGGACGTCCTCTCATCCTCGTCCATGAGATGAGAATGACAGGACGTCCGTGATAGGCGGATAACACTGCACACTGACTTACTGCTGGGAAAATTAGTGTTCCTCCTATCACGGACGGGCGGGAGGAGGAGGCGCGGCTTTTGAAAACTGCCGTCTGTCTGCATGACACGCTGTTCATGTAGGCAGACGGCGGTGACTCGAATATAAGCCGAGGGGGGGGGGGGACTTTCAGTCCTAAAAAAAGGGCTGAAAATCTCGGCTTATATTTGAGTATATACGGTATGTGGGTGACAAGTGCGTGTTTTAGAGAGTTGGGGAAGATGCCAGGCGAGAGGGAGAGATTGAAGACGTGGGTTAGAGAGTGTAGAATAGAGCCAGAGGGTGAACGTAGCATTTGTGAGGGAACAGGATCCAGAGGGCAGGTGGTAAGATGGACATTATCAAGTAGTTTATCAACTTTATCTATAGTGGTGGGGTTGAAAGAGGGAAGTAATGATTGTGCCTGTGGGCATGAAGTGTAAAGCGTGGGGGGTGTCAGAACAGTAGAGATCTCGGCGCGAATTGTATCGATCTTCTGTTTGAAGTGATTGGCCATCTCCTGGGCAGTGAGTGGGTTGGCGGGAGGAGGCGGTGGAGGACGCAGTAAAGCGTTGAAGGTAGAGAAGAGTTGACGGGGACGGGATGATAAGTCGCTAATGAGAGTGATAAAATAGGTCTGCTTGGCAGAGAGGAGGCTGGAATTGCATTTTTTGAGGGCAGATTTATATTGGTTGAAATCTCTCTGAGACCTGGTCTTACGCCACAAGGCGCTCATGAGCCAGACTACGTTTTTTTCAGACTTCTAGTAACATCTGTTTGCCAAGGTTGAAGGGGTCGGGGCTTGATTCTGTGTGTAGTGAGGGGGGACAGTGAGTCCAGAGGTGAAGCGTTGTAGACAGAAGTGACTAGGTTGGTGCAGGATAGGGGTGAGATTTGGTGGTAGAGGTTGTCGATAGCAGAATAGAGAAGAGAAGGGTTGAGATGACGTAGGTTTCTGCGGGCAACTATAAGGCGGTTGTAGGGAGAGGGTGGCAACCCCATGCATCTAGCAAATACAGGTGCATTTGTTGCCACCAGAATGCATGGAACTACACAGTACCATGTGGTTTGGCGTAGTGTGATTTTTTTTTTTTTGGAAATTATTTTTTATTCAGTTTTTTAACATACATACAACAGGCCACAGATCGTGGACATCAACCACCGGCCACAATACACTTACCGGTGTACATTTACCACCCCCCCCCCCCCACCATAACAACAGAATTTTTTGCTTAGACAAATGCAATCATTGCTTAACCACCTGCCGACCGCTGCACACCGATATACATCGGCACAATGGCGGCGGTGTGCCAAATGGGTGTACCTGTACGTCCCTTTTAAGAGCCGGGGATAGCTGTATAAATGCCAATGGTCCCAAAAATGTGTCAAAAGTGTCCGATGTGTCCGCCCATAATGTCGCAGTCCCAATAAAAAACGCTGATCGCCGCCATTACTAATAAAATAAAATTAAAAATGAAAATGCCATAAATCTATCCCCTATTTTGTAGACGCGATAACTTTTGCGCAAACCAATCAATATACGCTTATTATTATTATTATTTTACCAAAAATATGTAGAAAAATACATATCGGCCTAAACTGAGGAAAAAAATATTTTTTATATATATATTTTTGGGGGATATTTATTATAGCAAAAATTAAAAAATAATGCGTATTTTCAAAATTGTCGCTCTTTTTTTTTGTTTAT
>CM053026.1:461534991-461572375 GCA_028564925.1 Lithobates sylvaticus | reverse complement strand
GGGGGCTCCTGGGATTACAGGGGACTGTGTACTGTTCAGGGGGTCTCCTGGGAGTACTCCTTTTTTGTGGGGAAAAAAAGGACATCAATTTTGTTTGGGTACAACGTCGCACGACCACGCAATTGTTAGTTTAAATAACGCAGTGCCGTATCGCAAAAAAGTGCTTGGTTAGGAAGGGGGCAAATCCTTCCAGGGCTGAAGTGGTTAAATTACATAATTTCTGGGAAGATTATGCACACAATGGCTATGAGCGTACATCAGTCAATAGTCATGTAAATTGGACCATATTTTAGGGATTAGGGAGCAATAGTTTGCTCTCATGCCTATGACACTGTCCCCTTAAAGTGCCCCTGAGAAGTAGTTGATTAGCCAGTTCTCTCGCCAAGGACGTTCTCTGACCACAGCACCCACCAAGCTGCACATGGCCACACGACCCATAGTAAATGTAACCTCACAATACATGAGTAGCTAAACCAGTTCAACTGCAGTAACACAAAGACTCAAAGGTAGGGTTGAGCGAACCCGAACTGTAAAGTTCGGGTCCGTACCGGACTTTTGGGTGTCCGGAGGCCGAACCCAGACCCGAACTATTGGCTGTAAGTTCGGGTTCGGGTCCGGTGTTCGGTGATGTATTGGCGCCTTTTTAAGAGCTGCAGGGCAGCCAATCGACGCTAGTTTCACTAGTGTGCCCTTAGAAGCCATCACAGCCATGCCTACTAATGGCATGGCTGTGATTGGGCAGTGCAGCATGTGACCCTGCCACTATATATAGTCCAGACTAGGGATGGGCCCGGTGTTCGATTCGAACCCATGTTCGAATCGAGCACCGGGCGTTCGCTCGCTCGGCGAGCCCAGAACTATTGGGGCCGCTCGCATCAAATTCGTGTGATGCGAGCGGCCCCGCAATGCATTGCGCTAGTCGCAGTGCAATGCTGGCTGATGATTGGCCAAGCATGCACTGTGACCCCGCATGCTTGGCCAATCACAGCGCCGGCAGCGAGGAGAGCCATAATTGGCTACAGGCAGGATGCCTGTAGCCAATTATAGCTCAGGGACTTTAGTACACGCCCCACGGTATAAGAGGCCGTAGCGGCGGCGGCTTCGCATATTATGTTTCAGTCACAGTGTCAGCGTGTCAGTGTGTTGCTGACTGCTGACAAGATATGCTCTATTTCTGGGTTTGTGTGTGCGTGCTGTTAGAACAGCATTGCAGTATCACATCTGGGGGGTGTCTATAGGTGGCCTGTGAAGGGGGGCAGGTTTCCTGTGCTTAGAACTTTCCTTGCAAAAAAGTGTCATTTTTGCAGGAAAAAAGCTATTTAAAAGCACTCGCGGCTAATGAATTGATGGCTCCTGTAACACAGAGAACTGTCATTCATTAATAAAAAAAAACAAAAAAAAACGCGTGGGGGTCCCCCCAAATTCAATAACCAGGCCCTTCAGGTCTGGGATGGATATTAAGGGGAACCCCAGCCAAAAAAAAAAAATGGCTTAGGGTCCCCCTCAAAATCCATACCAGACCCTTATCCGAGCACGCAACCTGGCAGGCCGCAGGAAAAGAGGGGGGACAAGAGCGGCCCCCCCTCCCACCTGAACCGTACCAGGCCACATGCCCTCAACATTGGGAGGGTGCTTTGGGGTCCCCCCCAAAGCACCTTGTATCCATGCTGATGAGGACAAGGGCCTCTTCCCCACAACCCTGGCCATTGGTTGTGGGGATCTGCGGGCGGGGAGCTTATCGGAATCTGGAAGCCCCCTTTAACAAGGGGACCCCCAGATCCCCCCCCCCCCCCCCCCTGTGTGAAATGGTAAGGGGGTACAAAAGTACCCCTACCATTTCACCAAAAAAGTGTCAAAAATTTTAAAAATGACAGGAGACGGTCTTTGACAATTCCTTTATTAAAATCTTCTTTCTTCATCCTTCAGTTTCTTCATCTTCTCCTTCCGTCATCTTCTTCTATCTTCTTCTTCCATCTTCTTCTTCCATCTTCTTCTTCCTCCGATCCGCTTCTTCTTGCGCTGGTCTTCTCGTCCTTCTCGTCCAGCATCTTCTTCCGTCGGCGTCCGCGTCGGTGTCTCTTCTTGGGCCGCTCCGCGCAATGGGAGGCTCCCGCTGTGTGAGGCTCCGCCCGTCTGACAGGTCTTTTATAATAGAGACGTCATGGGGAATTCCCTATGGCTTTCCCCATGACGTCAGAGGGGGGCGGGGTCACCAGGTGCCCTCCGTTATAAAAGACCTGTCAGACGGAGCGGAGCCTCACACAGCGGGAGCCTCCCTTTGCGCGGAGCGGCCCAAGAAGAGACACCGACACCGACGCCGACGGAAGAAGATGCTGGACGAGAAGGACGAGAAGACCAGCGCAAGAAGAAGCGGATCGGAGGAAGAAGAAGATGGAAAAGATGGAAGAAGATGACGGAAGGAGAAGATGAAGAAACCGAAGGATTAAGAAAGAAGAAAGAAGATTTTAATAAAGGAATTGTCAAAGACTGTCTCCTGTCATTTTTAACATTTTTGACACTTTTTTGGTGAAATGGTAGGGGTACTTTTGTACCCCCTTACCATTTCACACAGGGGGGGGGGGGATCTGGGGGTCCCCTTGTGAAAGGGGGCTTCCAGATTCCGATAAGCCCCCCGCCCGCAGACCCCCACAACCAATGGCCAGGGTTGTGGGGAAGAGGCCCTTGTCCTCATCAACATGGGGACAAGGTGCTTTGGGGGGGACCCCAAAGCATCCTCCCAATGTTGAGGGCATGTGGCCTGGTACGGTTCAGGCGGGAGGGGGGGCGCTCTCGTCCCCCCCTCTTTTCCTGTGGCCTGCCAGGTTGCGTGCTCGGATAAGGGTCTGGTATGGATTTTGAGGGGGACCCTACGCCATTTTTTTTTTTTTTTGGATGGGGTTCCCCTTAATATCCATCCCAGACCTGAAGGGCCTGGTTATTGAATTTGGGGGGACCCCCACGCTTTTTTTTTTTTTTTCATTTTTTTTTTTTTTTTATCAATGACTTTTTTTTTTATCAATGACTTTCAGTTTCAATGAATGACTGTTCTCTGTATTACGGGAGCCATCAATACACATTAGATTTTAAAGAGTGATTTTAGAGTGATTTTAAATAGCTTTTTTACTTGCAAAAATTACACTTTTTGCAGAGACAGTTCTAAACACGGGAAACATGCGCCCCTTTACAGGCATTCTATAGACACCCCCCAGGTACGAAATTTAAAGGAATATTACACTTTTATTGTTTCAATTTAAGCATTATTAAAATCACTGCTCCTGAAAAAACGGCCGTTTTTAAAAAAAATATTTGCATTGATACATGTCCCCTGGGGCAGGACCCAGGTCCCCAAACACTTTTTATGACATTAACATCCATATTAGCCTTTAAAATTAGCACTTTTGATTTCGAACGTTCGCATCTATTATAACTAATAGGGTTCTAAAGCTCGCACGGACTTTAGGTCCGTTCGCAGGTTCTGGTGCGAGCCGAACGGGGGGTGTTCGGCTCATCCCTAGTCCAGACACACAGCACACAGCGTCATTCTGCTATAGACAGGTTCCTGTGCTGCTAAGAGAGAGGATTTTAGGAGTTAGTGTGATAAAGTCAGTCAGTCAGTCAGTCCACATTCCTTTAATTTTCTTCAAATTAGTTAGATCAGTGAGCGATCTAGATAGCTAGAGTAGAGTAGGGAGTTTCTTTATTAAGGAAAAGAAAGAGGCAGAGAGAATTATTGAAGAGATTCCTAAATCAATTGTACCCTGGCTGGGGTGCAGTGCACAGTCTTTTAACAGTGCCATGAGGCCAGTGCCAGACAAAATATAAAAGTTTTACCTGCAAGCTAAGTGCACCATTACTGCACTGCATATAGTAAGAGATACACCATAGTCTGTGTGTATTCTGCTACTGGAAAAACATTGCAAAAAAATTAAATTTTGCTGTGTTTTTTTTTTTTCCCCCAATAGCATTTTCTGCGTGTTCATACACGCTTTAGATACTGTCCGTGTATTCTGATATTGGAAAAACATTGCAAAAAAATTTAATTTTGCTGTGTTTTTTTTTTCCCCCAATAGCATTTTCTGCGTGTTCATACATACACGCTTTAGACACTATCCGTGTATTCTGATATTGGAAAAACATTGCAAAAAAATTTAATTTTGCAGTGTTTTTTTTTTCCCCAATAGCATTTTCTGCGTTTTCATAAACGCTTTAGACACTATCCGTGTATTCTGATATTGGAAAAAATTGCAAAAAAATTTAATTTTGCAATGTTTTTTTTTTCCCAATACCATTTTCTGCATGTTCATAAACGCTTTAGACACTATCCGTGTATTCTGCGAGCGGAGCGGGGAACGAGGGGGGCTTCGTTCCCCCGCATCGCTGGACCATGGGACAGTGTCCAGTTATTAAAAGTCAGCAGCTGCAGTATTTGTAGCTGCTGACTTTTAATTTTTTTTTTTTTAAGGAGCACCCCACTTTAAGGAAAGTGGTTGTCTCCAGCTAAATTTGCTCTCAATGTATGAATTGCTATATATATCAAAGAGCTGTGATAGTTTAGAGCTATGGACCACACATTACAGAGAAGCCTTAACAGGACATTGTGGCTTTACAAGTATTTGCAAATACATGCAAAAAAAAACAGCTTTTAACCTGAAGTGGTAAAACTTTTTAGTTATGCTTTTGGTGCTAACTAGCTGGAAATGATTTGAGGAGTTGTTGTATTTTTTGATGGCCTTAATAGGTGCAGACTAATGCGGCGCACACACGGTCGAAATTTCCGATGGAAACAGTCCGATGGGAGCTTTTCATCAGATTTTCCGACCGTGCGTATGCCCAACGGTCTTTTTCTGTCGGAATTTCCGACGGACTTTGAATTGAGAACCGGTTCTCAATTTTTCCGACGGAAAACCTTTCTATCGGATTTTCCGATCGTGTGTATGCAATTCCGACATGCAAAATTCCGACGCATGCTCGGAAACAATTCGACTCATGCTCGGAAGCATTAAACTTCCCCTTTATAGTGCTGTCGAACGTGTTTTATGCCGCTGTGTTATTGACCGACGGAATTTGATGTGATCGTGTGCAACACAGCTTGAGCGGAATTCCGATCGTGTGTACGGGGCAAAAGTCTAAGTTCTAGACAGCTAAATGGACCAAAGATTGAAATAAGCAGAGATACAAGCCAGCATTCCAGCAAGTACAAATGTATTCCAAAGGATTCACAGGAATAATCAAAGGCATGAGCAAGCAGCAGAAATCAAAGTAAGACCTGTCTTTATACAGAACAAGAGCAAGTGGACTAACCTGGTCAGTAATTAAGATGGCTTGTTCAGCAGTCTATTTAATCCTCCTTTATTATGGTACAGGTGTTCTCTGTAGAGACCTAAGCTGCAGTGCTAAAAATGACCAGCAGATAGCTATGGTTCAGAACTGATTGTTACTTCGGAGTCCTTATGTAACCGTCAGCTTTCAGCAGGGAAAATCCAGCAGCAGGATCTGTTGAAGCTTTGAATACATACATTTAAAGCAACATTCTAGATCGGTGTTACTTTTATTCTGCATTACAGTGATTGGATCTTTTACAGAAGAACTGTGTGGTTGAGCCAGGGCAGTAATGATTTGATTTTGGTGAGAACAATGTTCTTATAACTGTAATTATAAATTGTTTGACATTAACCACTTGAGCTCTGGAGGATATTACCCCTTTCATGACCAGAGCATTGTTTGCCTAGTCATACAAAACTGTATGAAAATTAAATTTATAGAATTTTTGTCACACAAATAGAGCTTTCTATTGAAGGTATTTGATCACCACTGGGTTTTGTTTTATTTTTTATTATATAAAAGAAAAAAGACTAACATTTTAAAAAAATATATGATATTTTCTAATTGGATTTCCGCCTGACATATAGTTTGGTGTTGAGGCCAAATAACTAAATTTTAGTCTCATTTGACCACCTTAAAAGCACTGTAAAGATTCTGAGTCTACATGAAAAAAGTTGTCAGATGAGACAAAAATGTAATTATTTGGCCTCAACACCAAACGATATGTCTGGCGGAAATCCAATACAGCTCATCATCCAAATAACACCATTTCTACAGTAAAGCATAGAGGTGGTGATATCATGTTATGGGGGTGTTTCTCTGCAGGAGGGACTGGAGCACTTGTCAGGATAAAAAAAATGTATGGGGCAAAATACGGTTCAAATTCTTGAGGAATATCTGCTGCCCTCTGCCAGAAAGTTGTCAGTGGGAAGAAGATTTACCTTCCAACACCACAATGACTCAAAGCCCACAGCAAAGATTACCACACAATAGTTGAAGAAAAAGATGAATGCCCTTGCATGACTTAGTCAGAGCCCAGACTTAAAACCCATTGAAAATATGTGGCATGATTTAAAGACTGCAGTCCACAAATGGTCACCATCAAATTTAATTAAACTTGAGCATTTCTGCAAAGAAGAGTGGGGAAATATTGCAAAGTCTATATGTTAAAAGTTAGAAGAGACATATTCCAACAGACTAAAGGCTGTAATTAAAGCAAAAGGTGGTCCAACAAAATACTGACTTAAGGAGGTAGGGGGGGGGGTGATACTTTTTCCAACTCAGTGATTTAGTTTTTGATGTATTTTTTTGTGGTAATGATCAGGGATACTGACCAGTGACAGTATGTACTACTCTGAAGGGGTGATCAGGGATTTTTTTTTGTTACACTGTTCTTGCTTATATAGTAATGATCACAATCACAATAAGTTAAGCTGTCAAAAATGTTGTGATCTGTGATTGGCTAAGCTAATCACACGGTACAGGTAGCCAGGTACCATGTGATTGCTTTGGGCCAATCACAGATCACAACAGTAAGCAAGCTATTCATTAATGTAAAGCCATTCATGACAGGTTGTTTACATTGTTGTGTTGTATGTGATCGATACAACCAATCATAGCGATCACATGATACCCGGTTACCAAATACCAGTTACAGTGATCTGTACTCCCAAGCGGGCACGCTGTGTGCTCCTAACTCAGAACAGCCTCAATCACACATATATATGTGACTGAGCCTGCCCATGCCAGCCTGCCACAGTATATCTTCAGGAACAGGACGGCAAGTGGTTAATATTGGCCAGAGCAGACTTTTTGTTTACTGTTTACTTTTTGTTTAAAAGTTTGTAGGTTGTGGTGGTGTTGCTACTGGTTGTGTGGTTGCAGTTTTGTACAGTGTCTCTATCTTTCTATTTTCCTGTTTCTCAGCAACATCTTGTGGTATAAGTTATAGGGTATTTAAAGCTGAAGTTTAGCTAAAAAACTTTACAGCGGGAGTGCGCATGCGCGGGACTTCCGGATCGCCACGCTAGCCGGGAGCTCCGCACCGCTCCGGTCCTCCAAGGCGCCTAACTCAAGCATCCACTAGCGGACACACACGGGGAGACCCCCGCCGACCTCCGGACAATCCAGGGCACCCACCCGTATGTCGCAAGCGCATATCCGAAAAGACGTTAATCGTCAACTGAACTTTGGCCTAACAGCCCCAGAGCCTTCCAAGATGGCGACCGCAGCTAATCCATGCGGTGTCACCGCCACACTAAGCAACACGGCAGTTCCTATCCTGACGGCCCCACTAACAGTGAGTAGCAACCAGAACCCCTTCTCCTCTCCGGCCTCCACAGAGTCTCTCCTGGGCAGACTGCAGATGGACAATCAGTACTCCCCCCTGATTAACACACCTGGCAGCTTAAACGAATCTCTGCAGGCCTCTCCCATCCAGCCCAACTACCCCCCTGAAATGGCTCAGCTTTTAAACAGCTTCTCTAACATGTTATCTGCTGGTCTAGCCCAAAATGCAATGCAGATCACCTCTTCAATAAAAGCAGATTTGCAGAGCCTGGGGGCCAGAATGGATGTGATTGAACAATCAATGGATGAAGCTGCAGCACGAACGAATCAGAACACAGCTTGCATCCAGACACTACAGGACCAACTTGAAACTGCCCTATCCAAAATAGACGATTTGGAGAACAGGAGCAGACGCTACAACTTCCGCATCAGAGGAATACCCGAATCCAACACTGACGTAAATGACACCGTCATAGCCGTGATCAAAGATCTTATCCCAGATATCCCCGACCACAAGCTAGAATTGGACAGAGCCCACAGAGTTCTGCAACCCCCCCGCCAAGATGGCCTACCTCGGGACATTGTGGTCAAACCACATTTCTATGGGGTTAAAGAAGAAATTATGAAGAGATCCCGCAACAGGGACAACATCTCCCTGAACGGCAACAAAATCCAAATCTTCGCAGATATATCCCCCACCACGATCCAGAAAAGGAGAGCCCTTAAACCTCTACTGGACGTTCTCTCCCAGAAGATGATCAAATATAGATGGGCCTTCCCTTTCCGCCTGCAATTTCAATACAAGGAAAAAACATTCAATATCACAAACTTCCAGAATGGTGAGCGTCTACTTCTCCAGCTAGGATTCATCACCCAGGAACTTGCCCCAGACCAGATGGAGACCCGCCCAAGCTCGTCCAAGAGACCGCCTCCAAACAGCCCGCTAGCCCCTCTATGGGTGAAACAGCAGCCAAAGAGACACCGTGACTCCATCCCACCAAGATGAACTCTGTGACCTACCAACCTCCAGGGGTCTGAAACCAGTTGTCCGCCCTTGTCGGAACCTTTGATGGTGTAGAAATGGATTCTACACCCACCGAGCCCTCCCAGGGCATACGGACCAAATCCCCCCTCCCCCATCCCCCCCCCCCCCCATTTTTATCTTTTTAGCTACTTTTTGGCTTACTGACCCAATCACCCCCCCCCCCCCCCCCCACTCCTGCAACATCACGAACATTGTCAAGATCTTGGACCAAGGACTCTAGCAGGTCCATAACTTTACCCATCCCCCAACTACCCCTCTCTTCCCCATCCCATCCCCTCCCTATCCCTTCCCATTCCCCCCCTCCCTCTTTGACACAGTTGCCTTATAACAGTATCTAATGTTAGTCTCTAACTAGAAGACTTGTGTTACACTGTCCGGTAGATAAGTTATGACGGGTAGACACCCGCCCCCCTTTTGCATGGGGCCTCCCCTTGTTCTTGTGTTTGTTTATGTTTTTGTTTTTGTCTAGGTTTTTGTTTAATTTTAAGCTACAGCTTACTGTTATTGGGTGCCTTGCGGCCGGAGCGGGACCGCTTGCCACTCCACCTGTTGTGACCCGGAGGACCTACCCTCCCATGGTGACATCAGGATTGCAACCCCTTTTAGGGTTGCCCTCCACCCGATCCCCTCATTTTTTGGGGCTTCGGAGCAGGTCTTGGATTTCCAACCCTGCACAAAGGGAGCCCAGGATTTCTCATACTCTGAGCTCCCCCTCTTTCTCTCTCATTCTCCTTACTTTCCCTCTCTGGTCGTTTCTCACCTCCTTTGTTCCCTTCTCTCCCCCCCTTCAGGTGCCTTCGAGGAGAGCCTGTCGACTCACGCCTACTCAGATTCTGGGTTCAACTAGTACCCCCTGGCTCCAATATCCTACGCCCATGGATCAGGTAAGAAACACTAACATGCATGCGCACCCACACCCTCATGTTCATGGCTGACGAAATCCCCAAACAACATTCCCTTAAGATAGCCTCCCACAACGCTCAGGGCCTGAACTCCCCAGTGAAAAGACGTAAGGCCTTCCATAACTACCACTCCAAGAATTTAGACATTATCCTGATTCAAGAGACCCACTTCCCCAAAAGCTTCAACCCTACCTTTCTCCACCGAAACTATCCCACCTTCTTTTTAGCTAACGCAGAGGACAAGAAAAGAGGGGTAGCCATCCTCATCTCCAAACGCATACCTTTCACTTTATCCCAAATTATCAGGGATAGTGAGGGAAGATATATCCTAGTCAAGGGCTTCATAAACGGAATACTTTTCTCCCTTATCTCATACTATGCCCCTAATAAAGGCCAAGCCCCCTTTTTCTCCTCTATGCTGACCTCCCTCTCACAGCACTTAGAAGGCAAAGTGATCATAGGAGGCGACTCTAACGTCGCATTCGACCACATACTAGACAAATCATCTCAGAACAAATCTCGCCTCAAAAGACCCCCCAAACAGAGTCTCAACATTGCTCGGCTCTTCCACTCTATGGGCATGATAGACACCTGGAGGGAGTTAAATCCCACTGCCAAGGACTACACCCATTTCTCTGCACCCCATAGAACATACGCCCGCATAGACCATATTTTCCTCCACTCCTCAGACATTCAGCTAGCTTCTCAGGCCTCTATAAACGAAGTCCCATGGTCCGATCACTCCATAGTCTCCCTCAAAATCTCCGGTTTCCTTAATCAAACTAGCACCCCACAATGGCGCCTAAAAGAATCCCTCCTCTCCAACCCTGTACACTGCATTATGCTTGAAAATGACCTTAAAGAATACTTCCGCCTCAACGATACCAAAGACACTTCCCCCAACGTACTATGGGGGGCACATAAAGCAGTCATGAGGGGTAAACTTATCCAGCTGGCCTCACGCCTAAAACGGGAAAGACAAATAGACATTACCAACCTAGAGAAAAACTTTCGAGCATTAAGCAAATCTCACAAAAAACAACCCTCCCCCACCTCGCTCGCTCTTTTGGACGCAGCCAGGATTGCCCTAAACACAGCCCTTACCTGTAGCGCAGAAAAACACTTGAGATGGGTGAGTGGTAGATTCTATCTCAACTCAGATAAATTCGGCCCTCACTTGGCTGCGAAACTTTCACCTAAGTACAGAGCACAGGCCCTACCCAGAATTAAATCTCTATCTGGCTCCCTCACACAAAACCCCAAACAAATCTTGGAAGCCTTTCAAGCATTCTACTCAAACCTCTACTCTGGTGCAAACCCTAGCAGTACCCAGTCAGTCAATTCATTCCTAGACAACATTCCTCTCCCCAAAATCTCAGACTCCCACCGCTCAATCATGGAAGCCCCCATCACTGAAGTAGAAGTCAGAGAAGTCATAAAGGAGCTTAAAAAAGGCTCAGCCCCTGGCCCAGATGGTTTTTCAACGCATTACTACAAGACCTTCTCTGAAGTACTTTCCCCCTATCTGGTCCGGTTCTTCAATTCCCTGAACGGGAAAGCACCCTTGGACTCTGCATCGAATCTTGCTTACATATCTGTCATCCCCAAACCTGGCAAGGACCAGACCCTAGTGAGCAATTATAGACCAATCTCATTAATTAATAATGACTTAAAAATAATGACAAAAGTCCTCTCTAACAGACTAGGGTCCTTCATAGGGTCCTATGTACACAAAGACCAGGTGGGCTTCATTCCTGGGAGACAGGGACCGGATCAGATAAGGAGGGCAGTGGATATTATTTCCCTGCTTAAATCGAGATGGGACGGTGGTCCCCCACAAGAAGGCTTCCTCCTCTCCATTGATTTACAAAAAGCTTTTGACACAATCACCTGGCCATATCTATTCAACATCTTAGAAAGATGGGGCTTTGGCGCACACTTTATACATCTCCTCGAAGCACTTTACTCCCAACCCAAAGCACAGGTTAGGCTCCAAGGCCACCTATCTGACACATTCCCCATAAATAAAGGAACTAGACAGGGCTGCCCACTTTCCCCCCTCCTTTTCGCAATCGGCATCGAGACTTTAGCTATTGCCATAAGAAATCACCCAGACATCCACGGGGTCAAATGTGGACATTCCGTGCACAAATGCGCCTTGTTCGCGGATGATGTCCTCCTTTTCGTCACCTCTCCCCTCATATCCACCCCTAACATCCTGCAACTCCTTCATAAATTTGGACAGGCCTCGGGTCTGCAAGTCAACATGGCTAAATCGATGGCCCTCAATATCTCCTCCCCTCTGGCCCTAGTAGATAGGTTAAAGAATCACTTCCCCTTCTCTTGGAGTTCTTCCTCCATCCCATACCTAGGCGTCCATCTCACCCCCAACATCGACCAACTATACAACCACAACTACCCTCCAATGTTTAAGAAAATTAAGAACGACCTTGAACAATGGTCGCTCCATAAACTGTCCTGGCTAGGCAAAGTCAATGCCGTCAAAATGACCCTACTTCCCAGGTTATTATACCTCTTCCGATCACTCCCCATATCAGTTCCCAAAGCCCAAATACATAACCTTCAATCTAAAATAATAAGATTCACATGGGGCAAATCGAACCACAGAATCCCCAAACAAACCCTATTCAGACCCAGACGGAAAGGAGGCTTAGGTCTCCCCAACCTCTGGTGGTATTACCAGGCAGCTCAACTAAGCCAAATATCGACCATCTATTCTAGAGGCCCCAAACCTGATTGGTTAGAAATGGAAAGACAAGCTATCCCCAAGTACACCATTGATTACCTCATCTGGCGCCCCCCTAAATCCAGACCCCCGATCATGTCCCCTACACTCTCCCATTCACTGGCTCTATGCGACACAATACATAAACTAAATATCATTACGTCAAGGTGGCAACCCCTTGCTCATATCTTCAACAACCCCGCATTCCCCCCAGGGTTGGATATAAAGGCATTCCAATGGTGGCTAGATAAAGGCCTTTACAGAATAGGGCACTTCTTCAACTCAAATGGTCCCCTTAACCTAAGCCAATGCACCTCAAAACTAGAAATGCCCATCTCGGAGAGATTCCGCTACCAACAAATAGCACACTTCTTACACACACTATCTTCTCAAGACAATAGCCCCCTAACTGTCACCCCATATGAACAATGGTGTTCCTCAGCTATGGACATGAGGGGGGGAATTTCTCTGATCTACTCTGCCCTAGCCGAACCCCATGAGAAAGCGCAATACATGCAGGGCTGGGAACGCGACCTGGAATTTGAGTGGGATTTGGACACCTGGCACTCCTGCTTCACAAATGCCTTCAAGGGAATACTTAATGTATCACTAATGGAAGCAGACATCAAAGTCTTCACCCGCTGGTATCTGGTACCGACACGCCTAGCCAAATTCTATCCCCAGTCCTCTCCCCTATGCTTTAGGGGTTGCGGCCATCTAGGATCTCTCCTACACATCCTCTGGGAATGTCCCAGAATTAGAAGCTATTGGAAC
Source organism: Lithobates sylvaticus (assembly GCA_028564925.1). NCBI lineage: Eukaryota > Metazoa > Chordata > Amphibia > Anura > Ranidae > Lithobates > Lithobates sylvaticus. The sequence goes on along the minus strand of CM053026.1, from coordinate 461,559,297 downwards.
AAGATCTTTTGCCTAATCCGCAAAGTCACGGGCGTTGCGGTGCCTCAATCACCATCAATAGCCCTCCTTAATCAGAGAATCCCTAAAACCACCAAAAATAGCCAAATCTTGATTCACTACATCTTCATCGGAGCTAAATTAACAATAGCCCGATCTTGGAAATCCCCTAAGGTCTCATTCCCACTGACTAAACAAAAAATTACCTGGATCATGTTCCAAGAGAAAACCTCCAATATCATCCTCGACAAACTAGATAAATTTAAATGTGTGTGGGAACCCTGGGCCCAATACATTGGGACCCTTCTCTAATCCAGGACCTAAGACTAAAATCAGATGAACCCCCAGATCAGACCCCTCTTGACCTCCTCAGGCTCTCCTCGAAACAGACACCCCCTTGCTCTTGATCCCCTATCTCCTCTCTCCTTTCTCTTTTCCCACCTTCTCTCATATCTCTTCTTCCTTTTCCCATCCTTCCCGCCAGCGCCTGCTGGCGGGAAGGACGGGCGTCCATGTTCCTGAGACCTGACACTCATATGTCAGTGGCGAAAAGTCAAGTTGTAACCTTTCTTTACATCTTGTTAAATTTTTTTTTTTTTTTTATTTCATTTTCTCAAGCACCACTCACCAAATGGTCAATCCCCCACAGGACAGTACCAGGAGTGCTCTTGAGGGCAATTACTCACCTAGAGACCATCAGGGGTCTCGCCGCAGGGACTCGGGTCCCTCACTGTATTGAGCACTCCATGAGTCTCTTACTACTAAGCAGTGCACATTGACTTCCTGGGCTTCTCACGACCGGAGGGCCCTGGGGCCCCGACACAGATTGAACCCAGATGGGGTGTCGGGTCACCAGACCCTCTGGTAGAATACTTACTCGATTAACCTTGTGCAGCTTTCCGCATAACTGCTTAATTACCCCTCAATGATACCCCCAAAGCACTCAGCTGTATTGAATTACTGCTATATATTTCTGGTATATCCTCTAGTCATTCGCCACTGTTTAACATGCTCTTTTGCTGCAATTCTCAGAATCCCCTGCGAGGGAATAACCTTTGTTATATTCTTGTTTACTCAATAAAAAAAAATTATCAAAAAATAATAAATAAAAAAATAAAAAATGCACCTTTTTTTTTAGATTTGATCGACTACTCACCTTGTTTACTCCAGCAATGGTGCACCAGGATACAAAGTTCTGGAATTTGGGACAGACATACCAAACATGCCAAATGAAAGCTGCATTTGAAAAGCTGCAAGGCAATTTGCTAACACTTCTGTATAGAATTTAACAAAGTCTCTCAGACAGTGATGAACACTTCCTCCTATCTACCTCTACATCAAATTGCTTTTGCGATGTTAAGGTCTGTAGGAAGAAACAATGAGTGCTCTTGTGGACATATGAGATTGTCAATGCAAGGGTCTCCTTCTGTACAGCTATTCCAATTTACGTTTTTTTCTAGGCACCCCTTTTACATTCAATAAACTATGGGACCCCTGGCTACAGGCCCTGGGTTTTGCTCCAATAGCCCTTGCCTCTCTGCAAGTACTGCAAGGCTTGTTTTAGATACGCTTATGTAGGCATATTCAGAATAGCTGTAGGTATGGCCTGCGAAAGAAATAGGTGGAACTGTCAGCCTTATAAATATGTTGATAGCAGTAGTTTGGTTTTAGTTTAGAAATAATTAGTAGCATTGTTTTAGGTATTCACTTTGATTCTCACTGCATATCTTGCTATTAGCAGTAAGAACAATCCTTCCTACATATACAATGTCTATGTTTTTCACACCAGAAGTAACCAATTATTTTATTATGTTTTACTGATTTCTCTTACCGAACCAGTCATCTATGTATAAAAATCATTCTGTGCATTTTGTGAGAACAGCTATACTGCTTTTTTAACTTATGCCTTTTGTTTCAATATGCCAACTGTTTTGTTTGGTTGTTTGTAAAAACTTAAAACTGTTTAATAGAAATTATAGAAAAAAATAAAAAAATAAATTTCACTTGAAAAAAAAAAAAAAAAAAAAAAAAAAAAAAAAAAACTTTACAGCGTTAGTCATATTACTTACCTGTAATGAAGTATGTCTCCTATTGTACAGACAGCAGGATTTTGAAGAAACCTTTACTACAGGGATGACTGTCCTCTTCCTGGCTCTAAACTTTCAGCGCTGCAGAGGTTAACAGCTTCGGGTCTTTAAGCAGAACAGCAGTACAGATGATCTGATGAGGACACACCCCCTCCTTCCTTTTCCTTCACTGAGAACATTTTGCTGATTACACTGTCTGTACACAATCTGTGAATGGAGAAGAGTATAATCTCTAATCAATGAATGAACATTTCTGAATGGAGGAGGAGGAAGGAAGGGGCATGTCCCCATTGGACCATCTGTAGAAGACCCAGTTGTTAATTATTGCAGTGCCAGAAATGAAAAGCCAGGAAGAAGACAGGTATACCTGCAGTGAAGATTTCTCTAAGATCCAGCTGCCTGCTCAATGTGTGTCATTCTTCATCACATGTGATGTGACTTAAAGCTGTAGGATTTTTTTAAGCTAAATTTCAGCTTTAATAGTGATTTAAGAGACTATTGAAGATGATGGTTAAGTATCTATTCTGTGTATCTATTCTGACAGTAATCAGAAAGTTATAGCGTATTCCAGCCTCATTATAATTACTGTCAACTTGTCAATGACAGTGCAGTGCAGCAGCTTTTTCTATGGCCTTGCCATCCATCGTGCTAAATACTATCCCAAAAAGGTCAACGTGAGGGTATGAAAGCATCCTATTGGCTAACTCATAGTTTCATAGTTAGTAAGGTTGAATAAAGACATCAGTCCATCCAGTTCAACTTGAGTGAGTATCTACAATTGTCCCTATCCCTGTTCATTGCACACTCACATCGGTCCCTACCCTCAAGGAGCCCACAATCCAAAGTCCCCATTCATATACTAGGGCCCATTTATGAACAGAGGCCAATTAACCTACCTGCATGTCTTTGGATTGTGGGAGGAAACAGGAGTACCCAGAGGAAACCCACGCAGGCACAGGGAGAACATGCAAACTCCAGGCAGGTAGTGTCGTGGTTGAGATTTGAACCAGCGACCCTTCTTACTGCTAGGTGAGAGTGCTAACCACTACACCACTGTGCCGCCGAACTGCAATAGTTTAAGTTACTAGTCTATTCTTCAGATCTAATAATCCCTGGAATATTATGTTTTTAGAGAGAATAATGAAGTCTACATACACTGTAATCTTTCAGCCATCTGCTGCCTATAGCTTTAGTCCAACAGCATCATCTGTGGCGCTGGTCACAGCAAGAAGACATTTTCATGTTGCTTCATCAACTACAGTGTTTAGTGCTGCGTATATACATGAGTATAGGTCCACCCGAATATAAGCCAAGGCACCTAATTTTACCACAAAAAAATGGAAAAAAAACGTATTGACTCGAGTATAAGCCTAGGGTGAGAAATGCACAGCTACTGTAAGTGGAAAAGAGGGTCAACAATGCCCATTTGCAGTCTCACTGTGCCCATTTGCATGCCTCACTGTGCCCATTTGCAGCCATAGGTTCCCCAAACTTCAAACTTGGTAGTTAAGGGTTCCTAGATGCCCCCTAGCTGCAGCCAACATTTGGGGTCTCTGGACCCAAAGGGTCCTGAAATAACATTGCTGCAGATGGACACAGTTGACCGATATTGGGGCCCCGTATCTTGGGGCCACTTGGTGCTAGGAACTTTTGTATGCAAACTCAGTCGAACTAGCACTACAACATATCCAAATATGGGGTTCCTATTACTAAGTGGCCCCAAGATACGGGGCCCCAAAGTCGGTTCGGAAAATGTCAAGCACTTTTCTGCAGCAGAGAATGACATTTTCCGAACCGACTTTGGGGCCTCGTATCTCTGGGCCACTTAGTGCTAGGAACCCTATCATTTGGATATGTTGTAGTGTAATTTGGGGTTCCTAGTACCAAGAGGCCCCAAGATACGGGGTCCCAAATTTAGGTCGGAAAATGTAATTTTCTGCTGCAGAAAAGTGCTTGACTCGAGTATAGGGGGGGCATTTTCAGCACAATAAATGTGCTGAAAAACTCGGCTTATACTCGAGTATATATGGTAAGTGTTTATTCACATGGATGTTTATTTTGCACCTTATGTCCTATGATTAATACAGTGGATTTTATTTATTTATTTGCTCCTACCAGCAAGTAGACCAGTGTAACTTATGGAACATATGTACTTTACCTATTTATGTTAGCACACTTATGTGTTCAGTTAGTACTGTCCATTTAAATATTATTTGGTATTATTTATTATCAGTAGGGTTTCATTGACCCTTGGCACATAGCATTTTGGTGCTCTATGGAGCGCAACACCATGTATTGATTTCTTTTTATCTATTTTGGGTGGGGCTTGCACCCCTGTTCGTGGTTTGCTGCAACCAATCTGTTTAGTTTATTTTCTGTTTATTTTCTTTTTATCCCAGTAGCGCGGGAATACCCATTACCTTTTATTAATTTGCATTGATTTTGTGAATATTATATTGGGGGTTTATACTGCACCTGCAGAATTAATGATATGGTTATAACAATAATGTAGTTTTTATTGTAATAAGAGTGTGGAGTAGGGGTACATTTAAATGTACATTTTTGATGTATTTACACTGCAATGAAAGCTGTAGTTGGAATGTAAGCTATTATTAATGTGAAAATAAATGATTCTTATCTTCTCATCTTAACAATACAGTTGTTGAAATTCATGATGAATAGTCTACTACAAAATATAATAACATATAATATGTACCTGAATAATCTGATATTTCAAAAAAGAAAGGTCAGCACAGTTGCCACTTGAGTAAGACCAATTGATTTTTTAATGAAGGTGCAGTCATCAGCACCTTCCTTCCTGAAGATTCTAGGTTGGCATTTAGGTATAATTTTTTGACGCCTTCCCTATCATATGCTCATCCAGTTTTTCTTAGAAAATGACTGGCAATCAAAGGTGTAAAGCTGTGAGCAATATCCTTGTAATTTTGCATAGAATGTTGATTAACTTTAACTCATAAAACATTTCAGTTTAACTTGCATTTAGCCGCTTTTGTACAATGAAAGTCTATGGAATTCTTTTTATCTTAAACAAATGGAAAATTTAAAGAAAAAAAAAAAAAAACAAGTACCTTACATCCCAACCTCACTTGGCATTTTTGTGGGAACTTGGGAAAAATTAGTTTTCCTCAGCTTTTCCAGGATCAGAAGACCCAGTTTAGTCACCTAGGCAAGTGCCACTTAAAACCAGGGTGTATTTTTTACCTTTTTCATTTTCCTATTTAAAGTAAACCTGACAGCACTAATGACAGTTTAATTCATATTCTCTCAACCTCAGAGGGAAAAATGCATAACAATAGCTACCCCTGATCAGTAAGGCCACAGTATTATAATTTTTAGTGGTGATTCAATTTATCAAAAAATGCTGATGTGTAACAGCAGAAATGTGTGAAAGTCAAAAATGTTTAGGATATCACATAGGTAATATCTTGTTACTGGAGTCAGAGAGTCTTCTACCTGATTATGCCCTAGTAAACTTATCTTTTGATCTTAGATCAGTAGAGTGGGTTTCCTGGAACTGGAGGCTTAATGATAATCTCTTATCAGACTTGGCATGTAATACCACTGCTCACGAAGTAATTATTAACTGATGTAACAATCATGCTCATGACAGCACTCTCTCTTCAACACAGCGGGAACCTCTAATAGTGCATTTAAATGTTTTTTTTTTAATTCAACATGGCTCAAGACGCAAAAAACAAAAGCTGAACAAATCAGATACTTCCTTGTTAAAATTCATAAAATAGAAATTGCACAAAAATAATGGCACAATGTATTAGAACTTTGAAATATCAGGTAAACTCTTTATGCCTCCTACATCAGAAGCATTTATGTGTTAAGAGATTGCCTATGGAAATATTACTGCAAATTTGGAGACAAAAGGATTCAGTGCACATATATTTATAAGCTACATTTTTAAATTAAGGAACTTGGTAACAGTCCCCACTATACTGTCAATTATTTAAAAACATAATTGTAAAAGCCACCACCGAACTGCTGACTGGGTTTAAAGGATTAGGCCAGACTTTCTCAACCTTTTTAACATGGAATAACCCTTGAAAGAACTTTCCAGGCTCAGGGAACCCCTGCTAATAATCACTATGTTTAAAGCTCATGGTATGTTAGTGTGATGGTCACTGGAAAGAATGCCATTTGTGGTCATTGTGAATAATCTGGCCTTTTTTCAAAGATTTTTTTAGATTTTCAAAGAAAAATTCTTAGGAAAAGTCTTAGGAAAATATTTTGAATTTTCTCAGAGCATTCAAACATTGTTTGAAAGATTTTATTTGCCTTTAAAGCGGTTCTGCACTCGTTTTTTTTTTTTTTTTTTTGGGCTATATGCCAAGGGCATATAGCTCAATTGGGGGACTTACCTGTTCCATCTTCCATCTCGATCACCGCCGGTTTTCCTCCGATAAAATTCTTCATCTTCTTCTTGTCTGCTGGGGTCCATCTTGCCTGTGGGCATGTGAAACCCCACAGGCACTTTAGATGGCCCAGCATGCACCGCCGTTACTCGCGCGTGCACAGTAACGGCACATCTGCCGACATCTCACGAGATTTCGGAAGATGTGGCCGAAATATCGCGAGATTTCGGAAGATGCCCTCACTGACTCCTGGGATCAATGACACCAGATCCCAGGAGACAGTACGGCGTGACGAGGATCCCCGCACAGACCCCGCCCACCCCCGAAGAGACAGAAGACAGGAAGTCATCAATTACAAGGTAAGTAAAAAAAAAAAAAAAAAACACATTTAATTTAGTACTCTTTGCCTGATTTGGAAGGCAAAGAGATTTACTAAATGAAATGTGTGCAGAACCGCTTTAACATTTGACGTTGGAATGAAAACCACATACACTGTTAGAAATGTGTCCATTCAAGAACAAATTTCTAGAATTTTCTTGTCACTTTGGTTGAGAACTATTTTACCCACTAATGATTAGAAAAACGAATAGACTTTCTCAGAACATTCTTTTCCTAAGACTTTTCATTCGAAATTCTACCCATCTATGGCTAGCTTTACAGGTAGCCAAAAAGATCATTGTTGTCACTTGTCAGTGTGTCATCTGAGTGGCAGAAGTTGCTCATTGTTCAAGGAACCCCTACTAACCTGAGGGGAACACTAGTTGAGAAAGTCTGATTTAGACATTTGAAGTGCAGGAGTGTTGGAAAGCAACTACTTAATCAGAAGCAAAACCCCACATGAGAAAGTCAGCTGTGAGCAGGAGACAAAGCAATATGATCAATCTAAAAAAGCATCCATTTGCAACACTTTTGAAACCAGGGGATTTTGAAGTTAGTTATAGTTAGCCATGGTCACCAATAGGAGGAGGCTGTTTTTTAAAGAGATCATGAAAGCAATCAAAAAGTAAGCAGACTAAATTAATAAGCAATATAATGTGAAAATAGTCAGTAAACAGTAAATAGATGCTACAGTAAATTGTTAATTATCATTCCACTTCTATAGGAGATGGCAAAGGTCACATATTTACAGTGAGAAGAAGATTCTTAAAGGGAAAAGACAGATTCTAAAGCCCCATACACACGCGCGGATTATCCGCGGACCAGGTCGGTCGGATCCTGTCCGTCGTACTTTGTCCGATGTTGTCGTTTGTTGCGTACACACGGTCGGACTACGTTGTCGGAATATCCGGTCTGCAAGAACGTCGTGACGTAAGTCGTCTTCCACGAGACTAGAAAAGGGAAGTTCAGCACCACGTCAGGCACCCGTTGGGCTCCTTCTGCTGATCCCGTGTTTATCGCGAGTTAGTCGAAGTTTGGTGACTTAAGATTCGCGCTTCTCAGTTTTCTGACTCAGATCGTTACTGCTCTTCAGTTTGTGCTTGTCGTGCGTATCTGTTTATTAGTGCGTGTAGTCAGTTCGCATTTGTTGGTCATTGCGGCCTATATCTTGATATAGGACGCTTTGATTTGCACTGCTTATTGTCTGCTCGTTTCTGGTATTCATTTCGTTCTTTCAGGCCTTGCTGTTTATCGGTGCTTTCTGTTTGTCCGTTCTGACCAGCCGACCTTTTGTGACCTTGTGAGCGATGTTTCCCGTGCGTACTCTTCGCCGAGTTCGCGCTGTACGAGGAATTGGTGTCGGGCTTTTAGCTTTGACCCAAGACCCATCCATGAACAGAGTGACGAGGAGTATGTGGACCAAGAATTGGTTGCTTCAGCGTGACCAATTCTCACACATGCCTTTGCTTCGTGAGATCCGGGAGAATAATCCTGATGATTTCAGGAACTTTCTCCGGATGACGGACCCCGATTTTCACCGTCTTTTGGCTTTGCTGACCCCCTTTATCAGCTGGCAGGATACCTGCATGAGACAAGCCATTACTCCGGAGCAGAGGCTTGTTGCCACGTTGAGGTACTTGGCGACAGGGAGAAGTCTTCAGGATTTGAAGTTCTCTTCAGGTATCTCTCCCCCTGCCCTGGGAATCATTATTCCAGAGACCTGTTCTGCCATCATCGAGGTCCTGCAGGAGGACTATATTAAGGTAACATTTCTCCTTTACTATTCCCTTCTATGTATGCTCTGTTTGCTAATGTCTTCTATTTTTGACCTCCTTCCCTAATTACCATGATTGCAATATGCTCTAATATGCTGTGCCCCTTTTCTCCTTCATGCATTTTTCCCTTCACTTACCTCACCAGCATGCTCTTCTGCCCCAATAGACACCTATGGCCTAGTCACTTAAGCAATGTCTTTTGTCTGCTGCATAGTATTGTTTGCCCCCAAACACCCCCTAAAATATGCACAAATGTTTGCTGTGTGGTTTACTTCATGTAGAGCCCCTTTTTTTTTTTTTGGTTTTTGGGGGTGGGGGGGGGGGGGGGCAAACTCATTAGGAACCCCCTCCCCCAACTGCTCTGTCAGATGGTACCAATCCTCTATCTGCTGGCTTTCCCAAGGTCAATACACACTATATACCTACCTCTTTATAGTGGGCATCTTTAGGGATGAATTCTGCAAAGCATGTAGTGCAAGGGGCTGCCTCCATACTTTCCATTTCCTATTTTTTTTGTGTTCTTTCCCTCCTATTAGCTTGCTTGGTAATTTCAGAATGTCACAATGTGCTTTCCTTTTTTTTTTTTTGGGGGGGGGGGGGTTGAAATTTGATTTTATCTTTCCTGTGGGCTGCCAATAGTGTTAAGTAAGGAGGGTCTGGCCAAACTAGCACACATTATTGAGCCATTTGGCAATCAATGAAGTGCAGAGGGTTACCTGTCCAACCCCCCCCCCCCCAAAAACCCTAGTTATTGCCAATGGCCCATCAGAAGTGGGGGGATTGATGGGGGGTGATTAATCTGTGAAGGGGAGCCTCTACTTTTCTGTGCAAATACTTTCCAGCCTCCACTTTTAAACAATGCTCTTGTTCCAAGATGTTGATTGTCTAATCTGCTTGCATTGTTTAGGTGCAAAGTGACTACATTTTTTTTCTTGTTTCACTCCACAGTTCCCTTCCACGCCACAGGAATGGCAGACTGTGGCCTCCCACTTTGCCAGCCGTTGGGACTTTCCTAACTGCGGAGGGGCAATTGATGGGAAACACGTCCGCATCGTCCCACCGCCCAACTCGGGGTCCTACTATTATAATTATAAAGGGTTTAATAGTGTAGTGATGTTGGCGGTGGTGTCGGCGACATATGAATTTATGTATGTGGACGTGGGGATGAACGGCCGGATCTCGGATGGTGGTGCCATTGCGCACACGGAGTTCTACTGGCGTCTCCAAAGTGGCAGTCTGTGCTTGCCACCTTCAGAGGAGAATGCAGAAGGACTCCCCTTCGTCTTTGTCGCAGATGAAGCGTTTGCGTTGACTCCCCATCTGATGAGGCCGTTCCCGATGAGGACCCTCACCCCAGACCAGAGGGTCTTCAACTACAGGCTGTCCAGAGCCCGAAGAGTTGTTGAGAACACTTTTGGCATCCTGGCCAGCCGCTTCCGCCTGTTCTTGACGGCTATTAACTTGGCGGAATACAAACTGAACCACATAGTTCTTGCCTGTTGCATATTGCACAACTTCCTCAAAAGACATAACAGGAAATATGTGGTGCCCGTTGGCCCAGATGTGGAGGGCCCTCCAAATGCTGACCTCACAGCCCTTCAAGTGGCACGTCCAGGCTTGCCCCCTCTAAATGCCCGCGCGGTCCGCGAGCAAGATATGGAGTGCTTTGTGGGTAGGGGGGCCATTGCTCTGCCTGACGATGTGTGAGAGGCATTTTTTAATAAATCTTATTTTTCAACCAACCTATGATTTCTTGTCATTTCCGTATTCTTTTTAGCTTATTTTACCTTGAAATTTTTTCCCTTTGCTTTCGACAGTGGGAATGCACTTTCTGGGCAAAAGGAGGTAACAGTCTCTTCTTCCCAAAAAGATTCTTCTCATGTTGTGTGTTTTATACCTAATCTTTGGTCTAGAGAAGGTTTGTACTGCATAACTGACACCCAAAATACTCCTTTTCATCACCAGGTCAGACATGTGTGTATTCACAAAAATGCTGTGCTCCGTGTTTTCGTACAAAGCACTGTGGGTGTAATTTACATAAGTCAAATCCACTATGCTCTACAAGTGCAGTGAAAAAGTGCCCTGGAAAAGAAACTTGCAGTGCAAACTGGACTTGCCTTTAGTAAATAACACCCATTGCCCCCCATATCCTTTACATTTGACATACATAATGCATTGTGTTTTTTAAATAAGGAAGCCACACATTTAGAAAAGTAAAAAAGTTTACTTGGAAAACATTCACAAGTGCGTTTACAATCTTCTTGCCCAAACTGACAACATCTTGGTTATTTACAACATTGTTTACAAACATTCCGCAATTGGTAAAACCAGGCATGGAGCAAAACAGAACCTAGGAACTAGGAAAGTTCAACTTTGTAAAGTGAAGACAAGATCAGACATGACTATATGTTCAAAGTGTGTTTGATCTTGCCTTCATCACATGGGGGGTCACCCCTGGAAAGTGGAAATTTAGAACATGCACACAATTTGGGTCTGAAAATGGTCATTAGATGGTAAAACACATGCCTAGAAGCTTCAAAAGTGCCATTTTCCATCATGGGGATGAATGGACGTTTTTTGGGGGTGCAACCCCTTCACCACAACCACTTTCGTAGTTCGTAAAGTGGTTGCACCCCCAAAAAAACGTTGTCATTCATCCACCATGATGGGAGCTAGCACATGTGGACACAATGTGTGCATGTTCCAAATTTCACACAGTTCTTAACTTGCAAATGTGTTCAGAAGCAGGCACAAATGTGTGTTAATTACTTGGTGCGTTTTCAGATTTTTCCTAAAACATCAATGGTGTTCTTCAATTTTTGTTGAACATCATTGATGTTTTGCTTTATGTAATCTAGATCTCTATTGCAGACCATTATCTCCCAGATGAGTACGTGGGCACTCTCTGTGGTAAAGTGCGATTTTTCTTCCACAACATCCACGTCACCTAAAAACCACAAACAAACAAAAATCGGGTGTTGGAAATGAGGCAGCCATACATTGATTAGCTTACCAGTAGCTGTGTTCTCCCACACTCACCTGTTGTGGTGACAAGTTCTCCAAGTTCGATGATCTCTCCTTCCTCCTCCTCCTCCTCTGCTTCTGCTCTTTCCCCTTTTTTGGGAGGTGTTGGTTTTGGGGTTTCCTCAGACGGCCCAAGTTTTCGCTCCCCTATGAGAATGTACAAAAGGACGATTTAGCAACACAATCTATTGAGGGCAGAAATAGGAAATGACAATAGTCAAAGTGAGGGACAATATTTTTGTTTGGCCAGTTACAAATGCCAACAACATGAATGTAGTCACTTTGTAAAGGTGCTAAACTTACTAGCTTTTTGGTAGAAGTTTGTCTGATGGAGACCCCCCTCTAGTATCCACTGGAGCACATGTGTGGAAAAGCATAATAAAAAGGGGGTTTGGGTGTCCCAGCACTAGTGCTCTAGAGTCCAGATGGGTAAACAGCTACTGAGTGACCTCTCCTTTACATTGAATAAATTTGGTTTACGTTCTTGATGACATCTCTAGTGAGAACAAACTTCCTTTCAATAAAAACTTCACCAAACCTCGTATTATAAGTGGCCGAACGATCGAGGTTGCGTACGATCGAATGGACACACACACACGATCATGACAGTGGCAGAAAGATCGAGGCTGAGTACGATCGAATGCACAGACGTACCTGAAAGTGGCCATTTTGAAATGTACAACTTTGTAAAAATCAAACCACATGGAGCAGTATGCAAGCAAGAAATCAAACACAAAACACAACTACTTACTTTTTTGAAGAATTCGCTTGATCTTTCTGTACTGATCGGCCTCCCTCAGTTTCAGGTCTGACCAGCGTTTCCTCAGTTGCTCCTTGGATCGTTGTACCCCAAAATGATTGTACAGCCTTCTCACAACTTTAGACATGATCTTGGCCTTGCGGACATTGGGGTTGAGGTAAGGCCCATACTTCCCATCATAGTCGCTCCTCTTTAATATGTCCACCATCTCCAACATTTCTCCAAATGACATATTGGAGGCCTTGAATTTCAGGCTCCGGGATCGGGACGTTTCTGCCTCCGGACTTTCCTCGTCCTCCTCCTCGTTGGTGGGATATTTGGGGCGCACCTGCTGTGTCCCCGCCATGTGCTCTCCCCACTGCGCCGTAAAGAGAAGGGGTGGGGAATAGACGAGAAAGATCGTCAGGGGCGGGCGGAGTTTGACGCATGCGCACTGTATATAAAACGTCACACGCCTGTGTCATAGCCACGATCTGGGAGACGAGGGGAGAGAAAGCTCACGCACGAGACGATCGCTAGAAACAAAGGTACAATTTGACGTTGGTACATAACTAGCCTAGACTGATTCGAACTTGAGGCTTCTTTATGGAGAAGATTAGGAGAGTTTAGGCTGACATTATTTATATTGTTTTGTGTGGTGTTGTGTCTTGCAGAGGTGATGGAGGGCTTCCACGACGTGAGTTTTCTCCCCCTCTTCATTGATAAATATAGGGAAATGCCCCTATTATGGCAAGCAAAGCACCGCGACTACAGCAACAGACCAAAGAGGTACGCAGCCATGCTGAAACTTGTGGCATTTGTAAAGCCAAACATGCCCACGGCAACCGTGGCGAACTTAAAAGTAAAAATTAATAACCTGAGGAGTACCTATTTCCGGGAGCGCAATAAGGTCCGGAAGTCCCTAGCATCTGGAGCTGCAGCAGCTGATGTCTATGTCCCCACGCTGTGGTACTATGACAGGCTCCACTTTCTCAAAGACCAGGCTAATGTCAGGAAGTCACTCTCGACTCTTCCTTGCACGCGTCCTTCCGCGCACGCCACCCCTGATGAGGCTTCCGAGGACCAACCTGGGCCTTCCAGTATGGAAGATGTGCAGGAGCCCAGCTTGTTCCAGGTATAGTAGTTTTGTAACCATTTTTGGGAATAATGAATGATGTTCAGTTAATTCAGGATCCCCAATTGCTTAGTTCCTAACGTGATTGACATATCAACAGACAGTAGTGTTGGAGACATTTTTGGGAAGAATCTAAACTGCTGGGCTGAGAATTGTATGGTTTTCTATTTGTAAACATTTTGCAACAGTCACTAGATGAAAATTGTGTGTGTTTGATGAACAAATAACTGAAACTATGTCCCTTTTTCATACACAGGAAGACCTCAGCCAGGAGGTGGCTGTGGAAGGTGGCAGTCAGGAGGAGGCAGGGGTTAGTGGCAGCCAACAGGGGGGTAGGCGTAGGAGCCTGACTGTCTCCCAAGTCCCTCCCCTCCGCCTTCCCTACAGAAGGGCGAAAAGGATGGGGGAGGTGGGAGAGTCAGCGCTCCAGCTGATACGAGATGCTTCAGCCTCCCTATATGCCACACCCACCTACGAGGAGGCTTTTGCCTCCTTGGTTGCCAATAAAATGACGGGTATGGAGGCGGGGCAACGCAGCATGTGTGAGGATGTCATCCTCAAAATCCTAAATGAGGGGATGGCTGGGGAGATGACTCCCCTCACACATGTTTGCGATAGTGACCTTGCTCCGCCTCCTCCTCCTTCTTCTGCCACCCCACCAGCACGACAGCCACATCGTGGAAGGAAGAGTACAAGGAAGACAAGAGAGTGACGACCTGGATTCAGTCTGGTCTGAGAGAAGATGGAGCCTCTCGTAGTACCAGAGCCTGGGGACCTAGATGGCATCTGCTGCAGTTCCCGATGTTTTGGACTTCAGGACCAGATTGCACTCCCTTATTATTTAGATAGGTACTCCTCAGGCCCACAATTTTCTAAGCTTGAAAAATGATGGTTGCCGTGGGTGTCCAAGGCTTTGCAAATTCCCCAAGTTTCTCCATCGCTGCGTTCCTCTTTGGTTTGTTGCTGAGACCTAAATAAATGTTTTTTGGATTTGAAATAATCATTGCCTATTGTGTTTTACTTTTCTACAATGACAGTTTTTCTTTGAGTAGGCAGGTACATTTCACTAATCATAAAGTATAATTAACAAGGGGCACCAACAACCAACAAACTCCTAGTAAATTTAAGCAACAAATACAAATGTTAATAATGTTAATAATGTGGTTTTGCTAATTTGAGACACTCCAAAAAAAAAAAAAAAAAAATCTCCTTCAAATATGTATTCCCAAAAATAAAAAATAAAAAAAGACAAATCATCCTAAAAATATAACAAAGATTCTTTTACGATCTGAGTAAAAATAAACATGTAGTGTATAAATCCTGAAAAGTAATAAAGAACTAAGTTTGTGAAAAGTGCGGGTGAATAGGAGCAGCTAAAACATGTCATTCTTGTTGCGTTGTAAAGAAAAAGAGAATGCGCTGCATTAAAGACATTTTAACATTGCAGCGTGACGAATGTGCTGTGTCGATTAGGAAAGGTAGTTTTACCTGACCGAGCGCTTCCGTCACAGAATTTCTTCTGAGCATGCGTAGCAATTTGTCCGTCGGACAACGGTACACACGATCGGATTTGGTGTGATCGGACCGTGTTGTCGGAAAATCTATCCAGCAGGAGATAGGACTTTGTCCGTCGGACAATCCGACGTACAATGTCCGATGGTGCATACACACGGTCTGATTTTTCAACAACATTGTCCGATCGGACAGAATCCATGCGAAAATCCTACCGTGTGTATGGGGCTTTAAAGCGTAACTCCACTTTTGTTGATAAAGTATTTCCCCTCTGGGTGATCTACGTACATTGCAAAGATTATAAACAATCTATGTTGCAAATTCCTACCTTTTGTTCTTGTGAAGAAATCACTGTTTGTTCCTCTGTGACTCTGTTCTGAATGGGTCTAATGGGAGTGGTTTCATAATTATCAGTCAGCTGTGCAGCTGCAGAGCTGTATTGAGGAAAGCTGCTGGGCCTGCATCCCTTTAGACGTATTCCTACCGGGAGTATCTAATTTTTGTTGCAGGGGATGCCTGAAATCCGACTTGTATCTTAGGCAGACTTCTGGCAAAATTGGTGACATACCAACAGGAAATGATGTTTCTGGGGAGTGGTCAGTGCACATTCTGTGTACCGAACAACTCCAGGTAGCCATATTCCATTGCATTTTTTGAAAATTAGAGTGGCTGCATATTGAAAAGGAAAGGTTATTTTTAATAACATGTAATTACAATATGACTTGTGTAGTGATTGTATATGCTATATTATTTTTTCTTTATTTGCTATTTTATTTCCCCACAAAAGTGGAGTTACCCTTTAATCATTTCTGACTGGTTGCTATGAATTATTACAGTTTGAACAGTTCCAACCTTTGAAAGATCCAACCGAGTTCCAGATTTCCCCCACAGGAAAAACATATCACAAATAGTGTACAAAGAAAAATGGAAAAAAGGCAAAGTATTATAGAATGTAACAATAACAGCTTTGATTATGCTTGAAAGATTTCATTAGTGTACTAGTGTATTTTATAGAAAGGCAGTTACTTCCCCTGCAAATTAATTAAAAGTAAAAAGATCTTCATGGTGACAATGTATTTCACGACATATCAAAGGAGTTTTATGAAAACAGAATAGAGTACAAGAAGACATTTGCCTTCGCAAAATGTCAGTTTTAAAAAAGGCCATAGAATGTGAGGTGTGTATGGAAATATAGAAAAAGAAGCACTTGATAACTATAATAATAATTGTAATACAGTTTTTATTTCTCTGATGAAATCAATTGACTATCCATTTAATGAGGAAAAAAAAGTTTTACCTACTATTGCGAATTCAGGTATATATTTATCATTAATTAAAAACGTATTTTTCAACAGTATCAAAATATTGTAAATATATTATACATATTACATTACAAGTTACCAAATGTTTTAATCTTGTTAAAATGAAATAGAACACACAAAGTCATAAACTGATCATTATTCTAATAAAAATTAGTATGGGCTAATTACATATACAATCATAGGTGTGCGCAGCCTATTGCATAGGGTGTGCACCCCAAAGCTCAAACATGCATTGGCGTGTCCAAAGGGTGGTGATAAATAACGTGTATTCAGACTGGTCTGGAGTGGTTAGTGGGGTACCCCAAGGTTCTGTCTTGGGACCAATTCTATTCAATTTATTCATAAATGATATAGAGAATGGGAGAAATATCTCAACACAAAAATAAGCAGGGCCATGACGTCACATCAGGATATAGGAATTTTACAGAAAGACCTGAACAAAATAATGGAGTGGGCAACTACATGGAAAATTAGGTTTAATGTGGAGAAATGTAAAGTAATACAGTTTGGGGCAAAAAACATAAATGCAAACCACTCACTAGGGGTAGAACCTTTGGGGGAATCAAGGATGGAGAAAGATCTGGGGGGTCCTAGTAGATTGAGCAAATGCATGCAATGTCAAGCTACAGCTACCAAAGCCGGCAGAAATTTAGCATGCATAAAAAAGGGATATACTCCAGGGATAAAACTGTAATCCTGTATAGAAAAACAAGGGGGTGTAACTGCGCTGGAACAATAAATAAACCACAAACAGCAGCAGCATACAGTGCGATAACATAGAATGTAAATAAAATGAAAAAAGCTGCGCTATAAATTTATACAATTATGTCCATAGAACCCACATGATGCCAGGAAGGCCAAGGGAAATGTAAATGCTATAGCCACTGGTAAATGAACACAACAGTGCACATGCATAAACATCAAAAAGTGCCCGATTACCATAGATGTAGATTGCGCTTACCAAATGGCAAGCATTAAAGGCAATTGGCTTAACCCGACCTGGGCCTTTAAGCTTGCAGATGTCCACAACGCAGATGTAAACCGAGTAGAGCTGTATACCATGTCCGTCCCAATGTCCATGCACTCTCATTAAATGCTCAGGAAAAAGAGAAGGACCACCATGGTTATTATATTCAAAACGTAATAAATTTATTCATTAAAAGTTGCACTTACAATTGCGTAGTAATAGAATGCATAAAAAAGAAAATGTCGGCCAGCATACACAGACAGAGCCTGTCCTCCTAGTCGAATGGCGTGGTGACGTCAATACGTGTCTTCCTCCAGACGCCTTTAGTCATCAAGCAGACGTTTTCAATTTTTTTTTTCAAACTATAATCCTGCCACTATATAAAAGTCTGGTCCAGCCACATCTGGAGTATTCTGTCCAGTTCTGGTCACCAGTCATCGTAAGGGATGTGCTGGAAATGAAGAGAGTCCAAAGAAGGGCAAAAGAAATGAATAAGGGGACTGGAGGAATTCAATTAAGAGGAACGACTACAAGCACTAATTGTATTCTCGCTGAAGAAGCGACGCTTGAGAGGGGACATGATAGCGATTTACAAATATCTCAATGGTGATCCCAGCATAGGAAAAAAACGATTCAGTCTCAGGGAGTGTAAAAGGACACAGGGCCACACAATGAGATTGGAGGAGAAGCGGTTTAACCTTAAACTGCACAGGGGGGTTTTACTGTTAGGGCGGTAAGGATGTGTTGTTCTCCTCCACAATTGGTGGTGTCAACAGGGAGTATTGATATGTTTAAAAGACTCTTGCATATGCATCTTAAAGAACACAACATACAGGGATATGGGAAATAATTATAGACACTGACAAACACACACCTACACAGGTTGAACTGGATGGACTGTTGTCTTTATTCAACCTTACCTACTATGATATTATGTAACTATGTAATTATTTGCCTGTGTGTATGTATGTATATGTACAGTATGTATGTATGCGTAATACAGTGGTTCTTAACCTCAGTCCTCATTACCCCCCACCAGGCCATGTTTGCAGGCTTTCCTTTTCCCTTGCACAGGTGCTTTAAATCTAAGTCAATGGCTTGGTATTTTGGACAGCTATTTTATCTAAGGGAAATTCCCAAAACATGGCCTGGTGGGGGGTAATGAGGACTGAGGTTAAGAACCACTGGCGTAATATATATGCACACACTCTTACAAATAAATGTAAAAAACATTTTAAAATGTATTAAAACATAGATGTGTCAGTAGGGCAGTGGACGGTGTCAGTAGGGCGGCAGACAGTGTCAGTAGGGCAGTGGACGGTGTCAGTAGGGAAGAGGTTGGTATCAGTAGAGCAGGGGACATTGTTAGTAGAGCAGTGGATGGTGTCAGTAGGGCAGTGGATGGTGTCACTGGGGCAGTGGACATCTCAGTAGGGCAGCGGACGGTGTCAGTAGGGGAGAGGTTGGTGTCAGTAGAGCAGGGGACATTGTTAGTAGAGCAGTGGACAGTGTCAGTAGGGCAGTGGACAGTGTCAGTAGGGGAGAGATTGGTGTCAGTAGAGCAGTGGACATTGTTAGTAGAGCAGAGGTTGGTGTCAGTAGTAAAAACTTTCATAATATGTAAACAAAAACAATATGCATAAAAAACTGCATACAAAAAACGATGATGATTGAATATCTC
The DNA here is from genome assembly GCA_028564925.1 of Lithobates sylvaticus. NCBI lineage: Eukaryota > Metazoa > Chordata > Amphibia > Anura > Ranidae > Lithobates > Lithobates sylvaticus. The sequence continues at coordinate 461,540,295 of CM053026.1, read as the reverse complement.
TAAATATTCAAATAAAGTCAAATAAATGTCCAAATGTGTAGAGTGTTGAAAAAACGATAAATGATATCCAGCTTGAATCCACTGAAATCACTACTGTGACATGTATATAAGCAAAGTGAATCCACCACCCATGTAGATAAGCATCACACCTCACTGACATCACACTTATATTCACAAGTCAATAAAAAAAAAAAAAAAAAAGTACTTCCTGCTATAAAACCTCTAATCTAATAAAAAGAACTGAAAAAAAGCTAATTTCTTCATAAATTTAGACAAATATGTATTCTGCTACATATTTTTGGTAAAAAAATATTCCAATAAGCGTATATTGATTGGTTTGCACAAAATTTATAGCGTCTACAAACTATGGGATATTTTTATTTATTCATTTTACTAGTAATGACAGTGATCAGCGACTTATAGCGGGACTGCGAGATTGTGGTGGACATTCTGATGCTGCCACTTTTGACACTTTTTCGGGACCAGTGACACTAATACAGTGATCAGTACTAAAAATATGCAGTCACAGAACTAATGACACTGGCTGGGAAGGGGTTAACATCAGGGGCGATCAAAGGGTTAAAGTGATTGCAAGGCTTACCTCCACTGTGCAATTTGTTTTGCACAGAGTGGCCCTGATCCTCGACTTCTGGGGTCCCCCAGCAGCACTATCAGCACCTCCCCGCATCGTATAACCCCCTAGGAGAAGCGTTCTCCCGGGGAGGGTTACCTTGCGGGCGTGCTCTCAAGTCCAGCATTTGCGTCCATAGATGCAGAATGCCGGACTGCACGCCCCTCAGCGCCCGCATCATTGGATTTGATTGACAGCAGCGGGAGACAATACCTGTGTTTCTACCAATATATCCAATCAAGAGCCGAGACAATGGGCAGAGGGGAAGAGCACGTCTCCAGCATGTGAATCACAGGACTCAGGAGAGTAAAACAGGGGAACTGGGGGGCCGGTCACTGACAGAAGTTTTTTCACCTGGAAGGTGAAAACCCCTTTAACTGTGTGCCTAGCCACTTGCTGACCAGGCCTTAGTCTGACATTTGTAGTTTACCTTGTAAGGTGATGTAGTTCATGTAGACTTATAGGTTGGTTGGATTTATCCAGCTTATTTATTAATGTGAACCTGGCTGCAATTATGCAAGAGAGGTATGGAGTCTATACTGGAAGAAAGTAAATGCTGTGCCGTCCATCCTGGCCTGTATGCAATCATAAGTGTATTCTAAGCATACCTATCTCTTATATACCTGTCACTATGTCAGCTGGGGTAATCCTACGCAGGCGCTCGTCTCCCCCCTCACTTAGAACCCCCCAGGGAGGTATGGCGTGAGGGCCGCTTTAGAAAGCCGCCCACGTGTGACTCCCTCGGCGCCCCGGAAGGCCCGTAAGCCCCGACCACTGTCGCCATCTCCGCCGCAAAGCACGTGACATCATGGCGTCCTGCGGACGCTACAAATCCCGCATGCGCATGCCGAAACTCGCGGATGCGCACGCCGAAACCCGCGCATGCGCACCACGCCACAGACAATCCGGAGACGAACAAGGGACGCCGCCGGCAGGGTGAAGCTCACTTTGGCAGTCGGGAGTCAGTACCCCGCCGCCAACTGGAGCGGCTTTCTAAAGCGGCCCTCACACCATACCTCCCTGGGGGGTTCTAAGTGAGGGGGGAGACGAGCGCCTGCGTAGGATTACCCCAGCTGACATAGTGACAGGTATATAAGAGATAGGTATGCTTAGAATACACTTATGATTGCATACAGGCCAGGATGGACGGCACAGCATTTACTTTCTTCCAGTATAGACTCCATACCTCTCTTGCATAATTGCAGCCAGGTTCACATTAATAAATAAGCTGGATAAATCCAACCAACCTATAAGTCTACATGAACTACATCACCTTACAAGGTAAACTATATTATTAGATGAACTTCATTATTATACAAGGTATATCAAATTCACCACATATTTTTATTTTCACATTTCTGTTTCACTAAATATATTCATCATCACCCATTATTCAATATTTACTTTCATTCACATCACGCCAGTATTTGGTAGGTAGTTACTAAGTAATTTTTATATAGATTTAATATCCTATCACTTCACGAATCACTTGCACACAGTACATGTTTCGACTGTACTGGTTGTTATTTTGGCATATATACACGTGTATGTATATATATATATATATATATGTAAAGGTGATAGTATAAAATCGAACAGTGAACACTGTAAAATAAAATACTAAAACAGCGCTAATCAGTAAGATAAAACAAATATATCTTTCCGTGCAAGGTCCGTGGACCTGTGTCCTAAATAATAATGTATCACTAGATAGTCCTTAGCTAATTCTGAGAGACCAGTGCACAGTTCAGTAAATGGTGACTTTTCTTGTATTTTGAGTGTCTATCCAAGCACCGTTACAGTCCTATTAGACGACTTCACCACGTGAGGCACACTCCCCTGTGGGGGTTAAACTCACCAGAAGGGAAATTTAAACAGGCCTTAAGGTATAGGTCATCATCATGGCAACCACTGTATAGGACACGTCACACATCCACCGTTCAACAAAACAGGTCTGGTCACTTCCTCAGAATAAATACCAGCAGCAAGGAATTGGGGGTTCAGGGGTGCAACAGCTCACAATAGTAATCATAAGAAATGGAGAGAATAGCATTCATAGCGTAATCCCGTTTTTATTGAAACATATTAAAGTAATGAGCCCTTATACAATCCCCTTTAGGAAAAAAGCGTACATTTTACATTCTTTGTGAACAGCATAAAAAGGTAATCACTTGCGTGTGAGGGATGAGGTAATAGCAATCCTTCACTTGGCCACAGCAGCAGTAACAATCCCCAGGGTCAGCGTGTGTGTCTCTGCTGACACTCGCGTCACTTCCGGGTGTGTGGTTAGCGGCGGTGGAACGCAAACGAAACTTCCGGTCGAACGTCGTGTAGGCCACGCCCTTACGCGTTTCATAACTTCCTGACTTCAACAGAGGGCGTGGCTACACGACGTTCAGGCCGGTTTAAGTAACCCCATTGATCGGCATTGTAGCCAATCAGGGCGCACAGAAACCGGACACAGTAACCATGGCAATCAAATGCCGTGGTTCTATACATAGCAATGACGGGAAATAGAAACATACCTCAGCTTATACAATAGCACACTAATGCTAGCATATGTTTGCATAGCAGGTCTGTAACTATTGAAGATAACTGAAGAAACATCTCATCAGCGAGAATAGCTAAAAATAAGGTGGACATATGCACATTGGGAACGAGGGCTGACATAATAGGTGCAGCAATACCCCAATTTGATATTATCTAAAATCATTATTGTATTGTATGTATTATATATATATATATATATATATATATAGAAATTTTTACTTTATAATTCCATATATATTATTATATTAGGGCTAATGTATTACCATTATACTTTTACTACATTATTATAGTTATCCATTGAACTTTTGGTTAATTTCATCTATAGGACGGATTGACATTGTGACAAATGCACATATCTCTATACTGCCAGTCTCTATATACATACATAGATATATACACATAGAAATATTTACAATATAATTGATACTCTGGCGGATTCGCCAGGAGTGAATTTAATAAATTAATCTATTTCGTTTAATTTACTAAAACAAACTATTTTTGGGTATTCATTACAGGCGTGTACCCCTCCATCCCTCCAGGGGCGTGCACATTGTGGCTCCTTGTAAGCCCTTCGGGGTGGGCTCTTTTCTCCTGGGCAGGTGGGGGCAGCCTATCAAGCACCCTGGACTCTTTTAAAACGGCTCCCATTTTTCTGGTTACAGGAACATTAATTTCACTATTGAGCGGTAAATATACTATATAGCTTATTCAATGTGATTAATAACGACATGTTCTTTCAAAAATTCTAAATACATGCTATATATATATTTTTTAGATTCATTTGTCCCCCTGAAGAGACCGCCATGGTCGAAACGCGTCGGGGCTTTTATACTATATGTAACGTAACAATGTGCATAAAATATGTTTGTTAATTGAATTGTGGAATCTATTCTGTATTCTGTACCAGATTTTATATTGTATATCCTGTATTTAATACACCAGACATTGGACATCTTTCTAAATAAATTACCTTTTATACATCAATTATGAACAACTAATTTAATCTTGTGATATTGCTGTTTTAAAGCCCCACTGGGGAAAATTCTTCCATAACAGTAAAGACTAATCCTGACCTGGCACCATGAGTTGTTCAAAACCTCACACTGAATTTGTCAGTCTGGTACAACAGGTCATGCTGGACTGCAATATGAGGATACATTTTCAAGCCCATGATCTACTGGGCTGCTGTTGTTTGCTTTTTTTTCCAGGCATTTACAACAGTAGGGTCATGTAACTGGGCAGTTCCAAAGTTATCCCTAAGGTCTCTGAAGACAACTCTGGTTCACACACAAAGGCCAATAGAGGAAAAATTAAAATTTTCATCAGTGGTAACCCCTACAGTATCTTCATTAACACTACATTCAAAGGGGCCAGGTGTTCTCTCCGCCATCCCCATAGTATGTTAAGGGTCTGGGCCCTTTTCCTTCCCACTCCATAGTTCCCGAAACAGTGGAAAGCTCATCCCAAATATTACACTATACAATAGGAGTGGGGAAAAAGCCACTTCATTGTAAACAGGTCCTCAGCTAGTTTCAAAGTCCCCCACTACTTCTCACAGTCCCCCTGCATGCACATCACTCCTACCTGGTGCTGGGTCAACTGTTCAGGGTGCATTAACCAGGTACGGACTAAGTTAACCAGCCTAGGAAAGCATGCACACTTTTCCCCACCTATTTTCACTGCAGAGATAGGCAGGAATGTGACCCCACCCACCACAACACCAACACTGGGCATGCCATAGTTTCTGTTTGGGTTTCCCAAATGGTGCCTCTCAACAGAAGATGACCCTCTGACCACTTTTGCCAGCTGCTTGATACTTCCCCTTTGTAGCTTTGTCATCTCTGATGCTAGTTTTGAACTGGTTGCGGAGGGAGACAGATTCTTTGGTTAGGGATATTAAAGTTGTAGACTAGTCAAGAGATTCTCCATGGCAAAATAGCAATCCACCAGCTCAAGCAGATGATCAGCCAACTCTTGATTGGCTTGGCTTACCCATATCCATAGCTCTAAAGGTAGAGCTCTCAGAAATTGTGCCATGGTAACTCCCTCTGTGATTTTAGGCCCTGTAAGAACTTCGGGCTGCAGACAATGTTTGACCAGGTTGATTAGGTGGAATTTGGAAG
>CM053026.1:461511815-461534498 GCA_028564925.1 Lithobates sylvaticus | reverse complement strand
TTTTATATTTTTTTTGGGGGTTTTTTTTTTTTTGTACTTTTTTTTTTTACACTTTTTTTTTAAACTATAACTATAATTTTAACTGTAACGGTCGGGTCTCAAAATGCGATGGCATTCTTGAGACCCTGTAACTATAATTTTAACTGCAACGGTCGGGTCTCAAAATGCGATGGCATTCTTGAGACCCTGTGAAAGTGTATCCTAGCCTGTGAAATGCTGTACCCTACGCTAATACCTCACTAGTTCGTGGTAGCGTTCAAAGCATTCACCAACGCAGAGACCAGGATTGTCAGGACAGCGTGGACAATAATAACGGGTGTCACGCCTAAATCCGCGCTTGCTACAGACACGACATCTTCTTTGGGGGGCTCGTTGGGTAGGGGTACTCTGGAGGACATGAGGATAATGCCTCTCATGCAGCCGGCTTACTGCATTTGGTAGGGGATGGTGAGGTGTGGAATCGCCTGGATACAGGAGTTCCATGACAACCGCTCCCTGGAATTCAAGGAAGGGTAACGTCCCGCCTGAAGCTCCGTATAGCACATGAGCATTCAGCAAAGCCAATTGGAATAAATAAATAGACACTTTTTTGTACCAGCGTCTAGCCTTACGGACAACTAGGTACGGCGCCAACAACTGGTCGTTGAGGTCCACCCCCCCCATATTAAGGTTGTATTCGTGGATACAGAGGGGTTTCGTCACAACACCAGCCGCCGTACGAATTTGGACTGTCGTGTCTGCATGAAGGGAGGTAAGAACGAAAACATTCCTATTATCCCTCCACTTCACAGCGAGCAAGTTATTACACTTCAAGCAGGCTCTCTCCCCCAGCCTAAGACGGGAATCTACAAGCCGCTGGGGAAAGCCCCGGCGATTAGGTCGCACGGTGCCACATGCTCCAATCTGATGATCAAACAAGTGACTAAACAGTGGCACGCTCGTGTAATAATTGTCCACGTACAAGTGGTACCCCTTTCCGAATAAGGGTGACACCAAGTTCCACACTATCTTGCCAGCGCTCCCTATGTAATCTGGACAGTTCTCCGGCTCTACGTGACTATCTTTTCCCTCATAAACCGAAAAGCTCCACGTATAGCCTGTTGCCCTGTCACAGAGCTTGTAGAGCTTGACCCCGTATCTGGCACGCTTGCTGGGAAGGAACTGTTTGAAAGACAAGCGGCCAGAAAACTTAATCAGGGACTCGTCAACGCAGACAACTTGATTGGGCGTAAACAAGGCTGCAAAACATTGGTTGAAGTGGTTTATGAGGGGCCGAATTTTGTAGAGCCGATCAAATTCAGGGTCTCCACGAGGACGACAAAGTTCATTGTCACTGAAGTGCATGAACCGCAAGATCTGTTCGTATCGTGCCCTGGACATGGAGGCAGAGAACACGGGCATATGGTGGTGCGGTGAGGTGGACCAATAAGACCTCAGCGTCGGGAATTTGTGTATGCCCATGTTGAGGGAAAGGCCCAGAAAGGTCTTAAATTCGGAAACCGTAATTGGTTTCCAATCTCTGGCAAGGGAAGGCACTTGGGGATTAGCGGCGATGTGTTGACCAGCGTATATATTACTTTGGTCCACAATAGATCTATAGAGATCTTCCGTGAAAAACAGCGAATAAAAATCGGATGGCTTAAAATCAGCTGTTTCCACCTGAATACCGGGTTGGCCAGTGAATGGGGGAAGTACGGGGTTCTGCAGAAGTGGTGGGCACCCAATCAGGATTGGCGAATTCTGCAGGAAGGACACTATGTGATCGACGGGCCTGCCTTTGTCTTCTTCTTGGTGGCAGCGGGACACTACTTGTGCTTGCCACCTCGCCAGCTTGAACTGCACTTATGGGACTCGCCACGTCACCAAGTGTTACTGCAGTGCTGGTTTGACTACGTCCAGGGTGTACTAGGCCGCTGGTGCTTGCCAGTTCACCAGAAGGAATAGCGGCGCTAGTACTTCTCTGCTCCATACGAGAGACCTGCGGTTCCTGCACCTCAACAACATCAGAAGATCGGGATCGGGTACGCCTGACCTTAGCAGGGACCACACCTTCGTCGCCAGAGCTATCTGTCATGGAGCCGCTGTCGTCTACTGGATCGTATTCTGAGCCTGATTCTGACAGATGAGTGACCTCCTCTTCACTATCTGACATACTCAGAAACAAGTAGGCCTGTTCACTAGTGTACTTGCGATTTGCCATTTTGGGCTCTAAATTTAGTAGTACACTAGTGAGATTCACAGGAAAAAAAGCTCCTAGGCTGCTGGCAACTGAATCAAAACGCTACTAAAAAAACTGTTAGCGATCGCAGGGATCAGGCCTGACTCTGCGAACGCTGCAGTTATGTGTGCTTAGTGTTTTGGAAGTGACAGTGATCGATCGATACTGCACTTGGGTGGGCTGGGCTGGGCTGGGCGGAGGGGGAAAACGCAGGTGCTAGCAGGTATCTGGGCTGATCCCGCTAACAATGCGTTTTTTGGAACCCTAAACTGCTGGGACGCTAGTATAGATCTGATCAGATCAGATATTGATCTGTTCAGATACTATACCACTAAGGGAGGTGTATGCTTTGCGCGTGGGTGTTTGCGGTACTGGCACTAACCTGGGGCGACGCAGACCTTATTTGACCCTAACACCTAATTGATATCACCCGCCGGGCGATCAGGGGGTTAAACCGATAGTTGGGTAATAAATGGCGGGTGCCCTGACAGTATAAAAAAACAAGCTAACTAACCAGCGTCACCCGTAACAGTTATACGGTGATCACTGGTGAAAGGGTTAACTAGGGGCAATCAGGGGGTTAAAACCTTTATTAGGTAATATATGGGGGTACCTGACGCTATATAAAAACCTGACGGGGGACCTAAATAACTAACTGGCTAACCAGCGTCACCAGTGACACTTATACTGTGATCACTGGTGAAAGAGTTAACTCTAGGGGCAATCAAGGGGTTAAAACCTTTATTTAGGTTGTAATATGGGGGTACCTGACCTATAAACCTATTTATAATCCTATATAAACCTGGCGGTTACCTAAAAAAAAAACTGGCTACCTAGCGGCACCAGTGACACTAATAGAGCGATCAAAAAAAAACGATCGCTTAGTGACACTGGCAAAAGGGGGTGAAAGGGTTACCTAGGGGGCAATCAAGGGGTTAAACCTTTATTGGGGGGGGTAGGGGGCTACCTTGGACCTAAAGGGGCCTAAAACTAACTGCCCTGACAGTTATTGCAGTCACACTGACACTAAATGCAGTGATCAGTAAAATAAATGATCACTGCAATCAGTGACACTGTGACAGGGGGGGCAGGGGGTGATCTGGGGGTGACAGGGGGGTGAAATGTGTGCCTATGTGTGCCTGGTGTCAGTGTAGTGTTTGTGCACTTACTTGATGTCTTCTCCGCTCGGCGTCCCGGTCAGAAAGACCGACACGAGGAGCGTGACATCACTTCCCCTTGCCTGTGTTTACAATTACACAGGAAGGGGAAGGAAGCGGACGAATCCCATTGGCCAGAGCGATCGGGAGGGGGTGGCCAGAAACGACTGGCCGTTACCTCGTCCCGCATCGCTTCTGAAGCCATCCCGACCGTCCCCGCCGGCGGAGGGGGGTCCGATCGGACCCCCCAACCGCCGGAAGAATGTCACGTACAGGTACGTGATTCTGCCTGTACGTGCCATTCTGCCGACGTATATATACAGGGGGCGGTCGGGAAGTGGTTAAGCTCTACTTTGTTAAAGTAGTATGGCCAGGACTCCTGTGACCCGTATTCAGCAGACAGTGGGCTAAAGCTTCTCGATGGCCCACATCACACAGCCAGTCCAGGCTCTGCAGGGACCCCGACAATGATCTGATGCTGCACTTTTCCTAATTCATTTTATATAAATTTGATTTTGAAGTCTGAGTCCAGCCTTTTAGTTAGTTTTATTTTGTTTAGAGTAGAATGACATTTTTTTTCCATTTTCCTGTGGGCCTTGTACATCCCTTTTGATCAATAAGTACCCAGCAGTGGGAAAGACTTTCCCACAGTGTATAATTACTTAGTAATAAGCATTTCCGACTTTGCTTATCTACTGTAAATGTCTATTACTAATGAAATGCAGTGGGAGAGAAACAGCCTGTGACCCAACTTAAAGTCATAACCAATGGGTTGCTTACTTCAGATTTTTAGTATACATGTTCACTTTAACATAGCCTGGTAACTATTGTAATATGACTGACTTTCTCTGGACGCTCCGATGTAAAAATAAAATTATTGCTCTGTAAAAGGGAAGAGACATTCTAAGTGTAAGCAAAATATTAATGGTTACAACCAGGTTTTATCCTGACTGGAGCCTATACAGTATTTAGAACGGTCACAAATCAATAAAAGTCTGGTCTTAAAATCATATATAAAAAATGGATTCTGGTTAGCATCAATATCAGGTCAGTCTGTATGTGTTGTAGCAATTACATTGCCTTGGAAACAGGGTTATGTAGGCTAATTTTTTGTGGTAGGGTTAAATTCAAGATTCTTTAGAGCCTTTTGTCATATTCCACCCACATTCACAAATACACAAATATTCAGTTTTGTTTAATAATGTACAAGGCTGCTCAATGAAAAACCTCACTACAAGAGCATATGAACCAGCAAACACCTAGATTTGAGACGCCCGTTATTCAAATGTACTGATAAGTGTTATGCTAGTCACACAAGTATCAGTTTGTTCACTTTAGTTCAATCTAAACAATACACTTGCTAAATCTTTGACATTTTTTTCTTAGGTCTCCGTTCTAATACGCATTTCTGCTCCATTACTCATATTCGTCTATTTGTCATCTCTTTTCCACTCATATCTTATTTTCCACTCCCCTCCATTTCTTACTCTTTGCGGTCGTCTTCTCTGCTGCTCACCCTTCATTCTGCTCCAGGCTTCCATCTTTCTCCCATTTTTGTGGCAGCAGGCTCTAGTGGCTCCATTCTGGACTCAGACAGGCAGCTCACTTGCACTGGCAGCACTGTGCTGAGGAGTTCTGATCCAACATGCCACAAAACACATGACTGTAGAATTCTTCCAACTGTTCAATGACTGGTGCGTACACAGAGGATTGAAATCAGAGGGGTGAGCAAGAGCCAAGACGGACAGAAACTCACTTAATTACTGGTCCTTAAAGTGCAAGTCCAGGCAAAACCTTACTAATATAGAGTTGAGCGGACACCTGGATCGGGTTCGGCAGGTTCGGCCGAACTTCAGAAAAAAGTTCAGGTTCGGGACCGAACTTGACCCCGAACACCGAACCCCATTGAAGTCAATGGGGACCCGAACGGCTATAATAAAGTGTCGGCTCCCGTCCCCCTTAATACAGAGAACAGTCATTGAAGTCATTTATTTTTAAAAAGTCATAAAAAGTGTTTGGGGACCCGGGTCCTGCCCCAGGAGACATGCATCAATGCAAACAAAAAAAACTTTTAAAAACGTCCGTTTTTTCGGGAGCAGTGATTTTAATAATGCTTAAAGTGAAACAATAAAAGTGTAATATTCCTTTAAATTTCGTACCTGGGGGGTGTCTATAGTATGCATGAAGGGGCGCATGTTTCCTGGGCTTAGAACTGTCCCTGCAAAAAGTGTCATTTTTGACGGAAAAAAAGCTATTTAACCGCTTCAATACCCGGCCATAGTCATATGACGCCCACAAGGTGGATCTACCATCCTGGGTGGGCGTCATATGTCCTCGGATTCCCGGCCGCCTGGGGGGCGCGTGCGTGCCGCCGGCGGCGCGCGGCATCGCTCGGGACCCGGTGCGAGTGCCCGGCGGCCGGGCACCCGCGATTGCCCGTTAAAACAACGGGACCGGGCGGGACCGTGGAGCTGTGTGTGAAAACACACCCCCCCACGTCCTGTCAGCGGGGAGGAGACCTATCATTTGATCCCAGTACAGAGGATCACATGATCGGTCTCCTCCCCTTAAGTCCCCTCCACCTACAGTTAGAATCACTCCTATTAGGGACACACATTAACCCCTCCAGCGCCCTCTAGTGTTAACCCCTTCCCTGACAGTCAAATTTTATAGCAACGATCGCTGTGTAAATGTGAATGGTTCCAAAAATGTGTCAAAAGTGTCCGAAGTGTCCGCCGCAATGTCGCAGTCCCGAAAAAAAAAAAATACAGAGAGTAAAAAAAAAAAAAAAAAAAAAAAATTCAATAAATCTATCCCCTATTTTGTAGACGCTATAACTTTTGCAAACCGATCAATATACGCTTATTGCATTTTTTTTACCAAAAATATGTAAAAAACGTATCGGCCTAAACTGAGAAAAAAAAGTTTTTTTTTAAAAAGATGGGATATTTATTATAGCAAAAATAAAAAATATTGTGTTTTTTTTCAAAATCGTCGCTCTTCTTTTGTTTATAGCGCAAAAAATAAAAACCGCAGGGGCGCAAAAATAAAAAAAAACGTCAATTTTGTTTGGGGGTCGCACGACCGCGCAATTGTTAGTTAAAGCGACGCAGTACCGAATCGCAAAAAGTGCTCTGGTAAGGAAGGGTGTTTAAAAGTCCTGTATTGAAGTGGTTAAAATCACTCGCAGCTATTGAATTGTCGGCTCCCGTAATACAGAGAACAGTCATTCATTGAAAGCCATTCATAAAAAAAAAAAAAAAAAAAAAAAGAAGTCATTAAAAAAAAAAAAAAAAAGCGTGGGGGTCCCCCAAAATTCAATAACCAGGCTCTTCAGGTCTGGGATGGATATTAAGGGGGACCCCGGCCAAAAAAAAAAAAAAATGGCGTAGGGTCCCCTCAAAATCCATACCAGACCCTTATCCGAGCACGCAACCTGGCAGGCCGCAGGAAAAGAGGGGGGGACGAGAGCGCCCCCCCCTCCCACCTGAACCGTACCAGGCCACATGCCCTCAACATTGGGAGGATGCTTTGGGGGTCTGAGACCCCCAAAGCACCTTGTCCCCATGTTGATGAGGACAAGGGCCTCATCCCCACAACCGTGCCCGGTGGTTGTGTGGGTCTGCGGGCGGGGGGCTTATCGGAATCTGAAATCCCCCTTTAACAAGGGGACCCCCAGATCCCCCCCCCCCCTGTGTGAAATGGTAAGGGGGTACAAAAGTACCCCTACCATTTCACCAAAAAAGTGTCAAAAATTGTAAAAATGACAGGAGACGGTCTTTGACAATTCCTTTATTAAAATCTTCTTTCTTCTGGTCTTCCTTTCTTCATCCTTCGGTTTCTTCATCTTCCATCTTCTTCCTCCGATCCGCTTCTTCTTGGCCTTCTCGTCCAGCATCGGTGTCTCTTCTGGGCTGCTCCGCGCAATGGGAGGCTCTCGCAATGGGAGGCTCCCGGTGTGTGAGGCTTCGCTTCGGCTGACAGGTCTTTTATAATGGAGGGCGGGGCCACCTGGTAACCCCGCCCCCCCTCTGACGCACGGGGAAGTCATGGGGACTTCCCTATGGCATTCCCCTCTGACGTCACGGGGAAAGCCATAGGGAAGTCCCCATGACGTCCCCTCCGTTATAAAAGACCTGTCAGCCGAAGCGAAGCCTCACACACCGGGAGCCTCCCATTGCGAGGAGTGGCCCAAGAAGAGACCGACGCCCTGGAAGAAGATACCGGACGAGAAGCCTCAGAGACCGATGCCGTGGAAGAAGATACCGGAGAGAAGCCTCACACAGCGGGAGCCTCCCAGAAGAGACACCGATGCTGGACAAGAAGGCCAAGAAGAAGCGGATCGGAGGAAGAAGAAGATGGAAGATGGCGGAAGGAGAAGATGAAGAAACCGAAGGATGAAGAAAGGAAGACCAGAAGAAAGAAGAAAAGATTTTAATAAAGGAATTGTCAAAGACCGTCTCCTGTCATTTTTACAATTTTTGACACTTTTTTGGTGAAATGGTTTTTCACACAGGGGGGGGGGGCGGGACCTGGGGGTCCCCTTGTTAAAAGGGGGCTTCCAGATTCCGATAAGCCCTCCGCCCGCAGACCCCCACAACCACCGGGCACGGTTGTGGGGACGAGGCCCTTGTCCTCATCAACATGGGGACAAGGTGCTTTGGGGGTCTCAGACCCCCAAAGCATCCTACCAATGTTGAGGGCATGTGGCCTGGTACGGTTCGGGAGGGGGGGGCGCTCTCGTCCCCCCCTCTTTTCCTGCGGCCTGCCAGGTTGCGTGCTCGGATAAGGGTCGGATTTTGAGGGGGACCCTACGCCATTTTTTTTTTTTTGGCTGGGGTCCCCCTTAACCACTTCAACACTGCCCGCCGTCATATGACGCCCACAAGATGGATCTCCCATCCTGGGTGGGCGTCATATGACGTCCTCGGATTCCCGGCCGCCTGGGGGGCGCGCGCGCGCGCCGCCGGCGGCGCCCGCGGCATCGCTCGGGACCCGGTGCGAGTGCCCGGCGGCCGCGATGTCGCGATTGCCCGTTAAAACAACGGGACCGGGCGGGAACGTGGAGCTGTGTGTGTAAACACACAGCTCCACGTCCTGTCAGCGGAGAGGAGACCGATCATGTGATCCCAGTACAGGAACACATGATCGGTCTTCTCCCCTTGAGTCCCCTCCCCCCACAGGTAGAATCACTTCTATTAGGGAACACATTAACCCCTACAGCGCCCCTAGTGTTAACCCCTTCCCTGCAGTCACATTTACACAGTAATCAATGCAATTTTATAGCAACGATCGCTGTGTAAATGTGAATGGTTCCAAAAATGTGTCAAAAGTGCCGAAGTGTCCGCCGCAATGTCGCAGTCACGAAAAAAAAAAAAAATCGCAGATCGCCATTACTAGTAAAAAAAAAAAAATAAGCTAAAATGTAAAAGATGAAATGTGTTGTGTAAAATATTAAAATAAAAAGTTTAAAAAAAAAAAAAAAAAGAAATTCAATAAATCTATCCCCTAGACGCTATAACTTTTGCGCAAACCGATCAATATACGCTTATTGCGATTTTTTTTTACCAAAAATATGTAGAAGAATACGTATCGGCCTAAACTGAGTAAAAAAAGTTTTTTTTTTAAAAAATGGGATATTTATTATAGCAAAAAGTATTGTGTTTTTTTTCAAAATTGTCGCTCTTCTTTTGTTTATAGCGCAAAAAATAAAAACCGCAGAGGTGATCAAATACCACCAAAAGAAAGTATTTGTGGGAAAAAAAGGACATCAATTTTGTTTGGGTGTTACGTCGCACGACCGCGCAATTGTTAGTTAAAGCGACGCAGTGCCAAATCGCAAAAAGTGCTCTGGTAAGGAAGGGTAAAAAATGGCCCGGTGCTGAAGCGGTTAATATCCATCCCAGACCTGAAGGGCTGGTTATTGAATTTGGGGGGACCCCCACGCTTTTTTTTTGTTGTTTTTTTTATTTTTTATCAATGACTTTTTATGAATGGCTTTCAATGAATGACTGTTCTCTGTATTACGGGAGCCGACAATTCATATAGCCGCGAGTGATTTTAAATAGCTTTTTTTTTCGTCAAAAAAGACACTTTTTGCAGGGACAGTTCTAAGCCCAGGAAACATGCGCCCCTTCACATGCATACTATAGACACCCCCAGGTACGAAATTTAAAGGAATATTACACTTTTGTTTCACTTTAAGCATTATTAAAATCACTGCTCCCGAAAAAACGGACGTTTTTAAAAGTTTTTTTTGCATTGATACATATCCCCTGGGGCAGGACCCAAGTCCCCAAACACTTTTTATGACTAACTTTTTAAAAATAAATGTCTTCATGACTGTTCTCTGTATTAAGGGGGACGGGAGCCGACAATTCATATAGCCGCGAGACAAGACATTTTAAAAAGCACCATTACATCGCCGAACACCGAACGCGAACATACAGTCAATTGTTCGGGTTCGGGTCCGGGACCCGAACACCCAAAAGTCCGGTACGGACCTGAACTTTACAGTTCGGGTTCGCTCAACCCTACTTACTAACACTAAATCTACTCAGTGCCACATTCTAAACTTAACCGATCTATCCCTGTAAAGCAAAAAAAAACTCCACTGTACTCAACTATTCTGCACCCAAAGCCAGCTGGTCTTTAGCGGCGGATGCTGTGTGCAGGAGAGGACTGACAATGGCTGTGAAATGAATAGGAAGAGATGTCACCCATAGACTTACTATCAGGGCTTCTATTGTCGGATGCCTCTCCTGCAGAAGCCGCCACTGACAGCTGATGCTGGGACCGGCTGCAGGATAGGCAAGTACAGTGATTTTTGCTTTACAGGGTTAGATAGATTAGGTTTATGTGGCACAGAGCAGGTTTAGCATTAATTAGGTTTTACTTGGACTTCTCCTTTAATGGATCGTTTACATGTGTAGACTGCAGCTGTCATTTTACCAGTTGGGCTAAGAAATCAGGGAAGTAAAATCGCATCCATTCAGGGACAATTCCTGATTGAAAAAAACATTTCCAGACAGCTAAAATTGCTAATTTGGGAAGAAAGTTATACAGAGATACATTTTTCACCTTAATAGCCAAGTTTGGTTATCTTTTTGCCATTGTGCTAGCGTTCGCTGTGAGGGAACAATTACCCCCTTCAATCGTACACTCTTGTAGGCCTCGTTTACACCATGTGCAGAAACATCAGTTTTTTCTGCACACATTCTGCAAGGGCACAACAACAAAAAATCCAATTGTTCTCTATGTGCCCTGTTCACAACATAGTTTCTGCACAGAAATCCACAGTGTGAATGCAGTATTCTGTGTGGAAATAAAAACTCATGTGACAACAGTGGTGTTAACAGGGCACATAACTGATGCACGTAAAAACAGATGTAAACGTGCATAAAAACTCACGGAGGCCTCATTCACACCATTGTGCAGAGACGTTAGTTTTTCTGCACACGTACGGCAAGGACACAAAGAAAAAATTTAATAAAATTGTTCTCTATGTGCCCTGCTCACACCACAACACGCGGTATTACGGTGCAGATTTAGTCTACGCAGGAATCTGCAACGTGTATGAAAGAAACTGACGTGACATTAACATTGGCGTGAATAGGGCACATAATTGACATGCATGAAAACAGATGTAAACTGACGTGAGACTGATGCCTCTGCAAGTGAAATCTGCACAGTTTTCCAATCAGTTTTCATGCACGTATGGTGTGACCAGTGTTGGTCATCTTACTTTAAAAAAGTAATTAGTTAAGTTACAAATTACTCTCCCAAAAAGTAATTGCGTTAGTAACTCAGTTACTACATTGGAAAAGTAATTAGTTACGCAGCAAAGTAACTGACTTTTTTTTTTTTTTTTTATATTCTATACGGGTAACTAAGGGGCGGGTCTAGTATTACTGTAATCAAGGGGCGCTTTTATTATTATTGTTATATATCGTGTAACCAAGGGGCTGCTCTATCACTCTAACCAAGGGGCAGATCTGTTATAGCGTGTAAGCAAGTGGCGGGTCTATTATTATTATTATTATATCGTGTAAGGGGCGGATGGCTACAGAAGCGGGCGAATGTTAAATTAATGGGCAGAGCTCGATATATAACAATAATAATAAATGCGCCCCTTTGTTACAGTAATACTAGACCCGTCCCTTAGTTACACGATAGACGCCCCTTGCAGAGTAGCACGAGCATCGGGAGCGCGCGGCATCGCCTCGTACAATTACATGTTAACTGCGCCTGCGCGGTGTAGAGTTCACTCAGAGCGGTTTAGGTTTGGCAATTTTCGTAAGCTCCGTAGTCCTTCGTACTGCGCAATCGCTGCACCTGCGCAGTACAGGGGGTCCTTATCCGGCGGGGGAACTTTTTTGGCAGGACACCTGAATTACACTACTGCCATCTAGTGGCAGTAGATGTAATTGAGGTAACTCAGCCCAAGTAATGGGAACTGCGTTACCATGAGGGGAAAAGTAATCAGTTAGATTACTCGTTACCCTCTAAAGTAACTGCGTTAAGTAACTCCGTTTATTTTAACTCAGTTGCTTACATCACTGGGTGTGAACAAGCCCTAAAACACGCATGAAAACTGATGTCGCTGCAAGTGAAATCTGTGCGGTTTTCCCATCAGTTTTCAAGCACACATGGTGTGAACAAGCCCCTAAGGTGATATATACCGATGCTCAAATGTCCTGTGATTTTGAAGATGACCATAGAAACATCAGTAAACAAACAAGTAAAGGGTTAAACTTTCTGTG
Source organism: Lithobates sylvaticus (assembly GCA_028564925.1). Taxonomy (NCBI): domain Eukaryota; kingdom Metazoa; phylum Chordata; class Amphibia; order Anura; family Ranidae; genus Lithobates; species Lithobates sylvaticus. The sequence continues at coordinate 461,522,361 of CM053026.1, read as the reverse complement.
AAACAGAGTTTACGCTTCCTTTAATTAATGCTAATGCAGTTTCCAACTGCCATGACTCATGAATGCCTACACACATTAAAGTGGTTGTCATGATTAAACAATCGCCTCTGTTAGATAATGATTTGTGCCCCACTGTATGTGCTGTATAAAAAAAAACAGCGGGAGGGGCCGAGAACTCCCACTGACGTCAGCCAGGAGGAGAAGAGAGGTGAGCAGTCCCATGAGCGCCGAGCGGTGCTCTGAAATAAGGTAGAAAGCGGCATATTTTTTTTTTTATACAGCACATACCATTATCCAACAGAGCCGATTGTAGGAATATAACCAAGCTATTATAGCAGCAGGAAGGGAAGTGACTGACAGCTCACAGGCAGAGAGGGAGGGGAAGGGGAGGACAGAGGAGAGCTGCAGATAGCGGCGGATGACGGAAGCATGTAAATTGACCACAGTGTCAGGGCTCAGCAGCCATGATAGTTACATAGTAGGTTAGGTTGAAAAAAAAAAGACACAAGTCCAACCTATGATAAACCATGGACAGTATACAGGGGGGAGGGCTGCACCGAGCAGGATCAGCCAAGTATTTTAGATTATACAGGGGGCCAAATTACACAGCACAAGCACTGTGCTGTTATTCATGCTTTAAGGCAACATGCTCATTATTTATTTATTTTTTAGGGTTACAAACCGAGGAGCTCGCTGTACTAACTATGCAATGTTTGAACACAATAGCGATCCTTGTACTGACAAGGAGACTGCTGGAAGAGTCTCCCTGTCAGAGGAAGTAGAGAACACATAGAAATCAAGTAGTAAAGACAGCCAAAGCAACTTTAGAAAGGACGACGATACAACTGACCATGTGTGAGAAGGGAAAAGACATGGCTGTGTTCAAGTTATCTGAGCAAGAGAAAGAACTATTGGAACCATTAACCTCGACAAAATCACGCAGCAGCCATTTAGAGAATAATTTCTTCTGTACATATATATGTATTACCCTATTTTTTTTCATCTTTTTTCACAAGTATCATAGGTAGGCAGGTGTAAAGAGCAGAAGACATTGACAACAGTAACCTATTCCATTCCAACCTTCATTTTTAAAGTGTAGCTTTACTTTGAATATTGGATTTTAAATCTTTTTTCCTTCCAAGACTTCATCCAGCTGCAACAGGGCTGTATAGTGTACATTTGGGCAAACTCAATGACAGACTGAAATAGGCAGTAGCTGAATACCCAGATGCGCACAGCCGAGTGGTACTTGTGTATGGGAATGTATGTGCTGCCCCAAACACTGCGTTTACATTCAATTTTAGTGAGAGTCTACTCTGTTAAGCAATGCAAAACACAAGGTACATAGTGTAGTTAAACACAACTCAACCCCTGTACCTCACGTAGCACCAACAGATAAAGAGTGGAGATTCGGAATCTTGTAAATGCTCATTTGTCACTAGTTAGCTTTATAAATTACCAGTGACTCTATAAATCACCACTTAACTGCTTAAACCCCAATAGTTAGCCCCTTAACTACTATATTTACCTCATCAGGTGCCAAAATGTATTCTGAACACTAATTGGACTTAAACCACATACCTCTTAAATGAGCGCAGTGAAGCAAATAGACTAGCCTTACCTGCTATGCTAAAAGAAGCCCATTTTTTAAGTTTGAGGCAATTGGTAGGAGAGAGCGAGCTCCAGTATTTCATAGTTAAGGTTGAAAAAAGACACAAGTCCATATAATTCAACCAATAAAAGCGAGAAAAAAAAAAGAATTTAAATTTTTTTTTTTTTTTAAATAAAAAACACACACACACACACACACACACACACACACACACACACACACACACACACACTTTAGAAAGGCGAAAAACCCCAGCAAAGCATGATGCAATTTGCTACAGCAGGGGAAAATATTCCTTCTTAATCCCCCGAGAGGCAATTGGATATTCCCTGGATCAACTTTACCTATAAAAAAGTTAGTATCCAGTTATATTATGTACAAAGTAGCTAAGGGAACAAATCACATGGGGTGACAGTAACGGACTGCAGAGAATGATATGATGGATAAATTCTGGTAGTCACATGGCTACCTCCCAATTACATCTGCTGCCTTTTTCCTTCTTTCTGCAGCATTTCCTATAGTCATCTATGAAATGGCGTGCGCCTTCTGGCTACTTAGACTGACAGACTTGGGGATGGTCAAAGCATTTGAGGAATTCCAATCTAACAGTGTTAACAGCAAGGGGGATGTGGGACTTCACTTACTTTGATACATCAAATATGCCAACTGGTGACTCCTTCCTAATCTCTTCATATTCTTGAAAAATGCCCCGCTTTTTCATCCTCTTGACATGTTGAACCAAACCAAGTACCGTCATACCTCCTTCTTCTGGCATGTGTATGGATACCTCCATGTCTGCAGGCAGTGGTCGAGATTTCTGGGGTAAAGGTGGGATGGAAGGATTGTCAGCAGGCTGCTTATACAATGGAGTGTCCGGAGGAGTCTCCGATTGAGGAGGCGGCCTCCTGCAATTTGTATTTGCACTGGAGCTTTTGTCACAACAATCGTAGTTGCCGCTAACGGCAGACCCATTCCAGTGCACACAGCTGCTTACTCTGTGTGCCTCTGCATAATTCTTAGTCCTGTTTTCATGGTAATGATTGTGTAAAAGTCTGGTGTTATCAGTCACATTCTGCTGGGTGCAATTAGAGTTTAGTCTATCACTCACAGGGTTTTGCTCAGATGAGTATATAACAAAGAGATGGTCCATGCAGTCTCCATTTTCTTGTCCTTGTCTGGAATTAACACATGCCTGAATCCATGCCACATGGCTTATTTTTAATGTACCTCCCAAATGTTCTGGTAAAGAGTCCTTCGGTATATGGTTTACCAACTCATGGGCTTTTACTGTTCGCACCTGTCAATGAATGAAAAAAACATTGTTTCAAAAAAGGTACAAAACACGGAATAGTAGCGCAATAAAGAGCAACTGCAGTCTGCTCACATAATTTGTAATAAAAACATTGCCATTCTGAGGCTTCCCTCCAACCACTTTGCATATTTTATATATACTGCGATTCTGTCCTTGCCAACTATGCTGCAGAAATCTCCCTCCACTGAGTCTGGCTGCAACCATTTTAACTCTGGGCAGCTGAAGCTGCTGCCTGTTCACTTCCTGGATTTACACAGAGGCACACGTTCAGCTCTGCAGCCCTCATTGGCCCTCTTATGACTCACGCCCTTCCTTCCCTCCAGGCAAACTCTCAGGAGTGAGAAAAAGAGCTGTGCATGATGTCATAAGCATAGGCTTTTTAACAGGCAAGAAACAGGAAGTGGGCTGTATAAGGTATTTACTGGCAGAAAAAAAAATGTTTACTATACAAAGTTAAAACAACAAGGGCAGAAGATTTAATAGATGGAAAGTTGAAAAATAACTGAAGGTCTGCTTTAAATATAAATCAAATGTAGAAAAAAAAAAAAAAAAAAGTAGTAACATCTATCAGAGTAACACAGGTGCTGCCTAAAGAAAAGCGCACTTTTGAAGCAATAACTAAAGAGGTCCAATTAGTGAGTTTCCTGGCAGCATTGGGGCAAAAACGCATAGATGTGACGTGTACCATAGGAAACCATGTTAAATAGACTGTAGGTCCTCTTTATTGGAGGGGGGACATCAGTGCGTTTGGTGTATACTGTAGGCGATAAGGAGCTGTTACCACAATCTCCTCACACACGATCAGCGTGCGAGGAGGAGAGCCCGGTAACAGCTCATTACCGCGGTTTGTTGACATTCTGTGCCCGGCTGCGATTGGACACAGCCGGTCAGGTGGTAAAGAGACAATTTCATTGGCTCTTTAGCGCGATTGAGGATGGGCTGTGTCAGTGTGACAAGCCTCTTCCCTGATCGCCGCTTGTGCACAAGGACAATGCATGTGACCGGATGTGATTGGACAAAGCCGGTCACGTGGTAAAGAGACGATTTTTATCGGCTCTTTACACTCCTCCTACAAGCTTTAACCACACACTGATAGACTGCTGATAGACTGCTGATAGACTGCTGATGAGAAAAGGGTATTTACTAAAATAATTGCATTTCCATGTTGTGCACTGTGGAAGACCATATATAGGGAATGCGGGGTCCTGGATTTAGTAACACTTTAGGCCCCTTTCACTCTTGTGTGACTTGGGACTGCAAAGTCACATGACAAGTCGTTCCACATGATTTCCAATTATAACCATTCATATATTCAAGTCGTGTAGTCCCTGTACTAGTTTGGCCTGACTTTCATGCGAGTTGAGACTTCAAGTTTACACAGGCATTCCCTGAAATCGCATCAAAATTGCACGACTTCGAGTCGTCGCGCGGCGCTTTGTGAATGGGGAACGCGATGTGTTGTGGGACATAGTTCCCATAACACACCGCGCCCCCTTCACTAGAAGGCGGCGCTAGGAGAACAGCTCCGAGGAACAGGAAGAGGCAGATTAGGACGATCTGCCTAGCAACAGCCATTTCTGGTACGTGAAAAAAAAAAAAAAAAAAATGTATTTTAAATTTGTATTAACATTTTTATCTAGTTTTGTTTTTCAGGGTGGCCCTCCACTTTAATGAAGAAAGGCAATCTAGAATGTTTGGAGGCACCCCTAAATTATATTTCCATATTTTCATTTTGGAGTCAATGGGGGTTAGCAGCTACTTTACTGTACTTTACTGTACTCACAAAACCCAACTTAAAAAATGCTGCTTACCTTTTTACTTGCTGAATTCCACTTAGCCTCCCCTTCTATGTAATGTAAAAGGGAATGGGGAGTTACATTTATCGTAATTAAAGTAGCAGTATGGTCTAAACCTATCTAAGCTTAACCACTTAGCGGCCCCGCCCGCAATGTACTGCTGTAGACAAAGCAACAAAACCATACGTCGCTGCCTACATCTGTGTTTAGGAGAGGTGTGTATTGCAGCCAGAGTTAAGTTTTCTTCTTTTTGTTGTTTTAACCACTTCATAACCACTATAATATTATATATATATATATATATATATATATATATATATATATATGTTTGGGGGTTCTAACACCCTAGAGAATAAAATGGCGGTCGATGCAATACTTTGTCACACCGTATTTGCGCAGTCTTACAAGCGCACTTTAAATTTTTTTTTTTTAAAATACCACTTTTTTGAATTAAAAAAAAAAGACAAACAGTAAAAGTTAGCCCATATTTTTTTATATTGTGAAAGATAATGTTAAGCTGAATAAATGGATACCAAACATGTCACGCTTCAAAATTGCGCCCGCTCGTGGAATGGTGACAAGCTTTTACCCTTAAAAATCTCCATAGGCGATGTTTAAAAAATGTCTACAGGTTACCAGTTTTGAGTTACAGAGGAGGTCTAGGGCAAGAATTATTGCTCTAGCTATAATGATCACAGCGATGCCTCACATGTGTGCTTTGAACACAGTTTTCATATGTGAGCGCTACTCACGTGTTTGTTCGCTTCTGCGCGTGAGCTCGTCGGGACATGGTGCTTTTTTTTTTTAATTTAACTTTATTTTTTTTCCTTTTTTTAACTGCTTCCCGACCGCCTCACGCCGATGTACGTCGGCAGAATGGCACAGCTAGGCAAAACCACGTACAGGTACGTGGCCCTTTAAAAGCCTAGCCGTGGGCTAGGGGCGCGCTCGCGACCCAGTTGGGAGCTCCGTGACCACGGCCGCGGGACCAGTGGACCCGATCGCCGCTGGTGTCCCGAGATCGGGTCACAGAGCTGAAGAACGGGGAGAGGTCTGTGTAAACAAACCTCTCCCCGCGCTTCCTACTCTGCCTGTCATTGATCGGCTGTTCCCTGTCATCGGGAAAGCCGATCAATGACGTCAGACGTCAGCCCCGCGCCCCCCAATGTTAAAAAAAAAAAAAAACACACACACGTCACAGCCCATAACCCCTCCCCCTAGTGGTTAACTCTTTCACTGCATGTGTCATTTATACACAAATCAATGCATTTAAACAGCATTGATTGCCGTATAAATGACAATGGTCCCAAAAATGTGTCAAAAATGTCCGATGTGTCCACCATAATGTCGCAGTCACAATAAAAATCGCTGATCGCCGCTATTACTAGTAAAAAAAAAAAAAAAAATATTAATAAAAATGCTATAAAACTATCCCCTATTTTGTAAACGCTAAAACCTTTGCGCGAACCAATCAATTGCTAATTGCGATTTTTTTTACCAAAAATATGTAGAAGAATACGTATCGGCCTAAACTGAGGAAAAAAAAAGTTTTTTTTTTTTTTAATATATTTTTTGGGGATATTTATTTTAGCAAAAAATATAGCATTTTTTTCAAAATTGTCTCTCTATTTTTGTTTATAGCGCAAAAAATAAAAACCGCAGGGGCGATCAAATACCACCAAAAGAAAGCTCTATTTGTGGGAAAAAAGGGACGCCAATTTTGTTTGGGAGCCACGTCGCACGACCACGCAATTGTCAGTTAAAGCGACGCAGTGCCGAATCGCAAAAAAGGGGCCTGGTCCTTTGGCTGCCAATTGGTCCAGGGCTGAAGTGGTTAAACTGTCAAAATAAAAAAAATTTGGTCACTTTTATTCCTATTACAAGGAAGGTAAACATCCCTTGTAATAGAAAAAAAAAGCATGACAGGTCCTCTTAAATATGAGATCTGGGGTCAAAAAGACCTCAGATCTCATATTCACACAATTAAATAAAAAAAAATAAAAATAAAAAAATCTTCTTTAACCACTTCCCGACCGCCCCATGTACATATACGTCGGCAGAATGGCACGTACAGGCAGAACCACGTACCTGTACGTGCCATTCTTCAGGCGCGTGGGGGGTCCGATCGGACCCCCCCCGGCCGGCGGGGACGGTCGGGATCGCTTCAGGAGCGATCCGGGATGAGGGGACGGCCAGTGGTTTCTGGCCACCCCCTCGCGATCGCTCCTGGCGAATCAGATGCTTCCTCTGTCTGTGTCAATCAAAACACAGGCAGAGGAAGTGATGTCACGCTCGGTGCGCCGGTCTATGTGACCGGAACGCCGAGCTGTCAACACACACAGGTTAGTGCACCAACAGTACACTGACACCAGTACACATAGGCACACAAAACACCCCCGTCACCCCCAGATCACCCCCCAGATCACCCCCTCCCCCCCCAGTCACAGTGTCACTAATTGCAGTGATCATTTTTTTACTGATCACTGCATTTAGTGTCAGTGTGACTGTAATAACTGTCAGTGCAGTTAGTTTTAGGTCCAAGGTAGCCCCCTACCCCCCCCTAATAAAGGTTTAACCCCTTGATTGCCCCCCAGGTAACCCTTTCACCCCCTTTTGCCAGTGTCACTAAGCGATCGTTTTTCTGATCGCTGCATTAGTGTCGCTAGGTAACCATTTTTTTTTTTTTTAGGTAACCGCCATGTTTATATAGGTTCATAAATAGGTTTATAGGTCAGGTACCCCCATATTACAACCTAAATAAAGGTTTTAACCCCCTGATTGCCCCTAGAGTTAACCCTTTCACCAGTGATCACTGTATAACTGTCACTGGTGACGCTGGTTAGCCAGTTAGTTATTTCGTTATTTAGGTTCCCCGTCAGGTTTTTATATAGCGTCAGGTACCCCCATATATTACCTAATAAAGGTTTTAACCCCCTGATTGCCCCTAGTTAACCCTTTCACCCCCTTTTGCCAGTGTCACTAAGCGATCGTTTTTTCTGATCGCTGCATTAGTGTCGCTAGGTAACCAGTTTTTTTTTTTTGTATTACTGTTACGGGTGACGCTGGTTAGTTAGCTTGTTTTTTATACTGTCAGGGCACCCGCCATTTATTACCCAATAACGGTTTAACCCCCTGATCGCCCGGCGGGTGATATCAATTAGGTTTTAGGGTCAAATAAGGTCTGCGTCGCCCCAGGTTAGTGCCAGCACCGCAAACACCCACGCGCAAAGCATACACCTCCCTTAGTGGCACAGTATCTGAACAGATCAATATCTGATCTGATCAGATCTATACTAGCGTCCCAGCAGTTTAGGGTTCCAAAAAAAACCGCATTGTTAGCGGGATCAGCCCAGATACCTGCTAGCACCTGCGTTTTCCCCCTCCGCCCAGCCCAGCCCACCCAAGTGCAGTATCGATCGATCACTGTCACTTACAAAACACTAAGCACACATAACTGCAGCGTTCGCAGAGTCAGGCCTGATCCCTGCGATCGCTAACATTTTTTTTGTGGTAGCGTTTTGATTCAGTCGCTTCAGTCAGGAGCTTTTTTACCTGTGAATCTCAAAAAAATAAAAAAAAATAAAAAATAGTTGTCGTTTTATTGTTCTCTCTCTCACTCTATTCTCTCTCTATTGTTGCTCTTTTTTTACTCCATTCTATTCTGCAATGTTTTATTATGTTTTATCATGTTTTATCATGCTTGCTTTTCAGGTATGTAATTTTGTTTACTGTGTTTTAGTGTTAAGCATTTTTTTGTTTTCAGGTGCGCCATTCAGTTGCAACGCGGATTTATTTATCTTGACAGCAACAGCGTTTGCTCCCACGATACATAAAGCCGCGACTCCAACGCTGTAGGAGGTGATTTCACCACCACAGTTAAAAAAAAGAGCATAAATGCCGAAGCATGGGGGCAGCAGGGGGGGGAGGAGCGATTGGCTCCTAATGCCACGTACATACGGTCGAAATTCCGACCGTGTGTACACGGCATTACTTTTGCGGGAGGATGCCCCCATGCATCGACATATATAAATGGTGCATGTATGCCCATCATTAGAAGTGGGTGGATGAAGGGAGGTATTCTAATGGTGGGCATACCCACCAATCAATCTCTTTTTTTCGTTCAGCCAAGAGGCTGCATGAAAAAAAAAGATTACAATATATGTCCAGTATGTTGCTGGACTTTGAATGGTTATACCAGAATGATGCCTGCAGGTTTAGGTATCATCTTGGTATCATTCTTTTCAGCCAGTGATCGGCTTTCATGTAAAAGCAATTCTAGCGGGTAATTAGCCTCTAGACTGCTTTTACAAGCCGTGGGAGGGAATGTCCCCCCTCCCGGATATAAACCGCGCCATTGGGAAATTGGGAAAGCATTTTATCACACCAATCTTGGTGTGGTCAGATGCTTTGAGGGCAGAGGAAAGATCTAGGGTCTAATAGACCCCAATTTTTTCAAAAAAAGAGTACCTGTCACTGCCTATTGCTATCATAGGGGATATTTACATTCCCTGAGATAACAATAAAAATCATAACAAAGAAAAAAAATGGAAGGAACAGTTTAAAAATAAAATAAAAAAGCTAAATAAAAAAAAAAAAAAAAAAAAAAAAAAAGCACCCCTGCCCCCCCTTCTCTTGCGCAAAGGCGTACACAAGCGTTGGTCTGGCGTCATATGTAAACAGCAATTGCACCATGCATGTGAGGTATCACCGCGAAGTTCAGATCGAGGGCAGTAATTTTAGCAGTAGACCTCCTCCGTGAATCTAATGTGGTATCATGTAAAGGCTTTTAAAGGCTTTTAAAAATGTATGTAGTTTGTCGCCACTGCGTGTTTGTGCGCAATTTTAAAGCATGTCGTGTTTGGTATCCATGTACTCGGCCTAAGATCATATTTTTTATTTCATCAAAAATTTGAGCAATATAGTGTGTTTTAGTGCATTAAAATAAAAAAAAGTGTATTTTTTTCCACAAAAAATGCGTTTGAAAAAATCGCTGCGCAAATACTGTGTGGAAAAAAAAAATGCAACACCCACCATTTTAATCTGTAGGGCCTTTGCTTTAACATTATATATAGTGTTTGGGGGTTCAACGTAATTTTCTTGCAAAAAAAAAAAATGTTTTCATGTAAACAAAAAGTGTCAGAAAGGGCTTTGTCTACAAGTGGTTAGAAGAGTGGGTGACGTGTGACATAGGCTTCTAAATGTTGTGCATAAAATGCCAGGATAGTTCAAACCCCCCCCAAATGACCCCATTTTGGAAAGTAGACACCCCAAGCTATTTGATGAGAGCAATGTTGAGCCCATTAAATATTTTTTTTTTTTTGTCCCAAGAGATTGAATAATGAAAAAAAAAATATATATATATTTTTTTTACAAAAAGTTGTCACTAAATGATATATTGCTCAAACATGTCATGGGCATATGTAGAAATACACCCCAAAATACATTCTGTTGCTTCTCCTGAGTACGGGGATACCACATGTGTGGGACTTTTTGGGAGCCTAGCTGCGTACGGAACCCCAAAAACCAATCACCGCCTTCAGGCTTTCTAAGGGTGTAATTTTTTTATTTCACTTCTCACTGCCAATCACAGTTTCGGAGGCCATGGAATGCCCAGATGGCATAAAACCCCCCAAAATGACCCCATTTTGGAAAGTAGACACCCCAAGCTATTTGCTGAGAGGTATGGTGAGTATTTTGCAGATCTCGCTTTTTGTCACAAAGTTTTGAAAATTGAAAAAAAAAATTTTTTTTCTTTACTTTCTTCATTTTCAAAAACAAATGAGAGCTGTAAAATACTCACCATGCCTCTCAACAAATAGCTTGGGG
>CM053026.1:461292918-461511353 GCA_028564925.1 Lithobates sylvaticus | reverse complement strand
TGTCATAAGTGTGTTCTGTCATAAGCGTGTTCTGTCGTAGCGTGTCCAGTCATAGCATGTCCAGTCATAGCATGTCCAGTCATAGCGTGTCCAGTCATAGTGTGTCCAGTCAGCATGTTACAATCATAGAGTGTTCAGTCACAGCATGTTCCAGTCATAGCGTGTTCAGTCATAGCATGTTCAATCACAGCATGTCCAGTCAGATCGGTTCTGTCAGTGGTTCTGCCATAGCGTGTTCAGTCAGAGCGGTGCTGTCATAACGGTTCTGTCATAGGGGGTTTCTGTCACAGCGGATCAGTCACAGCGGTTCTGTCTCAGCAGTTTCTGTCACAGCAGGTCCATCATAGTAGTTCTGTCAAAAGCGCATGCTGTCACAACGGCTGCTGTCATAGCGGGTGCTCTCACAACAAGTTCTGTCATAGCGGGTGTTGTCATAGCGTATTCAGTCATAGCAGGTGCTGTCATAGTGGGTTCTGTCATAGCAGATTCAGTCAGAGCAGTGCTGTAATAATGGTTCTGTCATAGCGGGTTCTGTCACAGCAGTTCTGTCATAGCATGTTCTGTCATAGCGGATCAGTCACAGCGGTTCTGTTTTAGTGTGTTCTGTTTTAGCGGTTCTGTCATAGCGTGTTTCTGTCATAGCATGTTTCTGTCATAGCGGTCATGTCAGAGCATGTGCAGGTCGGTGCCATGCAGTGGCACCAACAACTGTTTCATCTTCGTTTGTTTCCATTACTCATCATGCCTTTCGTTCAGGTTTCTTTGTATATCTAGGTTTAGTTAACTAGTGCTCACATCTCAGGATCTGTCACGTCTACAGATCCATATGGGCTGAGGTTTCATTTTTAAATGATTGTTGACCACAATCTTCTCTCCCGTATACCACACATCATATGATGCACTTTTCATTTTATTACACCTGTACAACTACCCACCAAGATCTGTGGGTACACGAGCCCTGAGTGTTCAGTTTTAATTACCTGTCTCTGCGCTGCAGGTTACTCAGGCTCACTTACTTCATACACTAGGGCGGGGGCTGTCATCGGGGTCATTCAGGCGCTATGGTCTTGTCATTACTGTTTACGTCCTCATACTCAGGTAGGCACAGAGGTGTGGTATTCTCATGTCTGGTTGTCTGTTGTCATTTTCTTTAGGTTGTGTTTCCTTGGGTTTGGGCATGCTGCACCTTTCAGAAGCAACTAATTCATGTCCATCCCTTCAATCCCATGTGGGGGTTCAGAGCATGGTAGCACACCATTATTAAGCATTCTGTCCCAGCTACTCTCATCTACCAGCATAGAACATGTTCTAGGTATTATTCTTTAACACAGATTCATGTGGGCTAATTTGCTCTCCACGACCTGTTACGGTTGCAAGACAGGATAGACGTGATCGAAACTCGCTCGGTCCTGCTCTTGGTGCTTCTGCATTTAGCTGCATCCTTGCTAATTGATACATTTAGAGTGCCGAAAATGATGTATACAAACTGGTTAATTGTACAAGAATATTCAAATGGCAACATTTAGGTGATAATAAATCTAACCTCTAGGCCAGTGGTCCTCAACCTGGGGGTCGAATTATGATTTGCCAGGGGTCACTGAATCCAGGGCTGTTCCTGAAGCCCGCACTGCTCTCCCGGCCTTTTTGCGGCCGCCCAGCAAGGCTGTCTCTTTGAGCCTGTGGCCGCCCAGCTGGGCTGTTCCTGGAGCCCACAGCCAATTCATTTCACAGCATGGCTGGAGGCAGAGACTAGAGGTCAGCTGACTGGTGAGGAATGTGAAGTGGGAGCGGCTGAAGGAGACCCTATCTCCTGATTTCGGCATATGTGTCACTGCTACGAGACGCCACAAAGTCGGAGACACAGTGAAGCCGGAGACACAGTGGGTAAAACTACCTGTGATTATAGTTGCCATTAAAAGTCCCCACTACAGATCAGCAGATGACCTTGATCAAGAGCACCTAAGTTGGCTGATCAGAACTCCCCCAAGCACTGCCACTGATCCCACCCCCACCAGCACTACCACTCATCCCATTCCCTCTACCCCCCCCCCCCACCAAGGAGTAAGATAAGGAATAAAAATAGAAAAATACATGGAAGAGAGAGGAAAAGAGGGGGAGGAACAAAGAAAAGGGGAGAGAAAGAATAAGAGAAAGAACAAGAAAGATAGCTAGAGAGAGGGATGGGGGGGAAAAAACAAGAAATTAGGATAGAGAGAGATAAAAGGGAAAGAAAGGAGAACAAAGAGAAAGAGTGGTACAACCTAAAATGTACCAGAAGGGGTTTCAATACTGTACGAGTGGAAGGGACTCAGGGAGCGCTAAATGTCCATGGGTTAGGGGGCGCAAATTACTTGTCTTGGCTTGGGTGCTGACAACCCACGCTACAACAATTATTTTACTGTTAAGGGTCCCCACAACTTGGGAAATTTTTTCAAGGGGTCACGGCACTAGAAGGTTGAGAACCACTGCTCTAGGCAGTTATAAAAGACCCAAATGAATGTAGCTCTGTGCCCTGCAATACTCAACATCAGCTATATTTTTGTTTTGCAGCTTCCGTCTCCCCCAGACATCAAAGCAGGTTTTTTTTTCATGAAAATATGGACAGTTGGATATCATAATATAAACACTTTTACAGCTTTTGTACTGGCTTATGCGTTATTTTAAAACTCATATAGGCTAAGTTAAAGGAAATCTAGAGTCATAACCAGTGTCAGAACAAGGTCATTTAGTGCCCAGGCCCCGAGCAGGGTGCAGAGCTAGTTGAAGCATGTGCAGAGCACCAAAACATATGTAATGGTTGTGGAGTGCACCAGTATTACACACACACACAGACAATTAGTCTGCTTTGATGATGGTTTACAGCCAATAAGGAGTAATAGCAATAATGGCTGCCCAAAGTTGATTTCTAAAGAGTGTAAATGAAGGTTAAGAACTAGCCGAAGCTGACCTTGGCTTCTGTCAAATGGTCCTGCTGGAAATCCTCCTTTGATCAGCGGTCTGCAGCGCTGATCATTGTATTATGATCAGTGGAGGAGTCCTGCTGTCAGAGTACAATAGCACATGGGGGGGGGGGGGGGTCTGAATCCACCTTGTTCGTGTGCATGCAGGGATCTATTTGTTTTTCTTCCAGCAGGCTGAACAAAAAAAAAATGAAAAGTGTGTACCCAGCTTTAGACAATGTGTCAGGGAAAATATTTATATTTGAACAGTAAACATACTGGTAGGCCATTTTCTTTCCATTCATAATTGACTCTTGTATGTCTGCATCACTTTCATAGAGACAGCAGACTATAGGCATCTTTAGGAGAAGTGCCAGATTGGATGGCTCAGTGCTGTCTGTAAAGCACAGGATATTTGTCTATTGGTTGAACTTAATGGACTTACTTTTCTCAACCTGCCAACTATGTAACCACATTACTATATGTTATATATACAGTATATATGAGTATAATAAAAAAAAAAATATTGGTATATGTTATATATACAGTATATATGAGACCCCAAAAGATATGGCTTGCAAAAATACTGATTAACTTATAGGTCAAAGCTTAAAGTCTCATTGAATCCAGACTATGAAAAACTCTCATTAAATGCTATATAACAGAGTGTTAATACTCACAAAGCCACTAAAGCATTTGTTTTGTGTAGAATGTAATACATATGGTTGAGACTGCCTTCAGCTGTCTCTCCGAGCTGGTGTCCTCTACGGAGCGTGCTTAATTTTAGTTCCATTCTACATTTTTAATTTCCTCCATTTCCTTACTGTGCAGCCCACATTATTGTTAAGTAACACATGTGGGCATACACACAGTGGTAAATGACACTCCTCCCCCTGCTCCTCCATATCCTTCTATTGCTAAACACTCTGGGGGTGGGATATAGTATTCTGATTGATTACAAAAAAAGCTTAGTTTTATTATAAATCAACAATATATCAAATGTAATTGCTAATACCTGTAAAGTAAAAAAATAAAAATAAGAGCCTTGGATGTAGATGCCATTTAAACAAAATGAAGGCTAGTGTCAATCATCTTTGACCCGCCTACACCATGTTAAAGTTAGTTAAAGTGATTGTAAAAGGCATATATATATATATATATATATATATATATATATATATATATATATATATATATATATATAGTTGCATAGTTACATAGTTAGTCAGGTTGAAAAAAGTCCATCCAGTTCAACCATAAATATTTATATAATTTTATTTATTTTTTTAATGACAAACATGTTATACTTACCTGCTCTGTGCAGTGGTTTTGCACAGAGCAACCCCAATCCTCTTGTGCCCCTGCTGACACTCCTGGCCCCTCTCTCCTGCCATTGCCCCCACAGCAAGCAGCTTGCTATGGGCACCCAAACAGGCTTGCTCCCAAGCCGCTACCCTGTATATCCACTCACACACAGCCCCGCCCCCATCTCTCCTCATTGGCTCACTGGCTCTGATTGACAGTAGCGGGAGCCAATGGCTCTTGCTGCTGTCTCAGTCAATGAGAAGAAGAGATCAAGGACAGCTGAGGCTCTTGTGCACATTGTTGGATCGAGAGGGGGTTCAGGATAGTACAAAGGGGTCTGGTCTAAGAAAGTTTTGAGCCTTTACCTTGAAACCCTGAGCCTTTACAACCACTTGAATGCACAGAAAATACACATTTGATGTTCAATAAATATTTATTAGGAGCTGTAAAACAGGTTTTTGATATTTAGAATCAAATTTGAATTGCTCTTCTGAACCAATTTTTTTAGTCATCAGAGTAGTAGAAGCCCCTCCTGTAAAGAACAGAGAAAGGTCATGCACTGCTTCCATGAAATATACACATCCATTTAACTTGTACTATTAATATTTTGCCTTTTTTCTCACGGAAATATTGGTTTTGCTAATACACTGGCAAATTCAAATTAAGTGAAGATACATTTGAACAATTTATGAAGAGTTTTTGGTCCAATCCCTCTATTTTTTGAGCCCCTGACACTAAATGCTGATGTATAGGCAACGTTTTGAGGCAAAATAAGACAGTGTAGCAAAACGAGAAAGAATGGCGTTGTCAACCTTCAAACATAGGGCTCTACATCGACCATACTAAAAAAAAGTTGACTGTCCATAATACAGGAACAATAAACACATGTTTAGACCAGTGGTTTGTGTTTTTCACATATCCAGTCCTATATTTAGGCAGTGAAAGATATGTGACCCCCTCCCTACAGCATCTGCATTTGCCGTCCCTTGTAACAATGATGATGTGTTGAAGCATAGAAACAGGTGGTTTAAATTTCACACAATTTCGTTAAGGATACAAGACATTTGTTATCTTCTTTTAAAAATGGAGGTTAAAAATGCTTTGTTTATTTTACACACGATGAGCACGGAAATGATGATATATAAATATGAATCTTTTACATTTCTTTTGCTATGATTTCTGTTATTATGATGGATTTTGAAGCAGTAAAGTTATAACAGCTGGCAGCGACCCCATTCCCCATGCTACTTTGCAATAATTAGGAAATATGATCTTGCATTGTAATCTTGTGAACTCAGCAGGCATGTGCAAATGAGCCAGTTAGGAGCTACAAGATCAGAGTTGAAGGATTTCACTGGATGTCCTCGCAGCAAAGGGGATACTAAACAATAAAAGACATTAGAAATGTACTATATAACCCTTAACAACCTATCATGTTCTCTGCGATGGCTTTGTGGCCTTTGCTATGCCAGAGAATAATATTATCATAGGAAGATGAGAACAATGAATTAAACTAGACTTTAACAAATCTGCAGCTATTTATCCAGAACTGAGTTTCTAGATTTTACCATTGACATTACAAAGACGCATTGGTTTTCATGAACCTAACTCTCAGCCCTGAGCACCTAAAGTAGAACTAAACCCTCCTATCCTTAACAGCTAAGGAAGCTGCCATCTTAGCCTCTGTTTGACCTGCAGTTGCCATGGTGCTGAACATGTGATCGGTTATGACATCAGCCATTTAAAATGCTTGTCAGTTTGGTTGAGCGCACAAGCAACTGTGAAAGTTATCATTCACTGCATACCTTTAATAAAATAGTTTTAGTTAAAATTAAATTGATAGGTTTAGGTCCCCTGTAACTTCGCTTAGGGCTGGTTCACACTAGATGCAGTCCAGTGTGTTTTTATACTGCATAAAAAAATGCATGGGCATTATTTACCATGGATTCCAATGGCACTAGTTCACGCCAGTGCAGCTCATCCCAGTGCAGTCAACAAAAGTAGAACATGCTGCCTTTTTGTCTGTCTGGAACGCAGCAGAAAACATAAAAAATGCACCGAAACGCACATGTTCTTAAAGCGGGAGTAAACCCGCTGAAAACATTTTTTTTTTTTTTATAACACACCTGTAAGGGAAAAGGCATAATGAGCTAGTATGCACAGCATACTAGCTCATTATGAAATACTTACCTTAGAACGAGGCGTCAGTGACTCACCTGGTCCACACCGAGGTCGCTGACATGTTGCCTGGGCGTGTCTTCCGGGTATCGCCACTCCAGCGCTGTGAGTGGCTGGAGCCGCGATGTTGTCACTCCCGCGCATGCGCACAGGAGACTTCTTCCCGGCAGGGTTCAGATTCTGCCGGCCTTTCAGCCGAGAATCCCCCGTGCGCATGCGCCACTGCAGTCAGCGGCGCATTGCACGGGGAATATCTCCTAAACCGTGAGATGCAGATCAAAAACACATCAGAATGCATCAAAAATGCATATGCAGAAATGCATCCGGAGCACAGAATATGTGGCGTGAACAGGCCCTTACATTCAAACTCTTAATGTTACTTAGTGTTACTTTTAACAAAAAAACATCTTAAACATATGCACAGCTGCAACAAAATGTGTAACATAGTTTTTCAAATTCATCTCTAAGGAAACATTATAACATTCAGATACATTTAGTCATAGCCAAGGTTGGCAGCGCAAACTTGATTATCTCTTGAGCTTCTGCCAGCTTGTCTCAAAGCTGTGTAAAAAATAGAGTTCTAGAGATATCTACTGGATGTGACTTGGCTACGCCTATAGAAAGCATATGCTAGGTTTTCCAAAAATACATTTAAAGAAAATTTGGATTTGTGGAATCTGCCGTATGAACAAGTATATAGCTGTAAATGTAAGGGTATCGTTGTGCTGCAATATATTCATATTTCTAGGCATAATAGGACTGCATGACCTTTGTATAATGTATACTGACAGCTATACAACTAGTTTATAGTAAATCTTGTATTTTCTAGATTATTACTTATACTTCTATTTATCTGCTGATAAATGGCTATTGATGTAATGGGCCAAAAAAATGTATCTGTTAATGAAATGTGTATCAGTGCCTATGAACACCAATTGGCTGTAGAAAAAGAATTGAGAGGACATTAAAGATGTCTTCGGAGTAAACTGAGGTTTTCCAAATGGAGTCTCCCCCTCTTATTCTCAAATCCCTCTCGGAAATTGGAGCAAAGTGTTTTAGGGCTGTCTCTGTTAAAGGCCTCTCTGTCAAGTTCGCCTTTCTCCTGTCTATCACGTCGGCATAAAACGCCTCAGAGATTGAATCACTGGTCATGGGGAACTTTTCTTAATGTTCTTTCCAGTTCGAGCGGTGCTGTTACCTATGCTTGGCTCAATTCACAAGGGTATATCAGTCTTTCATGGGAACCAAGAAATTGCTCTGCCAACCTTTAGAGTAGTAACTTGCATCCTTTTAGACGTGGAAGAGGTTGCACTGTGGCTTAGTTGGTTAAAGCGCATGTCTAGTAAACAGGGAATCCTGAGTTTGTCTCTCAGCAGTGCCTTCCTTCGGTTCTAGGAATCTCTCAGCTATTGTGAAGTTATATCTACAAGCTACAGCTTCCTTCAGTATTCAGAACACCTGTTCATTCTTTTTGCCGGAAAAGACAAAGGGAAATATGCCTCTTCTAGGACGATTGTAGCATGGATTGTCTAGGCCATTTGACAGGCTCACAGAGCCGAGGGCTTGGCTCATTTGGAGGTAGTGACCGCTCACTCGACCAGGAGTGGGTCTACATCTTGGGCAGCTTTGCGGCATGTGGTTCCAGTGTAATCTGTAGGGCGGTCTTGTGAGCCTCAATCAATACATTTATGACTCATTATTGTGTAAAGCCTGCTTCTTTATCCTATGTTTATTTTGGCTTGCAGGTCTTGTCTGTTGACAGTACAAATTAAAGCCTTTGGTTTAGCATTGCCCGTCCATAGGGTGTATGGTTAGTTAGTTCCCATACGAATGCTGCTTTGGAGTCTGTCAGGAAAACGGAAAATTCTTACCGTAATTTTCCTTTCCTGATGGACTCCATGGCAGCAGGCCTCTGGCTTGGAGCAAAGATTTATGGTAGTGGGGTCCTATAGGGGAGGAGAAGAGGCAGGGTTAACCCATATGTATGCTGCTATGGAGTCCATCAGGAAAAGAAAATTACAGTAAGTATTTGATAGGAAATTTTCCATTTTCCTCTCAAGAAAAAAAAAAACTGTTTGCCCAAGGGTCTGGAGAAGATTCTATGCAGTTGATATGAGGGTCTATAGAGAAATATTCAGCAGCTGGACATTCCTCCTCCTTTGAAAGAGTTCAACTTTTTTTAAACTGAAACTTTAATAAACTTTAACACTTCTAATGTAATGGCAACAATTATAATGTTTCCGCTTGTTTAAATCTCGCATTGGATTTTTTTCATTTTTGCTTACAGTGAGATTGTCTTGCTTTTTCTGCCCTTACAAATGTAACTAATGACTCAGCTCAAAAGCATCTGTTTAAACTAAACTGCAAATGAACCTTAAATACAGTTTGGTATGTGTAATGCTTTTAAAAGCCATGAGAGTCATAAATTGTTAAGTTAAGGCAGAAGATGATGGTTGACTTTGATATCATTCATCCCGTCTTCCCGTGCATAATTGGAACAAGACTTATGCAATACTGTCACCAGTATGGGTTTCCATTCAGCTTATTTAATCGTATGGAACTTTTACAGGAATATCCTAACAGTAATACGTTCATCTCTACAGAGATCGTAGAGATGTTTTAGACAAAGTATAATCACTAGGGGCAAGTTTCTAACAAATATGGAGAGTCTTGGCCCAAACTTACAGTCTATTTTTAGAGCCCACTTTATTTGAAAAAAATTCTCTTGGAATTTTTAAAATTAGATTGAGTCTGGCATTTTTGGATGAGATTGTTGTCATGAATGTTTCCAAAAGTACATAATGTTTAAACTGCTTGTTCTGTTGACCAAAGCATGTTTTTTTCTAGTCTTGGAAGTTTACAGAGTTTTTGAACTGAACTGTCTAAGTGACTCTCTCTATTTTTTTGCTTTTTTTGTTTGCCGAAAAACAGAGACAAGCATTTTTCTAGTAGTTCATTTTTAAAAATGTGGGTACCACCTTGCCTTAAAATAGCTAAAAAAAACTAACCGGAATTATACACCTGTTTAGTCTCCTAAAACCAAAAATATTACCAAAAGAAGGCCTGGACTGTAGAAACTGTGCCCAAAGCAGAGAGCAGAAGACTAGTCACCATTATTTCCTTTAGGCTCCCTGAAGATGATCGTTTCCCCATTATTGACCTACCATTTTTATTTTTTTGCACTGTATCTCTGTGTAGAGGTGGCCATCTTAGTAGAGGCACAGGGTTTTGCACTCCCATGTCAGAGCTGCCCCTGATCTCTGGTGATCTGTTAAATTGCTGGGGGAATATTCATTGAGGAGAAAAGGTTCAAAAAGCAAACACTAGGTGAAGTGGAAGCACAGAGATCATTACAGTACATCTTCCCTCCAGCAAGGAGAATACTGCGGGAACAGTAATTACATTACCAAATTTCATTCCAAATCCTTTGAGACTAGAATATAGAGGATTAGAATCGTGCTAAATCTGTGAATTCAAACAAATATAAACCATAAAATAATAAATGAAACATCAATATTGAAACCATTCACAGGGGCAGTCTGGACGACGTAATTCTCTTATGAAACGCGCAGGGCGGAGCGACACACTGACATCACCTCCTGTTACTGCTTGAGTATCCAGAAGGACGGGTTTGTCTAAATGTGTGTCGGCCGCCACTTCGAACTTCAGGCGTTCTAATTGATGCAATATTGTAAATGCGATACTTTGTTTTTAAATCTTTCAAATAAACCCAAAGGTATTTTACACTATTGGAGCACTTATATTTCTTACATGCCACGGATATCCATTCATGGGTTTGATTACCAATGAGGGGATTTGAAGGATAGCAAGCAAGCACAGTGCGCTGTAGAGATAAGCTGTGCCTACATTACATGCTTTCCCTGATCCTCTGTAACAGGGGATCACGGACATCTGGTAAGAAGTGATTCTATCTATAGTGGTGGTGGATTCAACACAGTTTTTGTTCATCAGTGATTGAAGACACACTTCATTTGTGGATGGACTTTATTCCTAAGTTTTGCACGAATGGATGTCATATTTTCAAAGCTTGTTACACAAAGACTTTTTGATTTGCTTGAACTTTGATCAATCATTTTTATTTATATTTCTCACTTCTTATTTTAATTTGAATTTTTCATTTATGGTCCACAAATGTTCTATTTCTTGGTATTTTGAGACTGTTGCCTCAATAACCACATTCACATACATCTTCACTCAGTCTATTACTTATATAGATCTGTGAATGGTTTCAATATTGATGTGTTTCATTTGTCAATTTATGGTTTATATTTGTTTAAATTCACAGATTTAACGCAAATTTAATTTATTTTCAAATCTTTTTACTGTATTGGTGTTACACAGGAGAATTGCAGCTTCCATTATATAACTGATTTCAATATTTATAGGTACATACTTTATATCTTAGCGCAGTTTCTTTTCTTTTTTCTATAGAATATAGAGGAATTAGTGCAGCTCACACTTCCAATATATAGCTATCGGGCTGTATGCACAGTATTGACTAGATACATTCCAAGACCAGGAAGTATATCATACTTTTTAGGAGGGATACAGGACCACATGTAGATGTTTCAGTTACTGCTTAGGCACAATTAAAATTTTTAGACATTACCTGTAAGACAGAAATCTTCACTTTTTGAGTTTGGGTCCACTCAGAAATTATATTTAACCGGTTCCCAACCGGTGCACGACGATGTACGTCGGCAGAATGGTGCGGACAGGCATAAGGGCATACAGGTACGTCCCTTTAAGAATGCCGCCAGTCTGGTCGCGGGTCCCGTGGACTTGATCGCCATGGGGATACCCGCAATCGTCTCATGGGAAGGCTGAACGGGGAGATGCGGAAGGTAACAGCATCTCCCCGTTCTGCCTAGCAACAAGTGACACTGATCTCTGCTCCCTGTGATTAGAGCAGAGATCAGTGTTCACTAACACAAAGCCACGCCCCCACAGTTAGTAACACGCCCCTAGGAACACTTAACCCCTACACTGCCACCCTCTGGTTAACCCCTTCACTGCCAGTGTCATTTACACAGGAATCAGTGCATTTAAATAGCACTGATTGCTGTATAAATGACAATGGTCCCAAAAATGTGTCAAAAATGTCCGATGTATCCGCCATAATGTCGCAGTCACAATAAAAATCGCTGATCACCGCCATTACTAGTAAAAAAAAAATATTAACAAAAATGCTATAAAACTATCCCCTATGTTGTAAACACTATAACTTTTGCGCAAACCAATCAATAATCGCTTATTGCTATTTTTTTTACTAAAAATATGTAGAAGAATACTTATCGACCTAAACTGAGGAAAAAATATGTTTTTAGATATTTTTGGGGGATATTTATTATAGCAAAAAGTTAAAAATAATGCGTTTTTTTTCAAAATTGTCGCTCTTTTTTTGTTTATAGCACAAAAAATAAAAACCGCAGGGGCGATCAAATACCACCAAAAGAAAGCTCTATTTGTGGGAAGAAAAGGACGTCAATTTTGTTTGGGAGCTACGTCGCACAACCGCGCAATTGTCAGTTAAAGCGACGCAGTGCCGAATCGCAAAAAGTGGTCTGGTCTTAAGCCAGCAAAATGGTCCGGTCTGAAAGTGGTTAAGTAATTACTGGGCAGTGGTGGGCTACTGGTTTTTCCAGCATGCTAGTCTGACAGACCGACATACACACGTGCCGAATGTTCGCTGTTTTTTTTTAACCGCCGTTGTCTCCCAACATTCGGCCTGTGTGTGCATGCTGGGGGGCCCATATGGCTCTCCTAAATTAGATTAACCATGCAGCTTTTTTTGTTTTACTGTATATCATCTTACACTGAAACCAGACTTTGCATCCATATGATATTCCCTAGAATTTATAGATAATATGTAAAATTGAGCAAATTAGCCTAATATCTAAACAATTTGCTGTGTACATATCTTTAAAGTTAGCTCCATGTAATTTGCTGAAATCATGCTGTATTTTGCCTTTAAAAAAAAAAAAAAACGCTCTTATGGAATCATGTGAACATTTTGGCAGGTTCCTTTTGTTAGGCTTTCAGCTGTGGTTTTAGTTCAGTCCAGCCAATGCTCTGACGTCAACATTTTACACCACGCACTCTGTAGCTTAAAACTTTTCAGGGTGGCCATCATGTGTACAAGCAGCTTTGGAAGTGTAGTTGGATATGGGCTAATCCACAAATGTTCTTGGAGGGCTCTACATAAAGCTTTCAGTAGCTGTGTATGTTACTTTTGTGGTTCTTCTATAGCCTATTCTGTGTTTGATCTTTTGAATGCAAGTTTAGTGGTTTTGTTCACCAGGGGAATCTGTCAGTTCACTCCTTTTTTCAGTTCATCATTTGTCACTATTTTATAGAAATATGCTACATTTGTTTAAAAAAAGACTTTTAACAAGAAATGGCTGCCAACAAAAGTATGGAACTATGTGACTAAAGTAGCTAGTTGTAATGCAACCTCTTCTTTACTCAGTCTGTGTTCACACTGATGCGGTGCAGGAAATGCAGCGATCCCTGTGCATTTCCCGCACCACATCACAATCGCACTCCGTTCATGCAAACCGCTGCACGTGTCAATGTTAAGTTAACAATACCCCAAAAACATTTTGCAAAATGCAGTGCGATTGGCTGAATTGGAAACACCCATGCGATCCAATTCCAGTGCATGTACCTTTTTCATGTGGGTGTGGTGCTATTTGAGCCATACAAAATGAATGGGCTAAATCTTAACTCCAAGGAATCGCATATGCAATTCCTGTCCTAATCACATGCGATTCCCCGCACTGCATCAGTGTGAACCGGGTGTCTCAAACTTTGGTAGGTTTGTTCCAATTCTGCACCAATTCGTAATTTTTTTTAATGTAGCACGTTAAAAAAGTTGTCTAAAAAAGCTTGACAAATAGGCTCACAAATGCTTTTGGTATGCTGCTTCTTTCCTCTTCTGTACATGTATTATGTCTCAGTAAGCAGATATGTTGTTACTGCACACTTTTAATTGCCTTGATTGCTCAAAGGCAATAAAAAATGTACCTAACTCACCCTAAGCAGGAGTGTCTATTTAAATTTAGTGGTGCTAAGCTGCGGTCGGCTTAGATGAATTGATAGTTCAGCCTCCTTAGATTTCTCCTGGGCCCTGGTTACTGTGTATGTTTTCGTACTGTCACTTATGCATGGCACTGCTACCTCTGGCAATAGTATGAGAGCTGCACTAATTGGCATATCTCCCAACTTTTTGAGATGGGAATGAGGGACATCTATTATCAAAAGTATGTAGGCATAGGACACACACCTCAAGGAGAATTATATATTAAAAAAAAGATTAGTTAAACCCATTGTGTGCGTAAAGGAACCGGCGCCAATTCAATATGTTGTGCCAACTTACATCTGCGATAGGCTGCAGTCTAGAAAACATTAGTGCTAATTGCCCAATGTCTATAGTTAAACCCATTAGTGCTTTTTTTACCACTACTATTCCTTTATACTGGCTTTTGACATTTACAGATGCAGCAATTTAGACATTGGATGAAAGGTTTAGGAAACTATCTAGGAAACATTTTCTGAAAGACAAGGAGTGCTGTTTATACTGTATACAACTATGTAGATCAGACCAACATGAGGGACGACATGAGAAGGAAAGAGGGACGGAGGGACATTGTTTCAAATCAAGGACAGCCACTCGAAGTTAGGGCCAGTTGTGAGCTATGCTAATTGGAGTCATGAATATTTATTTCTCCCTATCCATCCAGTAGGTCACAGGGGTCTCCAAACTATAGCCCTCCAGTTGTTCAGGAACTACAATTCCCATCATGCCTAGTCATGTCTGTCAATGTCAGAGTTTTACTATGCCTCATGGGACATGTAGTTCCACAACAGCTGGAGGGCCGTAGTTTGGCGATCCATGAAGTAGGAGTTTCCTTGCCTTTGGTGCATGATGGGAGAGGATATACATATTCAGAGAATGATCTTAGGAGGTCATTCTGTTCTTCCCTAGGCCCCATGCGTAGGGGAGGGCTGTGTTTTGCTGCTAAAACCTCTTAGGTATGCTACCTGAGACCCGACCATGTGGTTGTGCAAAGGCCTAAACTTGAGGTCTAGCTTGTGTGGCCTGGGGGTTGGGCAACCCTAGAGGACCTGCAGATGTGAAGAGGGGCTGGAAAAGCTTGTATGTGGAGCTTGGGCCTCACTGAAGTATGGAGACTTCTCCCCAGGGAGCTGGCTGCTGATTTAACAAGTGCCTTATAGTCAGGAGCTACAGTCACAGAATGCCTAGTCAGCTTCTCTGTCTGTAAGGACTGTAAGTACTTTGTTCCCCTTTTGTAGTTGGTTAGGTCATAGGTGTGCTGTGCTCTTACCCTCTCTCCCTGGAGTTTTCTGTGTGAGCAAAAAAAACTGACTGGAACACATCTGTTCAGATCTGTCTGTTCTACACCCTGAGATTACATTTTGGCCCACCCTAATGCCCCGTACACACGGTCAGATTCTCCGACGGAAAATGTCCTATCGGACCATGTTGTTGGAAATTCCGACCGTGTGTGGGTGTCATCGGACTTTTTCCGAAATTCCGACGGAAAAAGTTTGAGATCCTGCTCTCAAATTTTCCGACAACAAAGACCTATCGGACTTTTTCCGATCGTGTGTAGCGAATTCCGACGGACAAAGTGCCACGCATGCTCAGATCAAATTACAAGACCAAAGCTATTGGCTACTAGCCTCTACGTAGTCCTGTCGTACGCGACGAACGTCACCGCGTTCAGGATGATCGGATTTTCCGACAACTTTGTCCGACCATGTGTATGCAACACCAGTGTCGGACAAAATCCGTCGGAAAAAATCTGACGGATTTTGTGGTCGGAATTTCCGACCGTGTGTATGGGGCATTACTCTGGGAATACCACCATGCCTTCTAGGGGTCAGGGGAGTTCTACGAAAAAGTTTGTATGTCTTTAAATGGGTTGTTATGTTCAAGTACAACTAAAGACTCCTGTATGCAGTCTAAACAAGTATCGTATCCAGTTGTTATGTGATACACAAGCCACCTAAAGTTTGGACTGATCCAAATACCCTTCATTTGTGTCTCACATTTTCCCCTCCCAGACACTGCAACTCACAGGGGGAGGGAGGGTTACAGCAACAGAGACAGTGCTTTCAATCCAGAAAGTAGTGGGCAGAATAGTGACAGAAGCAGTGTAGCATCATTGCCACTCCATCATGGAAATCTGCATTCAGTGGACTCCACTGGCAAGACCAACAGGTATTTGTGAGACTTTGCAGGGGGACAAAGAGAAAATTATAAGTGCAGATACAGTCATATTTAAAGAGGTTGTAAACCCCAATAAAAATAAATTAAAAAAAACCTGTAAGACAAAGGCATAATGAGCTAGTTAGCATTGCATACTAGCTCATTATGAAATACTTACCTTAGAGCGAAGCCCTCCAGCGGCGCCCACACACCGTTGAGACGGCTGACATCTTTCCTGGTGTTTCTTCCAGGTTCGTGGGCTCCGGTGGTATGTGTGGCTGGAGCTGCAATGACGTCACTCCCGCACATGCGCGTGGGAGCCGCCAGTCATGGCACAGGGCTCTGAAGAAATTCCTTTT
This sequence comes from Lithobates sylvaticus, assembly GCA_028564925.1. Taxonomy (NCBI): domain Eukaryota; kingdom Metazoa; phylum Chordata; class Amphibia; order Anura; family Ranidae; genus Lithobates; species Lithobates sylvaticus. The sequence continues at coordinate 461,495,316 of CM053026.1, read as the reverse complement.
CTTCAGAGTGCATGCGCCGATGATGCCATTGGGGGCGTATACAGTAAATATCTCCTAAACTATGCAAATTTAGGAGATATTTACAGTACCCTATAGGTAAGCCTTATTATAGGCTTACCTATAGGTACAAACAACCGGGGGAGTTTACTTCCTCTTTATGTGTTGCAGCACAAATTTTTTTAACAGGATGCCGTAGTTCTACTTAAATTTTCCCTTTTTTTTATGTCAGTGATAAAAATCCTACATGGACCACAAAATACTTTCCTTTGCACCTGCTTTTCATGGTTCTGATAATGACATCTGTGTCTCTTATACACAAGTAGTGGCGGAGTGCAGCGACTGTTTATTCCCAGCAGTAAAAGTTCTGCATGTCTTCTAAATTCTCACAGTACATCCCACAGGATGCAAGCTTGCTTAGTTTTATTCTGCCTTCCTACTAAGACGTCTTGATCTTAATAGCTTTAATAATTACAATTTCTGTTAGTTCCAGGAAACCAAACTGCAGGAAGTTGCTTGTTTATTTTTCCTTCCCTTCTAATACATGTATATTAACAGGGGAATATGGCCCCCAGGGGATTCTGGGAAATGCTCAGCAGTAGCAGTTTTCCTTATAACAAATGCCATGAGAATATTAGTAACGGCCTCTGGGTGTACACATGTGCTTGTTTTGTTTCCCAGATCTTGGAAGATATGTTGGAGCTCCATCCCCCACTTCTTTATTTTGGTCGCTGAGAACATTCTGTGCACTATATTGAAAAAAAATCTCAGTGGGTTTAACAATGATAGTTATCTGCTTCAGTATTAATGCTAATAATCACTGAAAATCTCATTTCATTCTGAAGAAAGACTCTATTATCTGCCTGATAAGCATGCGCAAAAATGCATTCCAGTATATGTCCGTGTATCGTATGTCTACCATATACTTATCTATGTTTTGTTGTCTTACTCTTTTTGAAATAAAACGTTATTTGATAAAAAAAAAAAAGAAAATCTCATTTCAGTAGGTTGACAGATCTACATTGGGAAAAGGTGAAATGTGATTGGTTACTAGTAGTACTTTGCCCTGTCTTTTTACCTGTTTACCGTTAACATGAAAATTAAAAGTGAAGGAAAATCCCAAATTTTGGGTTGACACCAGAACAGGACTCAAGGGAAGACCCGGTGACAGGAATTTTCTCACTTTGGAGAAATTTCCTCTCACTTCCTGTTTTGGTTATGAGACAGGAAGTGAAGGGAAATCTTTCCAATGGGACAAAGAGGGCAAACAAAAAACCTAACAGGGGTTATAGCCCTTCCTTACTCTATCCAAAATAAAATAAAAAGTTTTGCCTTTAGTCCTACTTTAAAGGAGAAGTATAGCCAAAGCTCATTTGATTGTGCTTCTCCTGTACATCACAGGAGTGCAGTTCGTTCTGCACTCCTGTGACCCCTTTTCAGCTGAAGCATGCTGTCTGCTGACGCCACAGGACCGGTCCAGGCTGGGGAAAGATCGGGGCCATATGGCCGGGATCCACCCAGGTGCCTGGACTGGCACCTGGCTCAGCCTCTGAGAACCTGAGCCAGCCACTCCGTCTCCTCCACAGCCCAGCGCTCCAGTGAATGCGGGGGGGGGGGGAGCAGAGCAGAGAGCTGGTGACTCTGAGTTACCAGCTCTCTGCTCACGGAGCACTGAGGACTGAGAGATCAGCAGTGTTTGATCACTCATGATGATTTAAAAAAATTTATAAAAAAAATCCAAACTTCTCTTTTAAAGCAGAGTGATACACATATGAAAAGTAAAAATATAACCTGTTTTACCCATCAAAGAATTTGCATACTGTTCTGTTCAGCAAGTCATGGGACTTATCTTCTCTGCCACACTGTACAACCAAGAAGATACCGCTACAATGTCTGGATTCAACTTTACAGCCTCCTGTGTCATCTTTCAGCCCACTTGGCACTGAATAAGCAATGTTATGCTCATTCATTGCCCACTGTGCAGGCTGGGGGGTTATAAGTGGCACTGCATGCCACAAAGCCCAGCAAGGACATAGGTGACATGCTTGGCTTTGCAAAGTGGCAGCGAGTGTGTTCAAGACAAGTGGCTGAGCAAAACTACAAATCCTTTGGCAGGGAAAATACTCTACAAAAGTATTTCCATTATGCAGTTACCTGTTTACCAGACATTTTGCTTTATTCATACTGTACATCAACCAGTAATAAGGTTAACGCCCTCTACGTCTGCACACTTGTTGCTAAGGATGACATTTCAGTAAAGCATTGAAACACCCATGTATATTTTGGGTACATATAGTTTTTGTTAAGCTGAATCAAATTTGGGTTATTATATTTATCAGCAGTAGATAAATACAGTAGAGAGATCATCCCTGTTCCTTTTATCCCCTACAGCTTTGACAAAGCCAGATGGTGATGTCATTTTCCCATTACAGACTTCCCGTAAAAAGTGAACTCCGAGCAGATATAAAGCCAATATTTGATAAAGTTCTGTATTAATTTAAAATATATTTTATGTAGCATAATTACCTCAATGTGTATTAATGCCAAGCCCTTATTATCCCCTGTGCAGCAACACAGATTGAGAGAGGGAGATGCAGCACTCTGCTCTACTCTGCTGAATTTACAAGTATTGTCAGGGAACCTGCTGGGAGAAGGAGAGAGAAGAGTGAGCATAGGGATGACTTATCAGTGTGTTTCTGTTCCTTGACAGTCCAGTCAGCAGACTGAAAGTGAGGTGTCATCACTGTATTCCCTAAAGCTGAATCCTGGGTAAAACAAAAATCCTTCATTGCAGTGGTGCTGCCCCTGCACTGGACTTGTTAAATAATTATTTATATCTTGGGTATCAGAAAAATCACTTTTTCTTACCTGATCCCCGCTCCGGTAGGTTACCACTAGTCCAGAAGAGCAGCACCCATTGTCTTTTGACCTATTCTGCAGTAGATGTATGCCCTCTGACAAATAATATTTGATTTTGGAGAGGGCAGAAGGGGGTGGGCAACTTTTCTCAGTAATGGGATACATACCATGACATAATTTTTTTTTTTTTTTTTTTTTTTACTCACTGTAAAATCCCTTCTCTGAATAGAAGAAAACTGTGTCCTTCTTTTCTCTTACGTCCAGTGTACATTTTTTTATAGTGCTGGCCTTGAGATCTGCATAGAATGCATCCAGATTTATAGCTGAGGTTTTCAAATTTTTCCTGGGATACAGCACCAAACACATTGGGGTTGATTTACTAAAGGCAAATCCACTTTGCACTACAAGTGCACTTGGAAGTGCAGTCGCTGTAGATCTGAGTGGGGACATGCAAGGAAAATAAAAAACAGTATTTTTGCTTGTACATGATTGGATGATAAAATCATCAGAGCTTCCCCTCAGATCTAAAGCGATTGCACTTCCAAGTGCACTTGTAGTGCAAAGTAGATTTGCCTTTAGTAAATCAACCCCAATGTGTTTGGTGCTGTATCCCAGGAAAAATTTGAAAACCTCAGCTATAAATCTGGATGCATTCTATGCAGATCTCAAGAACAGCACTATAAAAAATGTACACTGGACGTAAGAGAAAAGAAGGACACAGTTCTCTTCTATTCAGAGAAAGGGTTATTACAGTGAGTAACAAAAAAAAAAAACGAATTTTCCTTGCCCACTTGCCTACTGGGCACTTTCACCCCTTTCCTGCCCAGGCCAGTTTTCAGCATTCAGCACTGTCGCACCTTGAATGACAATTGCGCGGTCATGCAACACTGTACCCATATGACAATTTTCTATTTTTTTTCACACAAATAGAGCTTTCTTTTGGTGGTATTTAATCACCTCTGGGTTTTTTTTCTGCTAAAAACATGAAAAAGCCCAAACATTAAAAAAAAAATAGATTTTTCTTAGTTTCTGTTATAAAACTTTGCAAACAGGTAATTTTTCTCCTTCACTGATGTGCACTGATGAGGCTGCACTGATGGGCACTGATTGGCAGCACTAATGGGCACTGATGGGCAGCACTGCTGGGTAGTGATGAGGCAGCAATGATGGGCACTGGTGAGGCAGCACTGGTGGGCACTGATATGTGGCACTGATGGCAGCACTGATGGGCACTGTTGGGGCTGCACTGATCATCAGGACACTGATGATCAGTGCTCTGATGATCAATGCAGATGTCCTCTTTCACACTTTCCGACTTCTGGCTCTCCTCTCCTCACCATGGGCCACTGTGATTGACCCTTTACCTTGATATGTGATCAGCTGTGTCCAAAGGATCACAGAGTGCGCTGGATGCTTACCGCAGGCATGTGGGGGGGTGCAGTTCTGGGAGGACGTCAATGGGCACTCTCCCAGAACTGGATGACAGCGATGTAGCATATAGTGCCGTCGGCAAGCAGTCAAAGTTCAACTTTGGGATAACCCACATTGCAAGGGTTATTTGCTAATTTTTATCTAAGACAGGGGTCTCCAAACTTTCTGAACAAAGGGCCGATTTACTGTCATTCAGACTTTAGGGGGCTGGACTGATTGTGGACAGCGGGAGTAGAAAATGTCCTGGCATCAGTGGGAGTAAACAGTGTCCATCTTTAGTATTAGGAAGAGGAACAGTGCCCCATTATTGATGTCAGTGAACGTATAATGCTTTGTCGTTGCAGGAATCATCAGTGCAGGGATAACTGCCCTGTTGTTGGTGTCAAGGGCCAGATAAAAGTAGGCAAAGGGCAGCATCTGGCCCCCAGGCTACAGTTTGGATCCTCTGCTCTACCCGTAACTTTACCACTCCCCACAGAGTCTGCACCCCCAAGCTCTAGTGTTTAGCGGTCTAGGGTCCTGATGTCATCAAGACCGGAGCAGGGTTTTTGACACTTGTAAACAATTGCTTCTGTAAAAAGATTCAAAATGAAATATACCTACACTTGGTTTATAGTTTATAGCAGGGGGACATAGGGCCTAGGGACAATGCCAGTTGCTATTGCTTATGTTAATTCTATATTTTCCTTTTTTTTTTCTTTATTCTTGTCACAGTCTTTCTCCTTTTCATATTTCCTTGTATTGCCGCTCTGATTTCTTACGATACTAGCTGTACCTGGAATATACTGTAATGAATATCTTAGCCTACAATAGAGAGTAGGGTGGCTCGATGTTTGCACATTGTGCAATGTTTCCATAACATATTACGACTTCCACCAGTGATATTGACTATGGAATTGGAATTTTGGAAGTTCATAAGCCTTCTTAACCACTACAATACAGGGAACTTTCGCCCCCTTCCTTCCCAGCCCAATTTTCAGCTTTCAGTGCTCTCGCACTTTTAATGACAATTGCGCGGTCATGCTACGCTGTACCCAAATTAAGTTTTTATCATTTTGTTTGCACAAATAGAGCTTTATTTTGGTGGTATTTATTCACAACTTCATTTTTTTTATTCTCTTTATTATTTGGGGACATGTGTTTTTATTATTTTGGGACATGTATGTTTTGGGGACATGTGTGGGGACATGTGTGTTTACAGTGTTTTACACTAGACTGGTGATCAGTGAGTAAAAAGCTGTAAAAAACAGCTAATACTCACTGATCACCAGCCGGCTGCAGCGATCCGCTCTCCTTTCCTCAGCGACGACTTCCGTGTGAGGAGAGGAGAGACGATTGCCTAGCAACCAGCTGTTTGTTTACATCACATGATGGCTGTGATTGGACACAGCCGTCATGTGATCAGGAGGGCCAATCACAGAGCCCTCCTGCCGATCCGAGATGCGCCGTGTCCGGGTGATACGAGCGCATTGGGATCGCGCCGCTGCGCGGGAACGCGCGCGATCCCCCTACTTCTGAAGTCCTATCAGAAGTAGAAGGCTCCCACCTGGCCGTATATGTGCAGTGGCCGGGTGGGAAGTAGTTAAGATTGTTCCTCTTAATCTATAACCCTCTCTGTATTGACATACAATTGAAACTGCTAAATAAATATTTATTAAATAAATGCATGAGACCAGAGCCGGATCTATAGCCCTGTTCAGGATGTGAGGATGCCAAGGGACAATCCACTGCCGAATCATGGGGGAGTGCTGCCTGTCAGAGGGAGCAGAGGATCAGGTAAATAAAACTATTTCTCCTCTTCCAGAGACAAAACAAGCTATTAACCCTGGCAGTGCAAACATATCCCCACTGCAAGGGATCATTTTTTTAATTGTCAAGAGTTGTGCTTTAACCCAATCTTCTCTAATCCTGTACTGCTATAAGTTATGATTTCACACTGATTTTCACTTTGGATCACTTTAAAATGATTTAAATATTTTTATTTATTAGTGGAAACGCTTCTCCTGCTCCCACTCTAGTGCTTAATGAGCTTAGATGAATAGTGCCCACAAGGGCACAAGGGTCCTCACACAGAATGCAATGAAAGGGAGGGAGTGCCGGATCAGATTATTGAGGTACTCTGAACAACATGGTCAATCTCTGGTTCTTATTGCACTGCACAGTCATATTAAGACACTTTGCACAATTACTATAACAGGAGAGTGAAGGTAAGACTATGAAAATAGAGAGTATTAGTACAATATCTGTCTGACTGAATATCTATTTCTGTGACTTCAATTGGGCATCAAATGTAAACACTATAACCACAAAGCATGCAATAGTTCTTGCCACCAGTTCTCACTGTGGTTCTTCAACATTGTTATTACTAACATGGTGTCCTTATTCTTTTCTTGCAGATGAACTCACAGTGCCTGCACTTTACCCGGGTAGCCCTGAAGTGTGGGCGCCGTACTCCCTCTACCCAGCGGAATTAGCACCTGCTCTACCTCCTCCTGCTTTTACCTATCCCGCTTCACTGCATGCCCAGGTAATTGATACCAATCAGCCACGTCCTCACTCTATATCCCACTTCCCCTTTCCTGGTACCACGGTGCACTCCACACACTAACCCTTGTTCTACCAGCTAACTGGCGCACCACAAGGAGGCTCATAATGCCTGCCTTGTCCTTACCATCTTCTCTTCGTGTGGCGGGAACCCTACATCTCTGATTTTCAAATCTAGGTTTAATTTTCACTGGTGTACCTAAGTGTCAGTAACTTAAATTGGGTACAATAAAGAGCAAGCTTTGATTATTGTAAATGGCTTAATGTTGATGCAAAGATTATTAATGAAATAGATTTTTATGCTAAAAGTATGATGTGTATATAAAGTTAAGTAGCCTTTATACAGATTTTTACATGTTGTATTTGCTCTACTGCTTCGATGTTTTCAAGATTAGTGTTTACTGAATGACCCTGTTGAAGTTTGCAGTAATAACAGTAATGAAGTCACACTGTGAATGTTCTGCTAGGTAAATTAAATTAGGGTTCATATATGAACATTAGAACAGAGATACATTGTGATGTTGTTATAGCAACCAAGTTGTTAAATATGTCTAACTTGAACACTTGAAAAATCCACCTTGCAAGGGGCAAGGGGGGGGGGGTGCCTGCACTACAAGGGTTAACTGCTATTTTAGGTTTGGGGGAATGGAAAAGAAGATTTACTTACCCCATCATCCACTCATCTGTGCTGCTAAACCAGTTCCCCTCTGCTCCACCAGTCTAAAGTCCTGATGTCATCAAGAATAAAGCATAGCCCTGCTCTGGACATGGTGACACGGAGGGACAGTCCACCACTGGAGCATAGGGGACTGCTTTCTGTCAGGGGATCAGAGGATCGTGTAAGTAAAATGCTGTTACTCTCCCCTAGACCTAAATGTACAGTTATCTGTTGTAACATGGGCACAGCACCACTGCAAGAAGGAATTGTCTGATTTCCCGGAGTTGAGCTTTAATGGTTGCCATGTACAACGTCTGCTACTCTACTTTTTCTAGTGCGCTTTTTTTCATAGTTTTTTTATATGTATTTCAGTGGGAGAGGGACTTAATTTCATTTGAGACCCTGTGTACAGCCTGGGCCTAGGGTCCAAGGGCTCAAACAGGGTTGCAAGAATAACACAAATGCATGAAGGCACCAAAAGGTTCTTGCCCTTTTGTTAACTTAACCACTTGCCAACCGTGCTATAACTGAAAGACAGCTATAGCGCGGTCGTCCAGTTCTGAGAGGGCATCTATTGGCATCTTCCCAGACCCCCGTATTGGGAGTACTCTGTGATTGCTGTGTCCTTTGGACACATCTGATCACAGATTAAGGTAAAGGAACAATCACAGAGGCCCTTTACCATGTGATCAGCTGTGTAAAATTACAGCTGACCCCATGTAAAAAATGCCACTTATCAGCATTCACTTTCCTCAGCATGTCACTGTGTGATGAAAGGAAAGCCTATAACTGTCAATCCTGTGACAGCACACATTTACACTGATAATCAGGGCACTAATCATCAGTGCCCTGATTATCAGTGCAGCCCCATAAATGCCAATTAGTGTCCATCAGTGCAGCTTTATAGTGACTATCAGTGCAGCATATCAGTGCCCATCAGTGCCACCTCATCAGTGCAGCCTCATCAATGCCTATCAATGCAGCCTATCAGTGCCCATCAGTTCAGCCTCATCAGCGCTCATCAGTGAAGAAGAAAATTTTTCGGTCTTTTTTTTTTGTTTAGCAAAAATGTAAAAACCTAAATGGTGATTAAATACCACCAAAAGAAAGCTGTATCTGTCTCAAAAAAATAATAATATTTGGGATGGGAACAGTGCTGCAGAACCGCACAAATGTCATTCAAAGTGCGACAGCACCGAAAGCTGAAAATCGGCCTGGTCAAAAAGGGGGTGGAAGTACCCAGTAGGCAAGTGGTTAAACAATTTTTGAAAACTGTGGACTACTGTTTATAATTTTACAGACTTTCCATAAAAAAAGTATTGCATGTATGTGTAAGGACTAATGTACTAGGGCATTTGGGCATTATCTCAAAAGCTTGTGCATGCTAGCTTTTTGCCAAGCACGGTGCTCTAGTCACATGTTAGTTTGATAATTTCTTTATTTTAAAATTTTATGACCTATTAAATACTGTGAAGTTTGTCTGCTGGGCCGCAGTGTGATGACAACCTTCAAGTCGTATTGAATTATTGTTCAAACTAGACAAATATATGTACATATATATACATATATATATATATGTATATGCATATACACAGTCATTAGGGATAGTCGTAATGGCAGTTTGTCCAAAAAGGGATCTTTACTTTTTTTGTTCTCCCATCCTTAATAAAAAAGCCAGTTTAGCCTGGTACAACTGGATTGATACATTCTACTTTCAGTTTTTATTGGACTATGCCTATGCCCTTGCCACTCTGTTGAGGCCATATGAAATTGCCACCAGCAAGTGAGTTTTAGGTAGAGGATGAGAAATATGGTCTTGATTTGTATGGGCAAAAGGGCATGCTTGTTCTTAGCAAAGTAAATTATTATCCTATTCCTTGCTGTCCTAAGCCAGAGCTAAATGGAGTACCTATTCACTGACACGTCTGTTAATGTACAGCTTTCGATAAACCGTGACAGCTTCAAGCTCAATCACATAATTGATAAAATTAAATCAAGATCAGTCCAACAACATTTTCTCCTAACTATCCATGAAAATAGCATATATGATTTCAGAAATATGCATCAGTGATGCAAGGCTGGGCCAAAATCCAAAAAATGCAAAGAGTTTGGTAAGCTCTACTTAACTGAAATGAAAGAGTACATAATGTTAACCTATACAATGTGTCATGCTGTCAAAGCTTCATTATGGTGATGATGAGATACTGTATAAACGTACATATGGGGGTGATTTATAAATGCACAGCCTGTCTTCTCTGGGGTGTATCATCTTGTTTAAATGTTGTTTGTAACAGAATATCGCAGAATGGAAAAAAAGATGATTGCAGATCCCTTGTGGCTTAGCGCATGACAGGGAAAATGATTTCATATTTTCAGCACAGCCAATAATGTAACCTTAACTGCCATACATGTAATATAATGTTGAGTGGAGAGATGTAGAAACTCTGTATAGGTCTCAGCTCCAGAAATGTATTAATAAGCTAAAAAAAAAAATTTACATTTTGAAGACAACTTTTGAACCAATAAACAGATTAGGTAAACTACAGTGCATGTCAAAATGAAGGCTGGAGCATTGAAAGGCAGTTATGATTATTTCATCTGGAATGTACTACATTGGTTGCAATGAATATTTCTGACATTTTGAGTTTTTTGAGACAAGACCATTGTGCCATTTACACAGTGAAGGTAAAAAGTATTTGATCCCCTGCTGAGTTTGTACGATTGCTCACTGACAAAGAAATGATCAGTCTATAATTTTATTGGTAGGTTTATTTTAACAATGAGAGACAGAATAACAATAAAAATATCCAGAAAAACGCATTTAAAAAAAGTTACAAATCGATTTGCATTTTAATGACTGAAATAAGTATTTGACCCCTTCACAAAACATGACTTGATGGCAAAACTCTTGTTGACAATCACAGAGGTCAGATGTTTCTTGTAGTTGGCCACCAGGTTTTCACACACCTTGGGAGGGATTTTTGTCCCACTCCTCTTTGCAGATCCTCTACAGATCCTCTCCAAGTCATTAAGGTTTTGAGGCTTACATTTGTTAACTCCACGTTTACATTTGGTACATTTGAGCTCCCTGCACATATTTTCCATGGGATTAAGGTCTGGAGACTGGCTAAGCCACTCCAGGATCTTAATGTGCTTTTTCTTGAGCCACTCTATTGTTGCCTTGGCCATGTGTTTTGAGTCATTGTCATGCTGGAATACCCATCCACAACCCATTTTCAGTGCCCTGGCTGAGGGAAGGAGTTTCTTCCCCCCCAAGATTTGACAGTACATGGTCCCGTCCATTGTCCATTTAATGCAGTGAAGTTGTCCTTTCCCCTTAGCAGAAAAACACCCCCAAAGCATAATGTTTCCACCTCCATGTTTGACTGTGGGGGTGGTGTTCTTGGGGTCATAGGCAGCATTCCTCCTCCTCCAAACACGGCGAGTTGAGTTGATGCCAAAAAGCTTGATTATGGTCTCAATACTTTCACCCAGTTCTCCTCTGAATCATTCAGATGTTCATTAGCAAACTTCAGACAGGCCTGTACATGTGCTTTCTTGAGCAGGAGCTGCAGGATTTCGGTCTTTCCTGGCGCAGTGTGTTACCAATTGTTTTCTTGGTGACTTTGGTCCCAGCTGCCTTGAGATTATTGACAAGATTCTCCCGTGTTGCTCTTGGCTGATTCCTCACAGTTCTTATGAGCCCCAGATGGAGGGAGATTGACAGTTATTTTGTGTTTCTTCCATTTGCGAATAATCGCAGAAACTATTGTCACCCTCTCACCAAGCTGCTAGGCGATGGTCTTGTAGCCCATTCCAGCCTTGTGTAGTTCTACCATCTTGTCCCTGACATCCTTTGGTCTTGGCCATGGTGGAGAGAATGTAATCTGATTGATTGCTTCTGTGGACGGGGTATCTTTTTTACCAGTAATAAGCTGAGGTTAGGCGCACTCCCTTGGAGAGAGTGCTCCTAATCTCAGCTTGTTACCTGTATAGAAGACACCTGGGATCCAGAAATCCTGCTGTTTAAGCCTGGGTTCTCACTGTAGCGATGCGGGAACCAGCACGATTACAGCGCCGGTTCCTGCATCGCATCTCTCCAGCAGACAGTTCACACTGCCCTCTGCGAACCGATGCGGGTGTCAATACTATGTTAATGACACCCCCAGATCGGTTCACAGATTGCAATGCGAACACATTTTCCTTCAGGTAGTCAGAAATAGCATCACACAATCAGTATTCACTATTAGGTGAATGCCTTGGTGTTGGAGTACTGGGAACCTGTTTTAAATTGGTCTGTAAACAAAGAATTGCTATAAATTGGGGAGATATGCAAGACAAAATTTTTTTATTGTTATGTAGCTTACGTGACACATAAAAATTATTTCTTTGTTATTGTGAAAGCTGATAACAGAGGGCAATATAGATTTCTATGGTCATGTCAGCTCCTCTGGGCACTGAAGAAGTCCAGACGCATCACCTAGAATAGGTGATGCCATTAGGCAAATGGCAAAGTGAGTATATAGAGTGCTAATTTGCACCATCTAATAGGAAATATTATAGATTGTAATATGTATTTTTAAATACAAATACTACACTTTTTTGGGTGCTTATGCTGCCTTACTGGAATATTGAGCAATAACTGTTGGCAGCCCTGATTCGCTGCCAGCTCCCGGCATGCTCCAGGCCATCTTCTATATGCTCAGATGATAGAGTTCACACACACCTGTATAGGGAGAAACTCTGCCGTTTTGGTTACTCACACTCTCCTGGCCCAAGGTCCAAGAATAGTGGAATGACTACACATACAGCCTTTTAAGAAAGTTTTACTGGGCAGCACAGTGGTGTAGTGGGTAGCACTCTCACCTAGCAGTAAAAAGGGTCGGTGGTTCAAATCCCAACCACGACACTACCTGCCTGGAGTTTGCATGTTCTCCTGTGCCTGTGTGGGTTTCCTCCGGGTACTCCAGTTTCCTCCCACACTCCAAAGGCATGCTGGTAGGTTAATTGGCTCTGTCCAAAATTGGCCCTAGTATATGAATGGGGACCTTGGATTGAGAGTAGGGACTGATGTGAGTGTCCGATGTACAGGGTTAGGGACAATAGTAGACACTCACTCAGGTTGAACTGGATGGAATGGTGTCTTTATTCAACCTTACTAACTATATAGCTATGTAACAGCAACAAGTCATCATATTCTTCACCTTCATAGCTTTCTATCCAGAAGTACAATTCACCACAATGCAGAAACACATGGACACTGAATATTTGGACAGTTCTCCAACACTCTTCAATGCAGGTCCCCCATAAGTGGTTCTCCCCCAGAATCTCTATGGCCTACCCCAAAAGGGTACTCTCATTCACGGACTACAGACTTATATAGTGTATATTGGGGTAGTCTGTTCCCAATATACTAAGACTCCTCTCATACCAGCTTATATAAAGATACAGTACTCCACTGCCCAACTCCACCCAGGGGAGGGACCTTACCGAAATGGGTACTAATCCCTGCTTACATATCCAAGATGAGTGCATAAACCCTTACTGATGTTGGATAGTTTGGTGTACAGAAGGAATTCTGTGCAAGTGACCTGTGCCCTTTTATCATAAAAGATCTGGGCATTTGGTGAATTTATTTTTCAGAAGTAAAAAGCATAATGGCAATGGATGTAGTTTTTAAACGAACCTATGCAACTACCTGGAAGTCCTGCAAATATGACCTTTTTTGCAAGTCTACAGAAAACAATAAAAAATAAAGAGGCATTTACAAAAACACGCTGTCTAAAAACCATGTCATTTCTGCATGTATTTTTTTTATTATTTTTTTACCAGCATATGCACAATGCTGTATGTTTAACTAATCAGCAAATTTTCGTTTTTAAAAATAGCTTCTCATTAAATAATATTTTAAAAATATTTTAAAAGGTATGTGCAATGGACAAATGGACATGTGTGTTTTGTTTTTCATGTCTGAAAGGTTTGGAGATTACAAAGCCAGGACAGATGGTATGGTATTGCCTCTACAGTATAAATCCCACATACTTGTCCCAACAGGCCAAGTTAATTATCTCAGAGAACATGTTCCCAGCTCCAGTACTGATCACTTATGCTTTTCATCAGATGCCTAGGTAAATTCCATGATTAGAGGGAGATAGTTACTAATTGATCACACAGGCCTCCTATCATAAAGGCTCATTCATGCACCTGACAGCACGTGAAAGATGAAGATGTCCTTCATTTGCCTGAGAACATTGTGTCAGCACTCCTGCTAAGTATGCTGCGGTTCAGTGAGCAGGATGAAAGGCCTTTACATACCATGCTGTTTCACGTTGATAACTTAGAAGATGTGTGGGTATACCTGCAGTAACATATAACACTGGCTATATAGGTCACAGTCACATGAGTTTTGTGATGACCAGAGTTATACGTTTTGACAAAGTTCACAGAGTTCACGTCTGTCATAGGCAGAGCCAAAAGATCTTGATTAAAATATTAAACATTGCATAGGCTGTGTGATCATGCACTGATATGTGCTCATAACACTCCCTTCTGCTTTTTCTTTGCTGTGGTAAAAAAACATTGGAAAAAAAATAGAAAAAAATATATATACAGTGTATTTAAAAAGTCTACACACCCCTGTTAAAATGTCAGGTTTCTGTGAACTTTTTCCACCTTTAATGTGACCTTTAAACTGTACAACTCAATTGAAAAACAAACAGAATTCTTTTGGGGGGGCGGGGGGGAATAAAATAATGTGGTTGCATAAGTGTGCACACCCTCTTATAACCGAGGATGTAGCTGTGTTCAGAATTAAGCAATCACATTCAAACTCATGTTAAATAGGAGTCAGTACACACCTGCCATCATTTAAAGTGCCTCTGATTAACCCCAAATAAAGTTCAGCTATTCTAGTAGGTCTTTCCTGACATGTTCTCATTGTTAAAATGCAGAAGGGTACAAATAAATGTCCAAGGCATTAGATATACCACTGAACACAGTGAAGACAGTCATCATCAAGTGGAGAAAATATGGCACAACAGTGACATTACCAAGAACCCTCCAAAATTGATGAAAATACGAGAAGAAAGCAGGTCAGGGGGGCTGCCAAGAGGTCTACAGCAACATTAAAGGAGCTGCAGCAATATCTGGCATGTACTGTCTCTGTGGTACATGTGAAAACAATCTCCCATATTCTTCTTACAAATAAAAACATCCAAGGCCGGCTAAATTTAGCAAAAACACATCTGAAGTATCCCAAAAACATGTGGGAAAATGTGTTATGGTCTGATGAAACCAAAGTTGAACTTTTTGGCCATAATTCCAAAAGATGTGTTTGGCGCAAAAACAACACTGCACATCACCAAAAGAACACCATACCCATAGTGAAGCATGGTGGTGGCAGCATCATGCTGTGGGACTGTTTTTCTTCAGCTGGAACAGGGGCCTTAGTCAAGGTAGAGGGAATCATGAACAGTTCCAAATACCAGTCAATATTGGCACAAAACCTTCAGGCTTCTGCTAGAAAGCTGAACATGAAGAGGAACTTCATCTTTCAGCATGAAAACGACCCAAAGCATACATTGAAATCAACAAAGGAATGGTTTCACCAGAAGAATAAAGTTTTGGAATGGCCCAGCCAGAGCCCAGACCTGAATCAGATTGAAAATCTGTGGGGTGATCTGAAGAAAGCTGTGCACAGGCACTTGAAATCTGACAGATTTGGAGTGTTTTTGCAAAGAAGAGTGGGCAAATATTGCCAAGTCAAGATGTGCCATGCTGATAGACTTATACCCAAAAAAGACTGAGTGCTGTAATAAAATCAAAAGGTGCTTCAACAAAGTATTAGTTTAAGAGTGTGCACACTTATGCAACCATATTATTTTAGTTTTTTTTTACTTTTACTTCCCTCCACCTAAAAGATTTCAGTTTGTTGTTCAACTGAGTTGTACAGTTTATAGGTCACAAGTTTGAAAACTATTTATCTTTGTCTAATTTTTTTTAACATCACAGAAACCTGACATTTTAACAGGGGTGTGTAGATTTTTTATATCCACTGTATATTGTTGGCCCTCTGTATACTTGCCAACGGCTGAACTGGAGCCAAATAATGTATTTTTGACTAATTGTTATCTAGCAAATACATTATAATGTATAATATTTGAATTAATACATATCAGTGGTGAAGAATTATTATTACATACATTTCATTGTAATCCATTAGAAACAAAAATAACTTGGTCCTCTAGCTACTCTCAATCTGTGATTCTGTCCGAAGAAGGCACTGAGTCAAAATATTGCTAATGTTGTACAGGAAATGTTATTGAAGCGGAACTGAAGGCACAAATACTCACCTTGGTTTCAACAGTTTGTGCCCACAAAGTCCCTCACCGGTCTCATTTTCCCCCGGGTGCTTACCCTTGGTCATTTTATAAGACTGGTGCAGGATGCACAATTTGTTTTCAAGCAAATGCAATTTATTATAGTCATCCCAGCACACTGGCAGAGTGATGGAATACATGCACATGGAATTGCAAATAGGCAGGTAAGTGTACTTTATTGCAGAAGATATATTGCATGTCTATCTTGCAATAAAAAGCCTGCCTGTTCACAATTTTGTTTACATTTAGTTGTGCTTAAAGTCAGACACAGCCATAGTAATTTATTCAGGAGGTGAACAATAGCAGCTCCGTTTCTCCCTCATGACAGTCTCACTTTTATATGACTTTAACACCTTGAAGCTCAGTCAGACGGGACTTTCTCAGTTCTTCTCTTCAGAAGTGCAGTATCTTGTCATGCAGTTTTGTGCTGTGCAGCCGCATGCTCCAGCCTCCAAGTGTCCAAGCTAGGCTGCTGTGGTCTTAGCGAAAGTAGGGTGGTTGAAACATTGAACGCAATGGCCTGTATTTCAGAGTTTCACAAAGTTTGTCATTATTCCAAAGGCATGTGATACATATAAATAACAACTGAGTTTATTTGTCCTTTACATATACTGTTCCAGTGGTCTCGGCCCTTGGGATGTATGTGGACTTTTGCTTAACTTTATCAAGTCCTTTTTCTCTGACTGATATGAGGCGCTATTGACACCAATGGTACACTATTCCTACTAATAACACCAAAGATGGGACACTATTCCTCCCAATGTCAACAACAATAGGGCAGTATTCCTCCCACTAATACCGATGATGGGACACTATTTTCCCTCCTATTGACCACCAAGCCTGAGGCATTGTTTACTCCTACTGACACTGGGGCATTTTCTACTCCTAGGGGCCACAGTCCAGCCTACCTAAAGTCTGAAGGACAGTAAATTGGCCCTTTGTTTAGAACGTTTTGAGACCCCTGCTGTATTCCACTTTGAGGACAAACTTTTTCATGTAAGGGTTATAAAATGTATATGCGTTTGGGATCAGCTTAGTTACTTTTCCTTTGCATAGCTAGCAGTCTGTTTTGCTTTACCTGTCAGCAAGCGATGTGAATACGATGCTGTGTTGTTGAAACTGTGCACATAAAAACAGTTATCTGCAATTCACACCCCTGCCTTTACCTCTTTTTCATAAGAGATATCTGAAGTGGGCATTTTTTGCGTCATCAGTTATTGTCACTGTAGGATAGCTATGAAAAACAGGTAGCATGGATTTTGGATTTGAATGTGTTTGCAGGGTAGCTACGTAATATTTTTGATCTCCCTTTGAAAATAAAGGCTCCACAGAGTAAAGTCAGGACTCCTGAAATAAAATACTACATGTTCTGGGTCAACGCCTTATAAAATATTGACAGGTGACCTGCATTATAGCCAACCATTTTCAAAAGGATACTTACAAAGGCAGCCTACCTACTTCTCTCAATACTGGTTTGCTTTAAAAAGTACTTCAAGAACTAGACTAATCCCAAAAGCAAATCATGTGTTCATGTCTTAAACCCAGAAAGAGCAATCATTAAAATAAAACTTTAGCATATAATTCCTAATTAGAAGCAGCAGAGCACTTCCACCCACGTGAAAGAAACTAGGCCACTCTGTTCATTTAACCTCACAGAAGCCTATCACAAGTTCCATAGGCCATTTCTATGCACTGACTTCATCCGAAACATGTTAATCCTAGCAACTAACCATCAGATGCATCAGGTGCAGTGCAGCGTATTAGATTGTGTTGGAACACAGATGTTCATGCTGCCAGGTGGATAACATATTACTCCATTGGAACTGATAAACTTAGTTTGCTCGGGTGTTCAGGTGTTTCTTGTGCTGGAGAAATTTTAATATTACTGCATTAGAGCCCAAGATAGTCTTATATAACTTTGAGAGTATATGACATTGAGAAGATGTAAATACGGTAAACCCAGTGCTGATGGGAAATGTTGAAGATTTACAGTGTAAAACATAGTACCAGTGGTGGGTTTTCTTTCATTACCTTCGAAATTCTGAAGAAGGTGGTAATACATAAGCCATGAGCCTTGACATAAAGACATGGATATTGCACAAATTGGGTTGGATACCTCCCTTACTATAATTTAGGGGGAGAGTGTATTTTTTTTTTTTTCCCTGCCTCTCCTCGCTTTTAAGTGCGCCCCTTTCTTTAGGTCACTTCCCTCTTCATCAATGTATTATATATGTGGGATATCCACAGGTGATTATATGTTCCTTGTCTCTGTCTATAGGCATGAGCCTTGACATAAAGACATGCATATTGCACAAATTGGGGATGGTGTTTTATTTCTAGATTAGCTAGTTCATTCTGACCAGCCGACCGAGGGTTTATAACCACCGTCTGGTCAGTGCCAGAAGAGTGGTGGAGAATGCTTTTGGGATACTGGCCAGCCGGTTCCGCCTATTCCTTACGCCAATCAACATGGCGGAATATAAACCTAACCATATAATCCTTGTATGCTGCATTCTACACAACTATTTAAGGAGGAATTCAATGAACTATGTGCCTTCAGTTGGGCCTGAAGCCGGACTTCAACAAGAAACCCTTGAAGCTGGCCATCCTGGCTTGCCCCCCCAAAGCACAGGCAGGGGGGGCATTGATTTGCCAGAAACTGTTTAAAAAACATTTTATCCTACATTTTTTTACTTAAACTGAAAGAAGATTTCCTTTGATTTACTGCCTGGGTTTCTATTAGCTGTCTCAAAGGTTCTCCAATGGGCTTTTCTTTTTGGACATTTTCTTCAATAGTGCGAATGTATTTTTTGATACATGAGGTGACAATCTCTTCTTCAGCAAACTATTATTATGTTGTGGGTCTGCTACACACACACCTTGTATTTGTTGTTAATGTATGTAATGCATTACTGACAAAAATATTCATCATTTTCAGCACCATGAATGAATTTTATGAATCCATGAAAATGGCGTGATTGTGGCAAATTAGAAAGCACTTTGGGAGTTATTTACTAAAGGAAAGTGCACTTAAAATTGCACATGAAACTACACTGAAACTGCACTTGTAGTGCAAAGTGTATTTGCCTTTAGTAACTAACCCCCATTGTCATTGTAAACACCAACTTACTACAAAAATTGCTATTGAGCATTGAAATAAGAAGCCACACATTGTTGAGTAGAAAACATTTTACTCAAAGCACATTTACATGTGCGTTAGAAAAGGGTTTTGGAACAAACCAACAACTTTGGTGTATATTTTTTTGTTTCACATTGTAAATATCCTTTTTTTGGTTAAACGGGAATGTTTCAAAGCATAACGTACACAACTCAGGAACTTACAAAGTTCAACTTTGACAAAGTGAAGGCAATATCAGACATAAGTATGTCCAAACTGTGTTGATCTTGCCTTCATCAGATGGGGTGATGTCACCCCTGTAAAAGCCACATTTTGAAGATGCACACAAATTGGAAAACAAACTGGGGATTTCCCTCCTGATCCCATGTCTAATGTCAATATGTGCTAGCTCCCATCATGGGGGATCAATGGACGTGTTTTGGGGGTGCAACCCCTTCCTCTCAGCTAATTGAGTTGGGAGGAAGGGGTTGCACCCACAAAACGCGTACATTGCTATCCCGTAATGGCAGATAGCACATGTTGACACACTGTGTGCATCTTCAAAATGTGGCTTTTAAAATACTTTAAAAGTTTTTTTTTTAATTCAAAAATACACGAGAAAACTGTACCATTTTTGTGTGTTTTAGATTCTGCCTAAAACATGTTCTTCATTCTTTTTTGAACATCATTGATGTTTTCCTTTATATTTACTAAGTCACGATTGCACCCCATTCTCTCCCTGATGAGGATCTGGGCACTTTCACTGGTGAAATTAGATTCTTATTCCACAACATCCCCATCACCTAAAAGAAAAAAACACCCCATGTATTATAAATATGCAGGAACAGATATCGTACCTGAAACTGTGGTCTCAGACACTCACCTGTTGTGGTGACAATTTCGCCCACTTCATAAACCTCTCCCTCCTGATCCTCTGCTTGTGGTGTGGGGATTTCCCCTTCTTTAGGAGGTGGGGGGTCCCTGGTGTCCTCAGATGTCCTGAGTCTTTTCTCCCCTATGTGAATAAAAAATAGGTATACTTAGCACACAGATATTGGAGGGCAGAAATAGGAATATGAAACATTGCTTGGAAGTGTCCTACAATTGTGTGTGTTTGGCAGAGTTCCAAACTGAAGAACATTTTATTTCCTTCCTAAAGCTGGAATACTTACCTTTTTTGATAAAGTATCAAACATGTAGACACCCCTATAGTATCCACTGGAGCAACTGTGTGGGACACGCAAAAAAGTTTGATTCTGGTGCCCCACACTAGTGCTTCTGCGTCCAGATGTCCTTTCCTTACACTGAATCAAGTTTGCATTTCATTCTAGTTACAAACCCATCTAGACAACAAACTTATTTTAATACAAATAGGCATGAACAAATGTAGTTAACCTGTATCTGCCTAAAACATCTTATAAGGTGGCGAACGAACGATGTTTCCTACGACCGATTACTGTGCCCATGAACATGAAAGTTGCCATTTTAAAATGTACAACAGTAAAGAAAAGCACATAGAGCAGCACGAACGTTAAGAAGAAGAATAGGAACACACAACAAAATACCTTTTTGCAGCACTCGCTTGATTCTTCTGTACTGATCGTGCTCCCTCAATTTGAGGTCTAACCATCATTTCCTCAGTTGATCCTTGGATCGTTGTACCCCAAAATTCCTGTGCAGACTCTTCACAACTTTAGGCATTTAGGCATCTTGGCCTTTCTCAAATTTTGTGCGACATAAATTCTGATGGAAAATGTCCAATGGAGCCTACATACGGTCAGAATTTCCGACAACAAGCTCCGATCGCACATTTGCTGTCGGAAAGTCTGACCATGTGTATGCAGCATTAGAGTTACGGTTCCTATCAGGGGGACATCTGGACCTTATATAGTAGTATATTATGTCAATGAACCATTCTGCCCTCTAGTAGTTCTTTTGATTGGCACAAGTTCCTTGAGCATTCCTATTGTCTGCCTTGATTTTAGGATTTACCACCAAGCATTTCCTTATTTTATTTTAATATATACACTTTTTATATTATAATTTTTTTTTGAAAATACGTTTTTAAATATACAATGTATACTTTTAGTGTTTCAGATAAATGTTCTACTGTCCTTTAAAGACACATGCAATTTAGAAGATAGCTAGTAACAGTGTACCTTATTAATTTTGATAATTTTATGTCGCAATAATTCACTGCTGTGAATGCGAAGTGAGAGCCATGTAGCCCTGGATTATACTGTTGTTTTGCTTCTTTTTTTTTTTGTTAAACTTCTCTCTGGCACCTTCTATATATTTTTAATTGAGAATGCATTGTTTGCCCTTTATATTGGGCATGCGGCACCCATTAACCTTCAGGCACATACAGGGTAGCCTGTGTTTTCCTTGTTTCTTCACTGAACCTACATGTAATTAACATGTAATTTCCTTTTTGAGCATAAGGAGCCTTGACCTCTAGTAGCGGTCTCTGCCAAGATGGCGGCGGCCCATGGAGGGAAATTACATATATAGTGGCAGGAAGTGCTAGCTGGACACATTTCCGGTCCCATTTAAAGGTCCTGATGGTTGAACCACGTTTTCCTTTATGATGTGCACCCCAGTGAACACACGGAAGCATTTACATTCAGATGACATAGTCACCAAGCGCATCACACCACACCGTTCTGTCCTGCTAACACGTACCCATGTGATAAGTGTGTATATAGCGGTATTACACCTATAGTATTGGTGGCATTTCTGGTGCCTCAAGCTCATTGTGATCCATCAATGGATTAATGCATTATCAATTTTGTTTATTGCACAAGTGAGATGAACCTGATTGTACATGGATCCTGCACTGTATGGGAGCACACTGATTTGGCTTCCACCATTGTGTGTTTTTTTTTTGCAGTTTTTTGTTTATTTTTTCGATATATTTTGCTCATTTTGTTTGTTACCCTAACCTTCTAGCCCTCCCCATCCCACCTTGTGGGAGGGGCCATGGCTCTTATGTTGTGGGTGTGTCTGTAGGGTATAAGTATAGTTGACTAAGCCATTTGTAGCTAGGCTCTAAAGAAGAAGATCGGTACTTCGAAACGCATCAGCCTGAAGAGTCTCATCTAGGACCCCCTCCTCTAGATCCGGACGGTCCAAGCAAATTGTGAGAGATTAGCCATGTATGTGGCCCGATGAGCGAGTTTTTATGCTTATGTTTGTGAGTAGACATCTTTATGGTTTCACTATTATCTTTTAATAAATTTGTTGGATAATGCACTAGGCCAGTGCGCCCTCTTTACCTCTTTTCATTCTCGCAATATTTCAGAACCAACTATCTATTGTTAGATATTTCACAGACCCAAAGGGTTTTAGAAGGTGTGGAGTGTTTGTATAGACATTCCAGAGTGCAGTATTAGCATACTGCATATTTTACGCTCTCTTTCTATCTATTTATCTCTCTGTAGTCCTCTAAAAGTGGTAAATTAATAGATGGCACTGTCATGTACAACTAAGTGCTTGTCTGAGCTAGCTCATTTTGCTGGGCTGGGGACAATATTTATAAAATAGGTGAAGTAACTCAGGTAATTTATATGAACATAGGATTCATATAGGGCTATTCCCCTTGGAAATGTTATTTCTACAACAATATTACGCATTGGGCAGCGATAGTTTTTGGTCTTTTTGCATTCTATAACTATATTAGTTTTGTGTAAATTTTATTGCATTTTTTAAGGTTTAGGTGTATGAATTGTGCAGTAACGCGCTTTGCATTGCTATGCAATTCACATGAGATCCGCTTGCAGTGCGATATCAGCCCATGAATTTGAATTGGATGAAATAGCGGCAGGCCACAGCAAAAGTAGTGCATGCACTTCTTTCCAAAACGATAGAGCAACCAGATTGAATGGTGCTTCTGTACAATGTGATCCAGTGTAGGCAAACCCACTGTGTTTGCGAACTGCGTTTGAGGTGTCATTAGCATTGTACTGCAGAAAACAAGTGCAGAGAATTTTGAACGTGGTACGGGAAACTTGCATTAAAAATGTGGGTTTCCTGCACCGCATTCTGGTGTGTACTGGCCCTTATACTTTTTAAATTGAGGTTTAATATATTACTAATTTAATAATATATTACTAATTATTATATTACTAATTATGTCACAAATAAACATTTAAAGCAGGGTTTCCATAATATAGGATTCACAGAGCATGATGGGTCTTACCAATAGAGCAAAAGAGAGAGCAAAGCAGGCACTGCTTACTCTGTTTCTCTGAAAGAGACTTTAGAAGTAGCCATCTAAAATAATTATTTGTGAGAAAAGTATGGGCTGCCATTACTGGTCCTCCTTCTAGTTGTCTGACTTTAATACCTTTAAATCACAGAGTTCGAACAAGCATAGAGTGTCAGAAACATGTCAAAATTCCAAATCTCTATACTTGTTCCAGTACAGATTCAGAATGTATTGAAGCCAAAGATTAATTTAGGGAACTATTATTCTCAAAGGAGATGTCTGCCATTGTAACCCCTGTATTTCTCTCATGACAGAGACCCTTTAACTGTCAGAAAGGGAGGAAAAATTACTAACTCATTCACTTGTGCGCCCTAGCTTGAGTATGAGCTTTTTTCAGCAAATTAGATAGGGATAGCCTGGAAAACAGATGAAAAGATGTATAAGGTGCCACCTGCTGGTTGAAATTAAGAATACAAACATTTGTATGTGCAGTATGCCATATTTATTTGACATTATAAAATGTGTATTTTTTTGGCAATGACAAAGGAAGAAAATATATACAGAACCTTTATATAAAGCATGGTGTTTATGGGAGTAGTGGGCAATTTACTATTTGCTATGCACTGTATTTCTACTATATGAACCAATGATTACTGCTGGAAATTGTCTCCCTAAAGCTAAGTGTTATGCATTGGTTGAAGATGTTCCCTAGCTGTTATTTGCACTATTTACATTGTAGCTGGGACTTTTACTGCTCTATACATGGCTGCAGCATTTCATGTCTCATAATCAACTTGCACTGCATATTTTTGGAAAACATTTATATTTTCTTAACAGGTTTCATTTTTAGTGATCATAAAGTTATTAGGGTTTTAGATGATTTGATATTATGGTATGATTTTATTTTTTTTGCAAGCCATGGTTGTTAAATATTGGTATTCTTTTATCGAGCACCTTTGGTTGAAATTTTGCTTCTATTTATACTTCTGTCAATTCACTTTAACCAGTATATTACCTTTTTTCTTACACACAGTGTAAGCAGTTATAATAGGCTCCTTTAACACGGAGCAGCGTCCATTCCAATCAGTTTCTGCCAAGCGGATATAGGTGGACACCTGTCAGCTCTATGCATGGCTGGGTGAATGGTCCACAAAAATGCAAAAGGATGCAGTCTCTTTCAGGTTTTTTTTTTCCTGGATGGACTCGTAGGTAGGCCGGTGTAAACGGGCACAAGACCCCTTACATCTGCTTGCCATAGAGACTCCATGGACCGGAAGGTCTGCCTGAAAAACTGACAGGTGGACCGGATTAGATTGCCTATGTGAAAGTGCCCATAGGCTGCAGAAAAAGATACATTTTGCCTTCCAACAAGGTGTTTTTTTAGTGTAGGCCATGATAAATGTTAATGTATTTGGAGATGTTGTTATATGGCAGTGAATGTGACATTCAACAACATTCACTGCATTTAAATCTTCCTTCTGCATGTGCTTTAAATGATAGTGATTGATTCACCTGCAGTGTTTGCTAAATGTCACATTCATCACTTTAGAAATAAGCTCCTTTATTTTAAAGAAGAACTCCAGGAATACCAGCACTTTTAAAATGTGCTGGCTTATTGTTCAACAAGGTATATCCCTTTCATGACTAAGCCTATTTCTGACATTTGGTTTTTACAAGCTAAAATCCGTATTTTTTGCTAGAAAATTACTTAGAACCCCCAAACATTATATATATATATATATATATACACATATTTTTTTTTTTTAGCAGAAAATCTAGAGAATAAAATGGCGATTGTTGCAATATTTTATTTCACACGTGATTTGTGCAGCAGTGTTTTAAACGCAACTTTTTGGGAAAAAATACACTTTTATGAATTAAAAAAAAATGAGTAGTAAGTAAAGTTAGCCCAATTTTTTTGTATAATGTGAAAGATGATGTTACTCCGAGTAAACAGATACCAAACATGTCACGCTTTATAATTGCACGCACTCGTGGAATGGCGACAAACTACGGTACGTAAAAATCTCCATAGGCGACGCTTAAAATTTATTTAACAGTTACCAGGTTAGAGTTAAAGAGAAGGTCTATTGCAAGAATTATCGCTCTCGCTCTGACGATCACGGCGATACCTCGCATGTGTCATTTGAACACTGTTTACATATGCAGGCACGACTTCCGTATACGTTTTCTTTGCTGCGTGAGCTTGCGGGGTTGAGGGCGCTTTAAAAAAAAAATGATGTTTTTTTCTTATTTATTTTTACATTATTAAACTGTGTTTAAAAAAATAAAATAAATGCTGTCACAAGGAATGTAAAAATCCCTCAACATGACCCCCAAATCCCTCTTTTACACTTCTAAGTATTCAGATCGCCGAAAACGGTGATTCTGAATACTGTATATTTTTTTAAATCCAGCACCATTGGCAGCCGAGTAAACCGGAAGTGACGTTGTGACGTCGCTTCCGTGTTACATTTAGGAGTCTGGAACGGTTTACGGTATTGTTTCAGTCTGTCACTAGGCGCCGGAAGTGCCGGATCACAGATCGGGTCTCCCGGTGGGACGGGAGGCCCGGTCAGAGCGTCGGGAGGGGGGATGTCCTACGGGATAACAGCCGAACAGCTTTTAGCCTCATCGGTTGTTATGCCTGGAAAGCCGATCGCCCACTCTGAAAGTTGCGGGCATCATCCCGGTATAACCCCGAAACCCGAGGCCGCATATCTGCATACGCTAGGTGGGAAGGGGTTAAGCTATCTCTAGGACTTATCTCTTTTATTTACTGGTTATATTTTTACTGGAAGGAAAAAACAAGGAGGGGGAGGCGCCAACCTGAGTGTAGTATTAAAATGATGACTTTAATAGGATAAGATTAAAAACACTTACAAGATGATAGAAGATGCATGCTCGTCAAAGTAAAGTGCAGTCCTAGCATTCCACATGGCTCTTTGGGTCCCACTGCTGTTCCGGATAGCTGGAAAGGATTGAGTAGCTATCTGGAATGGATCACAGTGTTTCTCCAGGAGCAAAGGAACCAAGCAGCTCCACGCTGTCCAGCATGGACCGTGGAACAGCAGTGGGACCCGCAGAGCCCTTGTGGAATGCCAGGACTGCACTTTACTTTGACGAGCATGCATCTTCTATCATCTTGAAAGTGTTTTTAATCTTATCCTATTAAAGTCATCATTTTAATACTACACTCAGGTCGGCGCCTCCCCCCCTCCCTGTTTTTCCCTTACATGTCTTGCAGAGTTCTGGACACACTCTGAAGGATGGCGGCCTTCCTTTTTAACCCTTAATAACCCTTTCTATGGATACATCACCATCCAGCTATTACAGCCACAGACTATACCCCTAAGGATTACTCCATCTGGAGCGCCAGGTATCACTGACTATACTGATATTTTTACTGGATGCCGGAATTACAGCCATTGCTATACTTCTGGTGCTCCGATGCTGGACTTTCAGGTCTCCAAGAATCCTGCCTCTTCTCCTTTTGCCCAATCACAGAAGGCTTTGTATTATGTGAACCCATTCACTAAATACATAATATTCTGTGAATTGACATTGTAGGGAAGGAGCGGGCAGAGCAGCTGCTGTGTAGCAGAGCACATCACTCCTGTCAGAGCACTGGCAGTCTAGTGATAGCTATACTTCTGGCACTCAGTAAAAACGTTAATTTTAAATAAAAGACATAAATCCACAAGGTGATATCCTCCTTATTAGACTTAATCCCCAAGAAGTCAGCACAATTTTGAAAGAGATGTAATTCCTGGAGATTCACTTTAAGATTACTTTAACACCAATTTATGACTTACTTTGCATAGAGGTTAACGTGAAATTCCAGTCCAAACTTGGTTAGACAAGGGAAGAGTTAATCCCCATCATATTTTTGTTGCTGTTTGTTTCTTTAAGGGGGAGAGCCACTCTCTTCTGTCCTGGTGACTGTTCAAACTAGAACACAAAATTAGGGGAAATCTAAATTTTTCAGTTGTCTTTGGAGCAAAGCTTTCCCAGTGAGGACACCTGATTCAGTGACAACTCTCAAAGCTTTGATTTTTCCATTACTCTGGGGAAATCTCTCAAATGGATACATATGTAATTATAATTTTTATATTTATATTTTTTGTAACTTGCTAAAGTATAAAACACACAGTATGACGATTGTCTATTATTCAGCTATATTTTTTTATGTGAATTAAAATATCTTTGTCCTGTTCTCAGGTGCGTTGGCTGCCTCCCTCAGATGTTACTTCTCAGGGCTGGAAGTCCCGCCAATTCTGCTGAGTAATGTGTAAGTACATTATTTATTCCCATGTTCTCTCTCTCTCACGTTTTTGTAACACTTACTCATACTGTATCTTGTAACAGATCAAATAGGAACTCAAAAAATGGTTGACCTGTTATCTGCACTGGTTCATAGAGACCCTTTAGTATGCTGGATAATACATGGAACCTGAAGCGACAATTTACATCTAAGGCCCCTTGTATGTGGGGACTTCTGCTTTCCAGGCATTTGTCCCTGAACACATAGGACCCTAAATGCAAGTAACACGCAGTTTCCTTCACTTCCTCTTTGACATCAGTTAGACAGGAAGTGAAAGAAAATCTCCACAATGGGGGTAGACACAGTAAATAATAATAGGTTCACCCTTTACTGTCTAACTCTATCCAAAAAAAGTTTTTTACTGGAGATGGTCTCAACTCTTTTTCTCTATACTTTAGCAGCTGGTGTACAAAGCTACACTAGTCATATGTTGGAAATGGAGGAAACTGACATTTCTTAGCTAGGTGCTGGAAATGACAGTTCATATATCTGCTACCAAGTGACCAGATTATTATGGTCACATGGTTTTCTGCCTCAATCACCCAGGCAAACTTGGTTAGAGGTGGTCTTGTTTTCTTCTTTATCATTCATCTATGATATATATCAGAGTTGCATGTTTAATTAAAATGGTAGATCACATAAGTAGCTCAGCACATAAATTGTGTAAGTTATGTGCTGTTGTTATCTGCTTTTTAAAGACAGATATAAACAATAAGCAGACAGCCTCCATTGCCACCCATAAATTTTATGTTTTATGTCTGTTGTTGCAAGAGTGACATCATTAGTCTATAAAGAGACCTCTCACAAATGACCTCATCTTCTTGCATCTTATCACTGTTTAAACAAACTTCATATATTTTCTCTCATAACAAGTTGTAAGAAAAAATTGCAGAGTGAGAATGAGTTGTGATCTTCATTTTTTGGTGCCCTGCCATCAATGAGCCTGTGAATGTATATTTTCTAGGTCTTGATCTTATCCAGCTATCTTAGTATTTATGAGCCTTTATGGCAAACATTGCCCAAAAAGGCTGTTCTTAGCATTCCATGGGGTGAGTGTAAAGCACGTTATTAATATGCTACCTAAATCCAAAGGATGTTGGAGCTTCATATTTGACAAATTTTGACCATCGGGATAGAAGAGCTTTATTATTTCCTCTAGGCTCATAGTATGGCGAGCGTATTCTTGATTCTACATGCTTAAGCTTAGGGCAGATGGATTCTGGGAAGTAAATGGTACATAAATCATCTCCCCTTAATCAAGATGGCTGTGGTTAAAATGCTAGGGGCAGGGGCATGTTTTCAAAATAAAGCATGGAGACATAGATGGATGGGTTGCTTTGAATAGTAAGAATGAATGAGATAGCGTTTTCAGTTTGTGGTGCTCAGATACACTGAAAAAAAAAAGCAAACAAAAGCAGACGCACAGGCCTAGTGCATTATCAAATGGATTTTAATAAATAAGAGATAAAATAAAATAAGCTACTCACAAACATATAAGTAAAAGTGCTTGTTCAGCCACACGTCTGTGGCTTGATTTTGCAGACTGTACGGTATCCCAAGCATAGGGGAGGCCTCACCAGGGACTTTGTCCTTTAACCTACAAGGACCCCAGTGAGGTCCCCCCCTATACTTGGGATACCGTCCGGTCTGCAAAATCAAGCCACGTAAGTGTGGCTAAACGAGCACTTTTACTTATATGTTTGTGAGTAGCTTATTTTATCTCTTATTTATTAAAATCTGTTAGGCCTGTGCGCCTGCTTTTGTTTGCTTTTTCAGTGTTCTTAGGGCATCCCCAGACCTAGAGGACAGCAGGCCTTCAAGCGACTATCCATAGATGCAGTTGAAAAGTTTTTAAACTTGACTGGGCTATCACAAACATGCGCAGGAGATATATGTTGCTGTTATTTGCTCAGATACTGCCAAGTTCCTCTTTAAAGTGGTTGTAAAGGTTCATTTTTTTTCTAAAATAATAAAAATTGTATACTTACCTGGTCTGTGGCGTGGAATTGCAGAGAGTGGCCTTAAACCTCCTCTTCTGGAGTCCCTAGCCAGCACTCTTGGATCCTCCTCTTCTGTGTCTGCCACCATAGCAAGCTGCGTGCTATGGGGGTAGATGTGTGGGCTTGGTTCCAAGCTGGGCTGTGTGCGTCCATAGAAACACACGCAGTGTGGCTTGGTCTTGCCCCCCCCACTCCCCACTTAGAGGATTTGATTGACAGCAGCATGAGCCAATGGTTCCCGCTGTTGCCTCTCTATCCTGTGAGTGCAGGAAGAGAAGAGAGAGCTGCAACAGATGGGCACAGTGCTGAATCGAGTAAGTATTTAGAGGGGTGCGGGGCGATACTGCTACTGGGACTTTTTTTAACTTAATGCAGGGAATGCATTGAGGTAAAAAATGTCTTAGCTTTAGAACCACTTTAGCTTACCTAGAAAAAACAACTGTTGTACTTGCAATTTCAACTCTGAGATTTTCCAGTAAAGAATCAGTGAACACTGCATGTCCTTCTGTACCCTAGTTCCACACATTCCATGTTGGCTTTGAGCACACATGGTGCAAGTTTACGCCTGTTAGTCTACATCATGTTCTTAGCAGGAGGTGTCATCAGGAAAATTGTGCAACAGCGGCTAGCAGAAACAAAAGAGGCTACAATATAACATTAGCAGCATGTTTGTGCTATTTCTTCAGCAGTAAATTCATTCATTAGGCAAAAATGTTGCAGAGTTGGCGGTGTGTCACCAATTACCAGCAAAATATAGACAGAGGAATCCGAGACCCTTATGTAACCCAAAACATATTTGACAGGTGGTTGACTACAAAGATAAAACACCCTTCTTCCTGTGATCGACTGATAAATATTTACTTTAATTTCTATTGGTTATTATCCGCAAGGCATGTTCTCCCTGCATTCCTCCTTCCCTTCCCATTCACCCATGACATTTTAAGTGTCTCTGGGGAAAAAACATGCCTTTGTAGCTCGTACCTTATTATGTGTATGTGTGTGTTCTCTTGAATCACCTATTATTCCTTCTAATCTGAATTCTAAACCCCAGGAATAAATACAACAAATACAAATTAATCATGCAGTTGTCACCTTTACTATATGCTGTTATTGGTGTGACCTTGAAAGCTGTGTAATGTTTAATAAAAGTACACTAGAAAAATAAGTCAAACCATCTTCAAGATGTTCAAAATTAAAGATGATGGAAGAATAATATACTGAGTAGTAGCATTATCTGCCTGCAGCATGACTGAACTGGTAATTTTCTTTGGCATTGAGAGGAAACAATTAGACACAGTGGTTACGTAGAGTTGACGTAGAGTTGAACACCAGGGGAACCCAAGAAAACACCATTTAATGCACTTATGTCATCAATAAAAATCATTAAAGCCCAGCTCCGGGAAGTCTAAAAATTCTCCCTTGCAGTGGGGCTGCGCCCGCATTGCAATGATTGGCTGCTTGCTTAGTTTAGGGGACAGTAAACCATTCTTCGTTCTCCCAGCAGATGGCACTCATCCCATGTTCCAGCAGTGGACTGTCCTTCACATCCATGACAAACCTGCATGGGTCTTGGTGACGCCAGGACCTTAGACCGCTGGAGCATGGGGTAGAACAGGTTGAAGGGACTGGTCTATATGCATGGAAGAGCGGAGAATCGTGTAAGCAAATCTACTTTTCCAAGCCCCCTAGACTGAAATGAGCAGTTAACCCTTGCAGTGCGACGCAGCCTTAATATAAAGGAAACATTTTTTAAAGGTTTAAAGCCCAATTTCAGACAATTTGTTTGGATAGAATGCAAAAGTGTTGGACCCTGTCTTGGATTTTCTGCCACTTCCTGTTCTGTCTAACAACTGCCACCTACAGAGTAAGTAGGGGGAAACCTCCCAGTGGAGACACAGGTTGATTTACTAAGGCTGTTTAGTTTTCATTTTCCCTTTCCCTTCCCAGTGAATGGGGTGAAAATTCACTATAAAGCATGTGCATGGCAAATTAAAGAGGAAGTAAACCCTGATGGGTTTACTTCCTCTTTGTTTCCCTGCAAAGGTAAAGCATAATGGACTACTATGCATCGCATAGTAGCCCATTATGTGTCACTTACCTGACACAGGAGCCTGCAATGTCACTGCTGTCCCCTGGTGCATGAAACCTCCATCTTCTTTGCGGGTATCATGGCTCCAGCGCTTTTACTGGCCGGAGCTGCGATGACATCACTCCTGCGCATGCGCACGGGAGCCACCAATAGCGGCATATCACCGTTAGCAGCTGCATGCTCAGTGCGCCTGCGCGCCGCTGTCTACGGCGCATGTGCCATAGACAGCAGTGCCTGTCTTTTTGCAAATATCTCCTAAACCATGTAGGTTTAGGAGATATTTATAGGACCTACAGGTTAGTCTTAATCTAGGCTTACCTGTAGGTTAAAGTGGTTTGTAAGGGTTTACAACCACTTTAAGAAAACAGTATTTTTGTTTGCACATGATTAGATGATGAAAGTCAGCAAAGTTTTACCTCATTCACTAAACTAAGTAAAAATTCCCTTGCAAAGTGAACAGCCTATTTGCCTTTAGTAAATCAAACCCATAGATAGTAATGCAAAGCTTCTAGCCCTTCTTGTACAAATTTACTTTAAATACTGTTTGCATCACTGTTGGGAAGGTTTCCTCTTTACTTGTTGTGTGACACAAGTTAGGAAGTATTGGGGGAATTTCGTACCCGTGCTACTCAGTCTTTGAGTATTTGTCTGTATTTGACTAGTGGATGTAAGTGTAATTGTTGTCCTCCATTCCCTGGTAAATGTGACCATCTACACTATCCAGTGCACTCTGTTTCTTGGAATGTCTAGAAAGATTGGTCTATTTCTATAGCCCAACAGGCAAGCAGATGACATATTTGTCAGCAGTATTGGCTATAGTCTCTATGAAGATGTTTTCTGTTTTCTTCATTACCGACTTACCATTTCTTGTTCTCCATTCTGTCTCTGTGTGGAAGTCATCCTGGTAGTGGCAGGGCTTTTCTCATGTCAGAGTTTGCCCTCCAATAAGTGGTGATCTGATGGCTGGTGAGGGAATGATCAAGAAGCAGCAGGACATGTTCAGAGGTCACAGATCCTTAGAGCGAATAGTAGGAGCAGGGAGATCCTTGCACTGCCGGTCTTTGGGTACAGCTTTCTCACAAGAAAGCCATATATTAGTAACATTACCAAATCTCAATCCAAATCTTGTGAGGCTAAAGGTCACAGGTAGAAAAGCTTCAGATCTCACTCTGCAGATATACTGTATAACTATTGGCTTTTAGCACAGGAGGCACAGGAAATACAATGTTATTTTTCAAAACTAAAATTTTTAATGGTATGGCTTAGGCATAATTAACATTTCTAGATGTTCTTTTTAGCATAGCAAATCTTCACTTTTTGAGTTAATGTACAGTGTAAGTGGGGCAGATAGAAAGCATGATAATTTAAAGGTACCTCTTGGTAAGGGGGATTGAACCTCTGAATTGTTATACTTTATATGTAAGCAGCCTCCATACACTTTAAGGTTCATGTCCATATTCAATACATTAGAGATATTTTGCTGTTCATCTATTGCATTTTCATTTTGGACATTTGCTGTTTGTGCAGATGCTGCTCTGGAAGCATCCACTTAAACAAGGGAAGCATCCTATTAAACTGGGAAGGTTTAAGGCTGGGTTCACACTGGTACGACAAACGCTTCGACATTGGGTGCTCATGTCGCATGACGTGTTAAAATCAATGTTTCCCTATGAGAGCCATCTTAACTGGTCCGACACAAGTCGGTCCGACTTTGAAAATGCTCCCTGCACTACTTTGGTCCAACTTTTATCCTACTTCAGCCCATTGAATATCATCAAAGTCGAATCGGCGTCTTGACTGATCCGACTTTGGCATGCGACTTGCGCTCTGATGATCTTGAAGGGGAACTGCACGCCAATTTAAAAAAGAAAACATCATGGGTTCCCCCTTCAAGAGCATACCAGGTCCCACCGAAGGGCCTGGTATGCTCTTGGAGGAGAAAGAGAGGGCGTGGCCTAGCTGCAGCTCTGTGTCTGAATGGACACACAGAGCTGCGGTTTTGCTCGGGTGCCCCATAGCAGGCTGCTTGCTGTGGGGGCACTCGACAGGAGGGAGGGGCCAGGAGCGCCTGTGAAGGACCTGAGAAGAGGCCTTCTCTGTGCAAAACTATTACACAGAGCAGGTAAGTATAACATGTTTGTTATTCTTAAACACAAAAAAAAAAAAGATTTTAGTATCACTTTAAAAAAAAAGAAAACTTAGACAGAAAAGCTAGCAAAATAATTGCCAGCTAAAAGATATACCCAGTTAAAGTTTTCAATGTAAATAAAGAAAAGTTGTTGCGCAGGTATAAAAAAAATAACCAAAATATGTGAAAGCTGCTGGCAACACCACAACAGAACAATTTGTGTTAAACTATATATATACAACATAAGTTGCCTGCTTTAGCGCAGCAACTTATGTTGTATATACAGTTAAAGTTTTCACATGGGGATCTGGTCAGTAACACACCTCCTGTAATAGAGTGCCCACACTGTGGATGAAGGAGCAGCATTGTCAGTCTGTGGGGAGGGAAGTGTTAGGAGTACTAGCAGATTTAAATAAACTAACAAATTGAAGCCAACCCCCAGTTCACACTTTATAATCAGTTACAGCAACAACAAAAAATTCATTTTTGGGATGAAGATTTTACATGAATAAATAAAAACTGATCAGTTTAAGTACCCCTGTCAGTTTACAGGGATGAGACAAACCACTTAGCACTAATACATCTAGAGGAGAGCTTGTTCTTTTGAAAAATAAAAACTTACTGGTTGGATCACCAGGTGAAAATAGGAGAAAGAAAGCCAAAAAAGTAAACTAATGCAGCCATCACATCTAAGAATTGGTAAGCTGCTATATAAGAAAACTTTGTTTTTGGGTTTAATACTGCTTTAAATACATAACACAACTAAAATGTATGTAACTGTATACCATGCTTGCTAATAATCTGCATTGCAGTTTACATCAATTTAATCATTCAAATAGCAAATCCCATTAATATTTCATTTTTTTTTTTTTTAATTTGGGAGTTATTTGTCCTGGAACTATTTTCTGGTCCTCAGCAAACATGTGGAGAAGATGAAGCAGTCCTCAACTAATTTACAGCAGAGAATGAGTTAAACCCTTGTTTATCTGCTTTTCTTAATCCTTTAATACATTCCAGAAGAGAGTAAGCAGCAAGGGAGGGATACATACATGTGATGTCACTGCTCTGCAATGAGTGGGGTCGCATACCTTCCACTCTTAGGTCATTCACATTAGTTTTAATATTTCTCTTACAGCGATGCATAGTTTATACCTTCCCCGAGAACATCTTGTTTGAAGAATCTTGTAAAATAAAAGCACCTACAATTTGATTTGTGTAGTTTTGTTTTGCCTGGTAATTTTATGTAGCTTAGTATGCAACGGTACAGATTTTTAACAGATCCCAGCTACAAATTCTTTTTTTTTTTAAGATTATGATAGAATGGAAAAGGGTTACATATAGGGTTATATACTGTATATAATCTCTCCTAGGTTTTTTATTGCTTTCTACCATTATCACCTTACTTTCTGTCCCAGTGATTATGGTCAGTGGGCCAGGGAGTGGCTATAAAGTTCTGCATTGTGGAAAGAGACACCAACAAATGCATTTATTTCTTAGTATTGTGATGAAGGGTTAGAATTCCTGGCATTGGTATTGCTATCTGTATCTTGCTGTCCCAATGGCCACCCTGTTTTGGGGTCCGCTTTCCCAGGGAGAGATGATGGGGTTTCAAGTGGACTTATCTAGGTCATTATGCACTTGCTACACCTATATTCGCCCATCTTCTGGTTTATGATGCCACATAGGAAAATATAGAGAGGTGAATGGTTAGAACCACTGTCGGGTTTTTAATGCTGTCTGTGCACCCATTAACGAGATTCATTCTCTCTAATTGTCCCTGGGATAGGGTTGCCACCTCACCCCTTTAAACCCGAACACATTTTAATTACATAGGTTCTGGGGCTAATTTAATGCAGATAAGGCACTAAGTGAGTTTAATTAACACCTTAATCAACCACAGAACCTGTGTAATTAATATGTGTTCGGGTTTAAAGGGATGAGGTGGCGACCCTACCCTCTGAATGAAAGTCAGGGTAAATCCAAAATTCTATGATGCCACCAAAACATGAATAGAGGGGAAATCTTTTGATGGGGGCACTTGTTCCTGTGACAACTGTCTAAGAGGGGATATTCCTCACATTGCACAAATATTATTTTACTTCCCGTCAAGTCTGCAGCACAAAAAGTGAAGACAAATCTCTCTAATAATGGTAGATGGTAGTGGTTTCAAGCTTCCTCTCTTCTATCCATAATGATAGACTATAGACTTCCATGTGTGTGGTAACGTGCCATCCCGCACTTCATGTATGTCTTAGGCACCCAGGTGGGACAGGGGAACCCAGAGCATTCATGGAGGGTATCAGTTGGAGAAGTGGAGGGAGCCCAGCAAACAGTTCGCTAGTTTCCCCTCTATGGCCAGGGAAGAAGATTGCAGAGGTGACATTAGAGGAGTGCAGAGGCGACATTAGAGGAGTGCAGAGGCGACATTAGAAATCCAATATCACCTGTCGCTTGCACTGTGCTATTACATGGTAATGTCATATGTACATAAATGTTAATTGCAGCACACATATTAGATATTGCCATGCATGCCAGAGAGCAATATTTCTAGGCCCATCATTCATGGTTAACAGTAAACTGATTATTATTATTATACAGGATTTATATAGCGCCAACAGTTTACACAGCGCTTTACAACTTGAGGGTAGACAGTAGAAATACAATACACTTTAATACAGAAGGCTTAGAGCTTACTATCTAATGAGCTTTAACAGCTTTTCAGGTGTCCCCAGTCCCCATATGGACAATTTTGGGTACCATCGTTTTTTATTTTTTCTGTTTCTTAGGCTCACACAATTTTGAGGTTTTACATGTTTGGTATCTAGTTACTCGACCTCATCTTTTATATACAAAAAAAGGGGGGGGGGGTATTATATCGTGTTTGTGTGCATTAAAATTAATTTGAATGTATTCTTTGCTGAAAATATAGGTTTGGTAAAGTTGCGATAACACTATGGGGTTATTTACGAAAGGAAAATCCCCTTTGCACTGAAAGTGCACTTGAAAGTAAAGTCGCTGTAGATCCGAGGGGGACATGCAAGGAAAATAAAAAACAGCATTTTAGCTTGCACATGATTGGATGATAAAATCAGCAGAGCTTCCACTCATTTCAGATCTACCCCTTAGATTTATAGCGACTTGCAGTGCAAAGTGGATTTGTCTTTCGTAAATAACCCCCTATGCGACTTAAAAATATTGCAACTGCAACCTTTTAATTTTACAGGGTCTCTGCATTCAGAAAATGTGCATTTTTAACATGTGTGCAAAAAAATGAAAACACAGAACTGGCAGCTATAGGGTTAAATCAACTAGCATTAATCAAGCATGTTATGAAAGCCGCAGTAACAACATCCCAACAGTAGCCCTCTCCCAACACCTCATTCACTATACCCTAACACTATACAGCTCTTTGCTACCCAGCTGTTGCGTGTACATATGGTTTTAATATGGAACAAATTGTATCGTTCTAAATTCCACTCTGTCATATATTACAGTATGGTATAATGCTTCTTTTCTAAACCCATTTGTCCTCGTGTTGTTAGGGGAAATATATACACAATTTTCAAATACTAAGATGACGAATTCAGTCAAAGAATAATGCAGTGTAATTTTTGTTTGAGTTACCAGTTATGTTTAAAAAAAAAAAAGAAAAAAATTATATACAAAACTGTCTTCGTATACCAGTGCTCTGGACATGATGTTTTCTTTTAAGTATATTAAAGTTTCATATATTTTTTTTTTTTTTTAAATTAACTAAAGATGCAACTTGGATTTATTATCAAGATTATCCATTTTTAAAAATAGTGATTTTTCAGCAGGCTGAAGGTCTAAATTTGTAAGTGAAGCTTCCAGCATGCATGTGATCACTATGGGGGCTATTTACGAAAGGCAAATCCACTTTGCACTACAAGTGCACTTGGAAGTGCAGTCGCTGTAAATCTGAGGGGTAGATCTGAAATGAGTGGAAGCTCTGCTGATTTTATCATCCAATCATGTGCAAGCTAAAATGCTGTTTTTTTATTTTCCTTGCATGTGCCCCCTCAGATCTACAGCAACTTTACTTCCAAGTGCACTTGCAGTGCAAAGTAGATTTGCCTTTAGTAAATAACCCCCCATGTCTTAACAGAAATAGTGGTCACATGGTCAGGGATCACTCTGTTCAGTTTAAGATCATTTGTGTGCATTGGGCAGGAGAACATTAAATCGACTGTGGACAGAAAGGGGCTAAACCTTATATTAGAAAAGACTGTTATAGTGTATGCTCCATACCCAACATAATGCACATAATTATGAGGCGTTAGATTGTTATACATGTTATGAAATAGATTTAAAATATTAATCCCCAAAACAAAAAAATGATACTGTATATTGCAGCTCGACCGTTCTGAGATATAGTGGCGGAATCAAGTTTTTATTTTTATTGCAGACCTTTTTTATTTTTTTTTCACCTGGGGATCCGGCCGATAAGTCTGTTTTTTATTTTTTTTATTTTAACAGACCAAACTGTCTAGTGAAAGTTGCAGTTATGGGAGTTAGAACCAACTATTTTACATTGAAAGGGGTGCTTACAATGGTCAGCTTTTATTCATTTATGTAAATTCTTTAGCCCAAAAGAATAAAAATGTTTGTGCTACTGACGAAAAGTTGTTAGATGGAGCTTTTCTTTAATTTGTTAGTCAAGTCCATCTCAATCTGCTAGTGCTTCTAATACTACCCTCTCCCGAGACTAACAAAGCTGCTGTCCAAAGGTGTCTCTGTTGTTCCTCCATCCCAAGTGGAGACACCCTAAGGCAGGAAGTGTGTTACTGACCAAATCTCCAGATGAAAATAGAGGGGAAAAAGGCCAAAAATTTAAAAACAGCAGCCACCACATTCAGGCTTCATGTACACTACAGCACTACAGCTCTTAAACTTGAGTTTAGGAGCTTTTGTTTTTGTTTTTTTGCCAAAGCTCCTAAATTTAACTCCATAAAAGCCTATGGGGGTTATTGATGAAAGGCAAATCCAATTTGCACTGCAAGTGCAGTCGCTCTAAATCTAAGGGGTAGATCTGAAATGAGTGGAAGCTCTGCTATCATCCAATCATGTGCAAGCTAAAATGCTGTTTTTTATTTTCCTTGCATGTCCCCCTCAGATCTACAGCGACTTTACTTCCAAGTGCACTTGCAGTGCAAAGTGGATTTTCCTTTAGTAAATAACCCCCTATGTGTCAATGTAAACATAGGCTTTTAGCAGAGTTTAGGAGCTGCTGCAGTTAGGGGAGCTTCAACCTCCCTTAACCTCTCTGTCCTGAACATGGAAGAATCACGTTCAGGATAGGAACATTTTGACCGCCGGCCGCAAAATCGTGGTAAAACGCACTGCCATTTTGCTGCGTTTTGTGTTTTCCTGCAGCCAGTGGTCAAAGTAGGCTATGTGTACACAAAGCCTTAACATTGGCAAGCTACAACATATAACTTTTTTGTTTTTGGATTTTTTACAACTTTAATATCCTTCACATGGGATATTTTTAAAGTAATCCTATACACCTGCCGACAGCCGGTGGACCCCTCTGTAGATACCGGACATGAAAAAGAACTAAAACAAAACAAACTTGTGTCAGTCTCCTATAGCAGTCAGACTGGTGTTTTATAAAGAAAACAGACTAGATTGTAGGTATCACACTATCATGACCTGATATTCAGGTCTTCCAAAGCACACGTTGGAACATGATAAATAAAATAAAAGGAAAAACAAAAAAAAATGAACAAAGGAAAACAGTGCATGAAATAAGTAAATATACATTCTATTCACACTGAGCATTTACATTACCTGATGACAAGCCAAGGCTCCCTTCTGTTTTCTCATCTGTCTCTGTAAGGGATGTTTGTGACATAATGTCAGCCACACTAAGCTTGGCGTTGTCACAAGGTGTGAGGACCTGTGACATGCAGATGATGTATATAAGTGTAAAGGTCAGAGAAGTATTGTGATGAAGTGATTTGAAAAGCAGCAGGCATTTACTGTCATAGCTCCTAAATGTCCCTTAGTAGGTGGGATTGTCTCTCCTTCAGAACCAAATCTGTCGGCACTTTGACCTGATTTTTGGTTTGTGGAGCTGATGTATACATCTCTATGAAAAATGAACTACTTAACTTCCAGAGCTGATTTATTGCACTTAGTCTTTCCTCGAAACCTCCAAATTATTACATTTGTTATACTAAAAACCAGTATAAGGGAACAGTAGTGATAAAGATTTAGCTATTATTTTTGTACAATTCTTCATGTGCAACTATGGATGTCGCAAGGGCATGTCCTTTGCCTACATACTGTGGACTAAAAGGCGTCCATCTTTCTTATCTCGGAAAGTTGGGAGGTATGTACTATGTCTGTAGGGGTGAACTCTTATTCTGTTGACTCTTTGCAAGCTAGGGAGCAGCTCCTTCTTCTTTAAATTCTATCTCTTCCTGATATTATTCTGCTTGAGTAAAAAAATAGTGTTGGATTTACAGTGCACATTATGAATTTACTATCTTGGGACTCTTGTGGACTTTTTTTTATTTTTTATGATGACTGTACTTTAGTTCTTGGGCATGCACACCTACTGTGATCATTATAAGGGCTTCCCACAATCCCTGAATTCATGAAATATACAGTATATACTGTATTATGAAGAGTTCAGCTGGAGGTGCTTGAATACCCAAATATAGACAGGAACACACAAAACTCCCAGGTGAAAAGGAATGAGTTGGAATTATTGGTTTGAAATTGGAGTATGTTAACCCCTTCTGCATACTGGTAAAACAAATCTTAATGCCTAAGTTCAATTTTGCAACTTTGACATGTGTTAGTAAAACCGTACGAGCCGGTTCACACCGGGGCGACAGGTCAGGCGACTTAGCCGCCTGACAAGTCGCGTCCCGTTCTGTAGTATAGAACCGTGCTAATAGGAGCGTCACAAGTCGCTCCGACTTAGAAAAAGGTTCTTGTACTACTTTGGGGGCGACTTCAGGCGACTTGCATTGACTTCTATACAGAAGTCATTTTGCAAGCCACCGCTGAAGTCGGATGCCGGTCGCCTGAGGCAGTTGCGCTCCAAGTCGTGCTGCCTCAGTGTGAACCGGCTCTACATATCATCACAACTACTTTGTGCATCCAGGTAGATTATACCTTGTTTCTTTCAGGACAAATTTGGATTTCATTTAGTGGTAAATGGTAATGAATACCTCCAGATTTTTTTATTTTATTATCAAAGGAAAACTGTCCCAAAATAGTAAAACATTTTAACCACTTCCCGACCGCCCCATGTAGATATACGTCGGCAGAATGGCACGTACAGGCAGAACCACGTACCTGTACGTGCCATTCTTCAGGCGCGTGGGGTGTCCGATCGGACCCCCCCCGGCCGGCGGGGACGGTCGGGATCGCTTCAGGAGCGATCCGGGATGAGGGGACGGCCAGTGGTTTCTGGCCACCCCCTCGCGATCGCTCCTGGCGAATCAGATGCTTCCTCTGTCTGTGTCAATCAAAACACAGGCAGAGGAAGTGATGTCACGCTCGGTGCGCCGGTCTATGTGACCGGAACGCCGAGCTGTGAACATCTAAAGGTTAGTGCACCAACAGTACACTGACACCAGTACACATAGGCACACAAAACACCCCCCTGTCACCCCCAGATCACCCCCCAGATCACCCCCTCCCCCCCCAGTCACAGTGTCACTAATTGCAGTGATCATTTTTTTACTGATCACTGCATTTAGTGTCAGTGTGACTGTAATAACTGTCAGTGCAGTTAGTTTTAGGTCCAAGGTAGCCCCCTACCCCCCCTAATAAAGGTTTAACCCCTTGATTGCCCCCCAGGTAACCCTTTCACCCCCTTTTGCCAGTGTCACTAAGCGATCGTTTTTCTGATCGCTGTATTAGTGTCACTGCTGTCGCTAGGTAACCATTTTTTTTTTTTAGGTAACCGCCATGTTTATATAGGTTCATAAATAGGTTTATAGGTCAGGTACCCCCATATTACAACCTAAATAAAGGTTTTAACCCCTTGATTGCCCCTAGAGTTAACCCTTTCACCAGTGATCACTGTATAACTGTCACTGGTGACGCTGGTTAGCCAGTTAGTTATTTCGTTATTTAGGTTCCCCGTCAGGTTTTTATATAGCGTCAGGTACCCCCATATATTACCTAATAAAGGTTTTAACCCCCTGATTGCCCCTAGTTAACCCTTTCACCCCCTTTTGCCAGTGTCACTAAGCGATCGTTTTTCTGATCGCTGCATTAGTGTCGCTAGGTAACCATTTATTTTTTTTAGGTAACCGCCATGTTTATATAGGTTCATAAATAGGTTTATAGGTCAGGTACCCCCATATTACAACCTAAATAAAGGTTTTAACCCCCTGATTGCCCCTAGAGTTAACCCTTTCACCAGTGATCACTGTATAACTGTCACTGGTGACGCTGGTTAGCCAGTTAGTTATTTCGTTATTTAGGTTCCCCGTCAGGTTTTTATATAGCGTCAGGTACCCCCATATATTACCTAATAAAGGTTTTAACCCCCTGATTGCCCCTAGTTAACCCTTTCACCCCCTTTTGCCAGTGTCACTAAGCGATCGTTTTTCTGATCGCTGCATTAGTGTCGCTAGGTAACCAGTTTTTTTTTGTATTACTGTTACGGGTGACGCTGGTTAGTTAGCTTTATTTTTTATACTGTCAGGGCACCCGCCATTTATTACCCAATAACGGTTTAACCCCCTGATCGCCCGGCGGGTGATATCAATTAGGTTTTAGGGTCAAATAAGGTCTGCGTCGCCCCAGGTTAGTGCCAGTACCGCAAACACCCACGCGCAAAGCATACACCTCCCTTAGTGGTACAGTATCTGAACAGATCAATATCTGATCTGATCAGATCTATACTAGCGTCCCAGCAGTTTAGGGTTCCAAAAAAAACCGCATTGTTAGCGGGATCAGCCCAGATACCTGCTAGCACCTGCGTTTTCCCCCCCCGCCCAGCCCAGCCCACCCAAGTGCAGTATCGATCGATCACTGTCACTTACAAAACACTAAGCACACATAACTGCAGCGTTCGCAGAGTCAGGCCTGATCCCTGCGATCGCTAACATTTTTTTTGTGGTAGCGTTTTGATTCAGTCGCTTCAGTCAGGAGCTTTTTTACCTGTGAATCTCAAAAAAATAAAAAAAAATAAAAAAATAGTTGTCGTTTTATTGTTCTCTCTCTCACTCTATTCTCTCTCTATTGTTGCTCTTTTTTTACTCCATTCTATTCTGCAATGTTTTATTATGTTTTATTATGTTTTATCATGCTTGCTTTTCAGGTATGTAATTTTGTTTACTGTGTTTTAGTGTTAAGCATTTTTTTGTTTTCAGGTGCGCCATTCAGTTGCAACGCGGATTTATTTATCTTGACAGCAACAGCGTTTGCTCCCACGATACATAAAGCCGCGACTCCAACGCTGTAGGAGGTGATTTCACCACCACAGTTAAAAAAAAGAGCATATATGCCGAAGCATGGGGGCAGCAGGGGGGGGGGGAGGAGCGATTGGCTCCTAATGCCACGTACATACGGTCGAAATTCCGACCGTGTGTACACGGCATAACTTTTGCGGGAGGATGCCCCCATGCATCGGCATATATAAATGGTGCATGTATGCTCATCATTAGAAGTGGGTGGATGAAGGGAGGTATCAATCCTCCAATCCA
This sequence comes from Lithobates sylvaticus, assembly GCA_028564925.1. Taxonomy (NCBI): domain Eukaryota; kingdom Metazoa; phylum Chordata; class Amphibia; order Anura; family Ranidae; genus Lithobates; species Lithobates sylvaticus. The sequence goes on along the minus strand of CM053026.1, from coordinate 461,451,885 downwards.
CCAATCAATCTCTTTTTTTCGTTCAGCCAAGAGGCTGCATGAAAAAAAAAGATTACAATATATGTCCAGTATGTTGCTGGACTTTGAATGGTTATACCAGAATGATGCCTGCAGGTTTAGGTATCATCTTGGTATCATTCTTTTCAGCCAGTGATCGGCTTTCATGTAAAAGCAATTCTAGCGGGTAATTAGCCTCTAGACTGCTTTTACAAGCAGTGGGAGGGAATGTCCCCCCTCCCGGATATAAACCGCGCCATTGGGAAATTGGGAAAGCATTTTATCACACCAATCTTGGTGTGGTCAGATGCTTTGAGGGCAGAGGAAAGATCTAGGGTCTAATAGACCCCAATTTTTTCAAAAAAAGAGTACCTGTCACTGCCTATTGCTATCATAGGGGATATTTACATTCCCTGAGATAACAATAAAAATCATAACAAAGAAAAAAAATGGAAGGAACAGTTTAAAAATAAAATAAAAAAGCTAAATAAATAAAAAAAAAAACAAAAAAAAAAAAAAAAGCACCCCTGCCCCCCCTTCTCTTGCGCAAAGGCGTACACAAGCGTTGGTCTGGCGTCATATGTAAACAGCAATTGCACCATGCATGTGAGGTATCACCGCGAAGGTCAGATCGAGGGCAGTAATTTTAGCAGTAGACCTCCTCCGTGAATCTAATGTGGTATCATGTAAAGGCTTTTAAAGGCTTTTAAAAATGTATGTAGTTTGTCGCCACTGCGTGTTTGTGCGCAATTTTAAAGCATGTCGTGTTTGGTATCCATGTACTCGGCCTAAGATCATATTTTTTTATTTCATCAAAAATTTGAGCAATATAGTGTGTTTTAGTGCATTAAAATAAAAAAAAGTGTATTTTTTTCCACAAAAAATGCGTTTGAAAAATCGCTGCGCAAATACTGTGTGGAAAAAAAAAAATGCAACACCCACCATTTTAATCTGTAGGGCCTTTGCTTTAACATTATATATAGTGTTTGGGGGTTCAACGTAATTTTCTTGCAAAAAAAAAAATATGTTTTCATGTAAACAAAAAGTGTCAGAAAGGGCTTTGTCTACAAGTGGTTAGAAGAGTGGGTGACGTGTGACATAGGCTTCTAAATGTTGTGCATAAAATGCCAGGACAGTTCAAACCCCCCCCCCAAATGACCCCATTTTGGAAAGTAGACACCCCAAGCTATTTGATGAGAGCAATGTTGAGCCCATTAAATATTTTTTTTTTTTGTCCCAAGGGATTGAATAATGAAAAAAAAAAAAAAATATATATATTTTTTTTTACAAAAAGTTGTCACTAAATGATATATTGCTCAAACATGTCATGGGCATATGTGGAAATACACCCCAAAATACATTCTGTTGCTTCTCCTGAGTACGGGGATACCACATGTGTGGGACTTTTTGGGAGCCTAGCTGCGTACGGAACCCCAAAAACCAATCACCGCCTTCAGGCTTTCTAAGGGTGTCATTTTTTTATTTCACTTCTCACTGCCAATCACAGTTTCGGAGGCCATGGAATGCCCAGATGGCATAAAACCCCCCAAAATGACCCCATTTTGGAAAGTAGACACCCCAAGCTATGTGCTGAGAGGTATGGTGAGTATTTTGCAGATCTCGCTTTTTGTCACAAAGTTTTGAAAATTGAAAAAAAAAGAAAAAAAAAATGTTTTTTTTTTACTTTACTTTCTTCATTTTCAAAAACAAATGAGAGCTGTAAAATACTCACCATGCCTCTCAACAAATAGCTTGGGGTGTCTACTTTCCAAAATGGGGTCATTTGGGGGGGTTTTGTGCTATTTTGGCATTTTATGGCCTTCGAAACGGTGATAGGTAGTGAGGAGTGAAATCAAAAATTTGCACCCTTAGAAATCCTGAAGGCGGTGCTTGGGTTTCGGGGCCCCGTACGCGGCTAGGCTCCCAAAAAGTCCCACACATGTGGTATCCCCATACTCAGGAGAAGCAGCAAAATGTATTTTGGGGTGCAATTCCACTTATAACTATGGCATGTGTGAGCAATATATCATTTAGTGACAACTTTTTGAAAAAAAAAAAAAAAATCTTTTTTATTTTTGTCTTTATTCAATCACTTGGGACTAAAAAAAAAAATATTCAATGGGTCAACATGCCTCTCAGCAAATAGCTTGGGGTGTCTACTTTCCAAAATGGGGTCATTTGGGGGGGTTTTGTACTTCTCTGCCATTTTAGCACCTCAAGAAATGAAATAGGCAGTCATAAATTAAAAGCGGTGTAAATTCCAGAAAATGTACTCTAGTTTGTAGACGCTATAACTTTTGCGCAAACCAATAAATATACGCTTATTGGCATTTTTTTTACTAAAGACATGTGGCTGAATACATTTTGGCCCAAATGTTTGACTAAAATTGAGTTTATTAGATTTTTTTTATAACAAAAAGTAGAAAATCTCTTTTTTTTTCAAAATTTTCGCTCCTTTTCCGTTTATATCGCAAAAAATAAAAATCACAGAGGCAATCAAATACCATCAAAAGAAAGCTCTATTTGTGGGAAGAAAAGGACGCAAATTTCGTTTGGTTACAAAATTGCATGACCGCGCAATTACCAGTTAAAGTAGTGCAGTGCGAAATTGAAAAAAGACCTCTGGTCCTTTGGCTGCCAAATGGTCCGGGGCTGAAGTGGTTAAATGTAGCTGTATATTTCTTGCTACTACCAACATCTACCACCAAAGAACAACCCAAAATAAATTCTTCTGCTCCTGACGATTGCAGCAATACCACATATGTATGTGTCAGTTTTTGTTTGTACCAATAGTACAGCCCAGAAACAATAGTGCTTTTTTTTTTTTTTTTTTTTTTTTAATCCTACCTAAAGCGCACTGACAATAACTGATACTAATAAAAAATAAATAAAAATCATGTCCAAAAAATACTGACCCTGACCTTGACCCAAACACTAACCTAGATCAAACGTTGATCTAGGCATTTAAAAAAAATACACATATAATTTTCTTTTTCTTTTCTTTTTTTTTCTCTCTCTGCAAGGACGGAGAAAGATACAATGTATCTCTCTCGTCCATTCACAGAGACAGAAAACACGGGGGTGGGCTTCACAGTGACTGATCACTATGATATAAAAATCAAAGGCTATCACAGCGGTCAGGTGACCCGAAATCGAACGTTCCGGGTCCCGATCGCTAGAACGGGACCCGGGGCTCTCGGTGAAGCCCCCGGTCTCTGTGCTGGGAGCGCGCTGTGCCCCCAGCACAAAGGGAGATACGTAAATGTGCAGCCAAGTCCAGTGGGTCCACATATTTGCTTGACATCGGTGCCAAGGGGTTAAACATATTATATTTAAATTATAACTAAAGGCAAAACAAGTTTTTTTGGTTTTGGATAGAGTGGAGAGGGATTAGAACCCCTGTTGGGTATTTTATTGCTGTCTGTGCCCCCCATTGGGGAGATTCACCGTCTGTCATGTTTACCGTTAACATCAAAAGTAAAAGTAAAAGAATCACCAGAACAGTAATGAAAGGGAACTCTTTCAAAGGGGACGATAGTTCTGGTGACCCTGGTGATAACTAGGGATTTGCTCACATTGAAGTGATTTCCTCTCACTTCCTGTTTTTGGTGGGACAGGAAGTGAAAAGTAATGTCCCCACTAGGACCTAGAAAGCAAAAAAAATAGTTATATCCCTCCCTTGCGTAAGTTTGAAGAGAGACAGCACACACAGCGGGGAACTTCCAGTCTAATTTGCAAGATCCTCTGTCAGGTGCTCAGGCTCAGTGTGTCCTTACACACTACAACACAAACAAGTAAAAGGATTGAGCTGGCAACTCTGTAGTCCATATAGTGATTTTAATGGTTGGATACAAAAAGTCACAAGCAAAACAGCTGATGCATTTTTCGGCAACAGCCTAATGCTGGTCATACACTATACGGAAAACGAACGTTCGGCCGCGAGCGCAAACAATGGTGCCATCATGTAATGATCGATAAATCATTCAGTGGACATAAATCAATACATTTTATGTTTGTTTTTTTTATATATACCTAGTGTAGACAGGTCGGACGGTATACACATTAACCTTTCAATTTATAGTTTGTTCGGCAGAAAATTTCCAAACTCGTCCTTCGTTTTTTCGACTCAAAAACCTCCAAACGATTATCGATTTTGTGCCCATTAAGTGGCCGAAAAAACTAACGACCGAATTTCATCCGATTTTTCGTATAGTGTATGGCCAGCATTAGTCGTAGCATGACTATAACCCTCCCTTGCTCGAACCAAAATGAAAAAAAAAAAACGTTTTGGCTTTAGTTCTTTTTAAAATCTCACTTTCAGGTGACCTAACCATTTAAAGGGAAATTATCATGCATTGTAACATATTTTGGGTGCTTGCTATAAAAAGCACAAACAATCTTTGATGTGATTTATATTATTTACAGATTTGTAGGTACTCCCTCTGCTGACATTTTTTTTTATATATATACAACGCATTAACACAGATTTATTAATTTGTTTGTTAAGATCATGCTCACATTTAAATCTAAAAAAAATTCAAAGACGACAGATTCCCATTAACATACATAGATGCTTTGAATGTTGTGTAAGTGCAGGAACACTTATGGGACATCTTGTTTTACAGGTACCAGGTGTGTGATGGTGGCTACAGTCTGTCTTGTGGATACTGATGTGTTCTTCCTTGTTGGCCACTGGAGTCTCAGGATGTTCATGAAAACAACAGTGTGCTGGTGAGTTACAGAGCCCTGGAGACCGCACTGTAAAATCTTCACAGTGTACTGGGCATGAGTCATTATTTCCATACATTCCCTCATACATGCTGTGTGTGCTCCGACTGACCTCAGGATTCTGACTATAACAATGTGATGACTAAGGCAGGGTGTGCTTGTGATCTGACCTTGTGGGGCTGAGCTCAGTGTAAAAAGGCAATGCCTAAAGCCTATGGTCCAGCCACCAATTTGAAGATGGACTCTGTAGGGCAGTAAAACTCCAACTATTTCTTACTGTGAATTCTTCTTCCTCTATTAGAAAAAAAAGTAATAATAATTCACAATCTCTCTGTCTCGATACTTCATGTTGGAGGTGAAGGTGTGGAGGTTAAATGCTCCAGTTCCATTTTAAATATACATTTTGCATTTTTTTCCCCCCATCTTTTTTTTTACAACGGATTTTGTCCAACACGGTCGGAACAAAGTTGTCGGAAAATCCGATCATTCTGAACGTGGTGACGTTCGTTGCGTACGATGGAACCACGTAGAGGCTATTAGCCGATAGGTTTGGTCTCCTAATTTGATCTGAGCATGCGTGGCACTTTGTCCGTCGGAATTCTCTACACACGATAAATCGGATTTTGTTGTCGGAAAATTTGAGAGCAGGATCTCAAATTTTTTCCGACGGAAAAAGTCCGATTGAGCCCACACACGGTCGGATTTTCCGACAACATGGTCCGATCGGACATTTTCCGTCTGAATTTCCGACCGTGCGTACGGGGCATAAGGATCATTTCAAAATATATAGAGCTGATACTGGATGCTTTTTTTTTGTACCATAATGAATAATGCGTTAACCACTTCAGGTCCGGAAGGTTTACCCCCTTCATGACCAGGCCATTTTTTGTGATACTTTAACTGACAATTGCGCGGTCGTGTGACGCTGTACCCAAAAAAAAGTATGTCCTTTTGGTGGTATTTTTTCACCTCTGTACTTTTATATACTTTTTACATTTTTTTACTTTCTGCTATAAAACATTACCAATAAAAAAAAATCGAATTTCTTCATCAATTTAGGCCAATATGTACTCTGCTACATATATTTGGTAAAAAAAAAAAAATCACAATACATGTATATTGATTGGTTTGCGCAAAAGTTATAGCTTAGGTATGGTATATTTCTATTTTTCTTTTTTTTACTAGCAATGGCACGATCATTGATGTATAGTGGGACTGCGATATTGTGGTGGACAAATCGAATGCCTAACTGAGATTTTTGACACTTTTTGGGAACCAGTCACACTAATACTGTACTAATGACAGTGGCAGGAAAAGGGTTAACCTGAGGGCCGATCAAAGGGTTAAATGTGTTTACTAACTGTGGGGGAGGTGCTTTGACTGGGGAAATGTAGGAACACAGGATCAGCACATTCCCCTCTCACAGAACGACGGTCTGCCTTGTTTACATATAGCTCTAAACGTGTATCAATGTGCAAAATGATATTCAAAAGTATATTTCTATTTTAATCTTTTTTTTAAAAGTCAACTAAGGATCATTTCAAAATAGATAGAGCTGATACTGGATGCTTTTTTTTGTACCATAATGATAAATGCGTTAACCACTTCGGGTCCGGAAGGTTTACTTTAAAGGACAATTGCGCGGTCATGTGACGCTGTACCCCAAAAAAAATGTATGTCCTTTTGGTGGTATTTTTTCACCTCTGTACTTTTTTATACTTTTTACATTTTTTTTACTTTCTGCTATAAAACATTACCAATAAAAAAAAAAAAAAAAATCGAATTTCTTCATCAATTTAGGCCAATATGTACTCTGCTACATATATTTGGTATTGTGGTGGACAAATCGGATGCCTAATGTAGCATCACTGGGCTCTTTCATTGCTGGCCAAATGATCCAGGTGAAGAATTCCCCTGATGTCATTGCTTTAATGCCCCCCTTACATATCAGAGTCCCCGTTACATCAGGTTCCCTATTAGAAGCAGAGACCAACTAATCTAAAACCTTAGTTTATACGCTGAGTCTGAGAATACACCACTGACCCTTGCTGCATGCTGGATAAAATCTAGTAGAAAGCCAGTTGTGGCCCACAGGCTGTAGTTGGAGACCCCTGCTTTAGAGTATTATTTCAGTGAAACAGTGATACCATATGGGGGTAACTTGATTATCTTCTGTAATGACCTGTATGTCAGTGATACACTTTTAAGTACTTTGTGGCTATATAGCACAGACATTTACAGCAGGGAGACATGCATTAAGTTACAGTATGCATGGCTTTTTGTTATGTTATGCTATGCATAGTAATGTTGCTCATGTATTGATCCATTATATGCATGTGTGGCAAGCCAAGAACCATCTTTAACAGAATTGTAAGAATGTCAGATTAAATGTGTGCCTTATTTTTGGAATCTGTTCAGTTCAATTAATTATAACTGCTCCAGTCTGACATTTGAGTGAAAAAGTTCTGTGTATACAAAAAAACTACCATACAAAAAAATGTAAAAATAAGAAAAAGAAAAAATGATTACACTGCTCTTTGGAAAAACTGACATTAAAGCAGTATTAAACCAAAAATCAAACATTTATTATATTACAGCTTACCAATTCTTAGATGTGAAGGCTGTATTATTTTTCTTTTTTAGGCTTTCTTTCTTCTATTTTCACCTGGTGGTCCAAGCAGTAAATCTGTTGTTTTTCAACAGAACAAACTGTCCTGCAGATGTATCAGTTCACAGGAATGGGATAAACCATTTAATGCTGGCAGGGGTACTTACAGAGATCAGCTTGTATTTATTTATGTAAAACCTTTATAGCAAAAGAAAAAAAAAAAGCTGATTATAAAGTGTTTGGCTTCGATTTGTTAGTGTATCTGCTATCTAAGTCTCCCCTCCCCCAAGACTGACACGTCTGTCCAAAGCTGCCCCCTGTGCTCCTTCATCCAGAGTAGGGACACTAATCCAGGAAGTGTGTTACTGGTCAGATAACCAGGTGAAAACACAGGGAAAAAAGACTAAGAAAACTAGTGTAACCAACCCATCCAATCATCAAGAGGTTACGATATATTACATTTTTGGATTTGGGTTTATTACCACTTTCAGCTCATTCTCTTTGTTTCCATGAGATTGATACACCAGCTAATTTTACCAAAAGTTTATAAAAAAAGGTATGTTTATTTTAGTCCTTTAAATTTTTGACAAATGTATAAGCTGTATAAGCAGCGTGACTGGTACACTTTTTTTAATACTGACATGCATGCACGCAGAGAGCAGTGATATGTTGATGTTATTCCTAGCAATTTTGCATATGACCTCTCTTACTAAATGACTCAATTCTAAGACTTCTCCAGTAAAGTCACCTCTCTAATGAAACAAGGAAGTTTGTAATCCTTTGTTTGCATCATTGGAATAAGAATGGTTGATTTGTTGGGTTTACATTTTGCAAAGTCACACACATATGGGCCAATATATTCCCTAGGCTATTTAAACTTACCAAGGTTTTTGTTAAGCGTATTGCTTAACTTCATAATATACCTATTCCTATGTAAACACACCTAATGTTTGTGTGCTTGTTAATGAAAGCAAAACTCTAGCCAAAATGTATTTGGATAGTGTTAGGGAAGAGTTATGCCACATACACACGATTGGAATTCTCCAAGGCTTTTCCGACGGAATTCCGCTCAAGCTTGTGTTTCCTACACATGGTCACACCAAATTCCGACCATCAAGAACACGGTGACGTACAACACTACGACGAGCCGCGAAAATTAAGTTCAATGCTTCCGAGCATGCGTCAAATTGTTTTCAAGCATGTGTCGGAATTTTGCGTGTCGGAATTGCCACAGACGATCGGAATTTCCAATAGAAACTTTTTTCGTCTGAAAAAATTGAGAACATGCTCTCAATCTCTCAATCAAATACCTGGCAAAGCTTGTAATTGTTCCTTACTCTGCTATTGCTGTTTTTATTTCCAATTTTTACTAGCTGTATTTAAAAGTGCATTGAGTGGATGAAATCTGTGCTTTTATAGCATACTGTTCAATTTTCCTTTCCTGTAAGGCTGCATTTGCTTGGGTGCGTGTGGATAGCAGTGGCCACCGAGCCCGTACATTGCAACAACAGGCTGTCAACCGCCACAACAGGCTTGTGCAGCTGGACACACTTTGCGTGCTTCTGGGATTCACACTGTGCGAAAGCAACTGAGCAGCGAGAGAATATTTCTCCAAAAGGACACTGATAGGAACTTTGTGGAACTTGACTGTACAGTTAGTTGTGATAGCCTAGGCTGGAGCCCTCTAATTTTTGAACTTGTAGGTTGTTAACTTAAAAAATATATAATTGTTTACAGGTACATGCATGTTTGATATTTCTCTACCTTGTTTAGAACCCAACTCTGGCACTGCAAGGGCTAAATTCTTGTTAAGTCAAGAGGGAGCTGAAGTGGCTGCTTTACTTACTCTGTTCCCTGCTTCGGCACTCTCCTTTTCTCCTTCTGGCACCCAGGCTGTGGACAGTCCCTTTGAGGTAGATTTACTAAAACTGGTGCACTCAGAATCTGGTGCAGCTGTGCATGGTAGCCAATCAGCTTCTAACCTCAGCTTGTTCAAATAAGCTTTGGCCATAAAATCCGAAAGCTGACTGGTTTCTATGCAGAAATGAGCCTGGTTTTGCACTCTACAACTTTAGTAAATAAACCCCATTGTGTCATAACATACAATGCAGGGCTATTGACCTGACATTGTACATGGAGGTGGTAGGTGTGTAGCCATGGCTTGAGCCCCATACACACGGTCGGATTTTCCGATGGATTCTGTCCTATCAGACAATGTTGTCGGAAATTCCGACCATGTGTAGGCACCATCGGACAGTTTCCATCGGATTGTCCGACGGACAAAGTCCTATCTCCTGCTGGATAGATTTTTTGACAACAAAGTCCGATCACACCAAATCCGATCGTGTGTAGCGAATTCCGACGGACAAAGTGCTACGCATGCTCAGATCACATTACAAGACCAAAGCTATTGGCTACTAGCCTCTACGTAGTCCCGTCGTAGGCAACAAACGTCACCATGTTCAGAATGATCGGATTTTCCGACAACTTTGTCCGACAGTGTGTACGCAAAACCAACATCGGACAAAGTACGACGGACATGATCCGACGGACCTGGTCCTCGGATAATCCGAGCGTGTGTATGGGGCTTAAGAGTGTCTTGGAGAGGAGGCTTTGAAGGAGTGGACACACTGATAGATGGAACCTACAGGAACAAGGAGTAAGGTAAATATTACTTCTTATTCCTGTACCCCTAGACTTATTGAGCAGTTAACCCTTGTGGTATGGGGAACGGTGTTGGGGATAGACAAAAGCTACCCTTTGCACCTAATACCTGGAATTGGACTTTATATATATATTAAAACGCAATTTTTTAAGCAATTTAACATGCTAATGTAAACATTCACCATGTATTCCACTTTTTTCTGCTTCCTTTCCTCCCAATTCAGCGAGCTCCTTTCCCTCGCAAGGTACTATGGAGCCCTGTCATAGTCACCCCATTTGTGCATACTAGGTGACATGTTGACATTGCCTCCACCTGTTGTCCTCATAGATTGCGTGTGCACACGGCAAAATTTTCTCAATGACAGACTACGCACGCACAGTGGTGCTATGCTTGCTGGTACATAATGAATGACCTTTTTTGTCTGGTAGTGAGGTTATGCGTGCGCTCCCCCAGACAGGAAGTTCGGGGGAAGCAGTGCACTGGAAGACATAGGATGTAGGTGAGTAATGTTAAACATGTAAGAGTTTAGGGACTGTGTTAGAAGGAACTGATTATTGCACTGCGTTAAAGGTAGAAATACCAGTGTCAATGATAAAAAGAAAAAGCCAACGTTTGGTACTACTTTAATAGCATTATTTTCAAATTTTTCACCTGCAGGCTTACAGACATCCCATCGTCACTACATCAAGATTCCTTCAAGACTCTGACCCAGCCCCTATCACACATCTGCCTTACCCAACAGACGATAAATGCAAATGAATATACCTTATCCCTTGTACACTGTAATGAACTACAAGTGCCTTATGTGAAAGCTTGGCTTGCCATGCATTGCTGTCTAATGATTTCTTCCAGTCCAAAGAAAACCAGAGCAGCCATCACAGCAAGCGGTCTCTGTCCCAAGCAAACGTACACTGTGTTTTAAGACACTAGTATTGTCCACAAATTTTTCAGTGTGTCTAACTAAAAGAAAATAATATTTTTGAAAACATTAAGCTGCATGCGTAACACACTTGTGGAGATCTTTTTCAAAAGAGAAAAAAATAAAAGTAAGAACTGTATTTTAAGATAGAGGGATTTTGTTCATACTATTTTTGTTAAAGTGAGCTGTATATATTTACTACACTAGATCTGCTTTTCCAGTATTATCTAGTCTTATGTCATTTCAGAGCTAGCGGGATTTGGATTAATCAGTTTAGAATAACGATTTCTATTTTAATATGCTAAACTATAAAAAAAAAAAGCTTTTATTTAATGTAGAGAGGATTCTCTGTAAAGTAAATCTATTGTATGTGAATTTATATTGTATTATAGTATGTTGGTGCCCTGTGCAGTTAACTCATTTTCTTGCCTTCTTTATGGCCACGTGTGCCAGGTGTTTGTGTGTAGCCTTATACATGTATCCTAAAACACTCCAGACATTTTCATGTCCATCTTTGTTTCTGAATGTACTGTTGTTCAGAAGACATTACCCTTTTAAGACCTGTAGCAGTAACAAAAGTCTGTGACACCATTTTGCTTGTGGTACTATATTTGTGACCACAGATAGCAATGATGCACAGTTTAGTGTAATGCTCAAGTGGTCTTTCACATCCACGCCTGCTGTAAAAATGAAAATGCCACCTAAACAGTATTTTTTTTTTTGTGATTGACTATGTAAGGGTTAGAACCAGGTCTGGATTAGGCAAAATAAGCATGTGCTTAAGGCACCAAGGGAAGGGGGCACCATAGAGCTTCTCCTATAGATATCATGCCCTTAAAGTTGTTGTAATCCACTGAAATAATAAGAAACAAAGCATAGCTTCCTATAGTGTGTACTTGCCTCAATCAAAAGCACCAAGTGTGATTTCTGTCTGCTCTTTCTTACCTTTGCTATCTGCCTGAGTCACTTCTGAATCAGGGGACTGTCCTACCTCCCTTCCAGCACACAGCAGGTGATTGACATCCTCAGCTATGCATGTTTCCCTATGTGTCTGTGCAAAGGGGGGATGTACATTTCCTCCACTCGGGTCTCAGTTTACACTCAGCTCCCTGCTCTATGCTGTGCACTGCATGACATCAGATCCCTGCCACTGCCTCCTGGAGCTAAGAATTGTGATGTAAATTCTCTTCTCCACAGCTTTCCAAAGCACAGAAGGCTGCAAATAAACAGGTACAGCTTTTGCAGGAGGATTTGCATTGTATCGCCTGAGGCTAGTCACTTCACTGGGTATATGTAAGGGTTTATTATCACTTTAAGGGACGAGTGCACTTCAAAATAAAAGACACTTATCCTTTGTACCCCTTTGCTCTAAACCAACCAATCCCTCCTCCTCCACATATGTATACTTGCTCTCATTTTGTCCAGGTGAAAACAAATATAAATAATAAGTTTTTATCATTTACCAAAGAAGGGATTTCCCTCATCATTTCTAAATAAAAGGCTTCAGTTTGTTGCTTGATTTTGATCCATGTCCAAACTCTTAGGCATCTTTCACATGGGGCGCATCCATTTGACGGACTCTGCTTTATCAGCGGGGGAATCGCCCTGTTGATCCCCACTGAGCAGGTGGCTGAAAGGTCCGTCTCCGCTCACTGTGTTGAGTCTGTAAATTCAGATCTGTTTTTATAATTACAGTATAGTTGTCATCACAATAAAATATTCTGTAACATTCTTTACATGTTCCATTAGAAAACTCACTGTAGGGTACAGGCAATGCCAAGGGAAGATCTTGTTGAGGTCCTAAAGTAGGGGGCAACTATTTCCCATTTAAATACATATAATTATTTATTAAAATTCTGATCTTAGGAGCAAACCAGTAATTTGTTCCTAGGGGTTTTGAAGCGCTTTTTTTTCACTTACCAAGTTAACCTGTATTCACTTTCAACACCCAATAACGTGCAAAGAAATGCAAAAAAAAAAAGGGAATTTCCTTTGCATGTGATTGGATGATTTAAAGTATGCATTTTTTTTAAATCAGCTGCTACATATTTGACAGCAAATAATGTAGGTATTGATTTTATAGTACTACTTTTAAGTTAGTTTAAACAAGCCTCGTTGATTTATTTTTTTAATCAGTAAAACATACAAAGAATTAACTATTTCTCTGGTTTTGTGGTTTGTGCACCTGTCATGTAGACAACTCACAGGGCAGTCACCTTGTCAAGACAGACTCTTTTGCAAATAAGCACTACTATCTCTGGGGATAATGTTGTGCTGCAATCCTTCATACAGATTGAACAAGAACATTTATCAAAAACAGGTTCAGAAAAACACTTTGTTCTGGATTTGGGACCACCTTACCGTGTACACATTATGGACAGAATTAGGGTGAATTTGTAGTGGCACACAGTCTTTAAAGGGTCACCTTCTTGACAAAAACACATACTTTGTATCTGTCTTTTAAAGCTTATCTGTACTTCATGCTTTACACCATCCACAATGCTAAGCCCTCAAAAGACATGGAACAAAAACCTACATAGACTGCTAATCACCATAATGAAGTGGATAGGTGATATCTGAACACCTGAAAAGGGAATAGTCCAGGCAACCCCCAGCATGCTATTTATCTGTGCTGGCTTTCTGCTTTTGGATGCACCACTTGTAAAAAAAATAAAAAATCTGTTACATACACTATATTACCAAAAGTATTGGGATGCCTGCCTTTACATGAACATGAACTTTAATGGCATCCCAGTCTTAGTCAGCAGGGTTCAATATTGCATTGGCCCACACTTTTCAGCTATAACAGCTTCATCTGTTCTGTGAAGGCTGTCCACAAGGTTTAGGAGTGTGTCTATGGGAATGCTTGATCATTCTTTCATAAGCACATTTGTGAGGTCAGGCACTGATATGATGATCGAATTTATCCCAAAAGTGTTCTTTTGGGTTGAGGTTAGGACTCTGTACAGGCCAGTCAAGTTCCTCCACACCAAACTCGCTCATCCATGTCTTTATGGACTGGTGTGCACTGGTCCAAATCATTTGGTGGAGAGGGGATTATGGTATAGGGTTGATTTTCAGGGGTTGGGCTTGGCCCCTTAGTTCCAGTGAAGAGAACTCTTTAGGCGTCAACATACCAAGACATTTTGGACAATTTCCTGCTCCCAACTTTGTGGGAAGACATGGATGAGTGATCCAGGCCTTTTTGTCCACATCAGTGCCTGACCTCACAAATGCGCTTCTGGAAAAATGGTCAAACATTCCCATAGACACACTCCTAAACCTTGTGGACAGCCTTCCCAGAAGTGCTGAAGCTGTTATAGCTGCAAAGGGTGGGCCAACTCAATATTGAATCCTACAGACTAAGACTGGGATGCCATTAACGTTCATGTGCATGTAAAGGCAGGAGTTCCAATACTTTTGGTAATATAGTGTATTATCAATTATAATGCAAATGATATAATACTCACGGTATTGTTCAGCTTTTTGCAATTAACTGAAAATATCAAGAATATGAAGTATCAGTTATAAATGTCCCTTGCAGAATCCTGCGGAGCCACTCTTGCATGCAGGGACTAGAGTTGTGTCTCCCTGCAATGTGAGCACCAATAGAAACACTAACCTCCATAGCCTAGGATGGCAAGGCACTCCCCTGCTCCTCCCTTCCCTCCTCTCACTTTTCTCCAAGCTAACAGACTGGAGACTGCACTGTCCACTGTTCGACTTCATTTCCCACTACCACCCTACAATGTATAGCAAATAGCTGTCTCACAAAGCTTCATAATTTGGAATTCCAGGATGTAGCCATTACATAAAAGGTATAGGACCTTTGCAATCCATGGTAATGCATAGGAATAGCAGCAGTCAGTAATGAAAGAACCTAACACAAAATCCAATTGTTTAGGCTTATCGTTCTGATACCAATACTAGTCTATATAAATAATACCCATGGTGCATTTACCTCACATTCATTCTTTGTTCCCTTCAAGCTACATACATTGCTGTCATAAATAAATATACATGTCCCATGCTTTTACAAAAAAATGCAATAAAAAAGCAGCTGTATAAATAACTAAAAAAAGATATAACCTTCAGATAACCATAAATACAGTGCTAGAAAAATAAAAATGTTATAATTATAAATGAAAAGTATATTACCTTCAGGCAACCATAAATAGTGTTAAAAATACAATAAATATAAAATCGAAAAAATTGAAAATGTGCTTCAAAAATATCTCATCAAAAATACTAATAAATCTGTGTTCTTCATATGCTTCATAAACCACTATGCAAAGAGTTTTTTGTACAGTTGTTTAAGACATTTTAGGCAGATATTTATAAATTATATGAAGAATGTTGATTCAGAATTTTTTTTAAAAGATATTTTTGAAGCAAATTTTCACTTTTCACATATATTTATTGCTGTCATACATTCAGCAAACTATATTAGTGGCTAATCCACATGTGACTTAATATGTACATCTTTGCATATTACACTATGTTAAAAGAGAAGTAATCTTACTAGATCGCTCTTGAGGTCAACACTTTTTAAAGATGGATACTGGTTACAATTTTTCAAAAACATAATACCAGGAGTATGGAATTAATATCAAGTATATAAAGGCCATTCCATTTTTTAGTCATTAAATTATATTTGTTATTCTTCGGCAACATTTGGAGTTCTGTTCTGATGTTTAAAATTATATATATAACATTTAGTAACTTAGTTGCTTACAATTGCGCTATGTATCCTTTAAGTGATTGTTACTAATATTGCTTTATGTTTTAAGCTTGTTTTATGCAGTTTGTGGTGCTACTATTATTTGTATGTGTGGGCTATTATTATATGTAATGCAGCTGGTAACAATGACTTGGTGTATGCAGTAGGCATAGAATGATGAATGTGCCATCACACAAATTCCAAAAAGAAGGAAAACACCGGATCAAAGACACAGTGAGGGGGAATTACTAAAAGAGTTGAGCATATTCAATAAATTTCATCTGCACATGATTGGATAACTGAAGTGAATATTTGCACAATTTGTTGAGTGAACATTCTTAACTGCTTTAGTAATTCAGCCTCATTATATATTACTGTCCTGATCACCGATATCTTCAGAAGATGGCCATGGTGAAACTTTAGGGATGTACCACTCTAATCTTTATAGCATTATTCTTGTTTTATACTCTAATGTTGTTAAAAGTGCTTTCCTGAAGTTAGAGTGATAGGTCAATATCACTGAGAGCTTTAAAAGAAACAAGGAACACTGTTTCAATCTACAGTCAAGATTGTTTTCTTGTTTTGTGTTAAGTATGTATGCCAACATAGAAAATATATATTAAGACTTGGAGTTGTTTAAAAGGTACTTTTCTATTGTTATTTTTTATTAAAAAAAATATTGCTGTAAATTAAAATCTTGTGTATTCATTGCCTACAGATAAAAAATATGATTTAGCAGAAGAGTTCCACATTAGGCCTCATTCACACATAGATCATGAGTGGGCCATGTGTTTATGTGGTTTGAGCCACATAGGTTGGACTTGATGGACTTGTGCCTTTTTCAACCTCACCTACTATGTAACTATGTAACCTGGTGGCTCAAGTCACATACATGTATGGACCATTTGCTATCTACAGGCTTCAACACTTGTGCGAAGAAGGCCTTATATGAACAGTTTCATCCTTATATATAATACATAAAAGCACATGTTCTCAAAGCTCTACTCGTAGACACACTGGCGGGAGTTCATAAAGAGTGTCTGCGACAAGCTTTAGAATTCCATCTTGCCTCTGCAGGAAAATGTCAGTGTGGGTGAAAGATTCTTGAAGCTGTTGGAAACAGGTACATGAATGTGGACAAGCACCACACATAGAGGTCAGGGTGCCCATACAGACACTCCATTCTCAGTGCAGTTGAGCTCCTCCACCGCTGTCACACAGCGCAGCAATCAATGATTTTTATAGCTGGGTGGGCAGAGCATAATGGGGATTCACAAGCAAATCCTTAGCCAATAGACAGCCTGCTATTGGCTATAGAATCTGCTCATTGCCTGCTGTCAATCACAAAGAGCGAGCAGACCCAATGGAGGAACTAGTCCACTGTAGTGCCACTGGGTGCTAGGAGCCTGTCGGCTGAGAAGTCCTCTGTATGCCAACTTGTTGGTCCTGAATACCTCCAGTTTGTTATCTATGAACTGGAAGGAAGTCTTTCTGAATTTAGTGAAGCCATAGTGCCACTTTGTGCTATTAAAGTGGAAGTAACCCCATCTATCTTTACAGCCAAGGAAGCTGCAGTGCAATATTCTATGCAAGTCAAATCTGTGTTCTTTTTCCATTGGGTTTTATGCACATATGATGTGAACAAGGCCCCAGCCTCTGTCTGATCTGCAGTTGCTATGATGCTGCATGTGTGATCAGTTATGATACCACACATTTGATGGCTTGACACTTTGGTTTACAGCAGAAGTGACAGTTAAATAGATAGGTTTAGTTCCACTTTAAGAGCTACCAGAATCTTCTTCACATGTCGATAAAGCTACTGAAACTGGTGGTGAGAATTTTTTGATCAGGTGCAGGCCATTTTAAAAGGGCCATATAAAAAGAAATGTGTTGTAAGTGCTTTGATTTCCCCCCATACATACAAACTGGCTGGACATTGTAAAACGCTGTTTGCAAACATGATTGTCAGCAAGGTATTATTGCTTTTAAAGTATGTTTGATCAATTATTTCAGTTTAAGACCACGTTCACAGTGAGTGACGGGTTTGAAATCGGCTGAACGCGCACGATTTCAAACCGACATTTCAGTCTGACTTCGGGGGAGATTTGACAGACATCTGTGCGTGTTCATGCACAAATGTCAATTGAAATCATCCCAAAATCGGCAAAAGTAGTGCAGAAACTACTTTTGGGAATCGGTGCGACGGCGCACACTTTGCGGCGTAACACTGATTCGGACGGTGCCATTGCCGGCAATAGCCTCTGATTTGGCATGCAATTTGACATGTCAAATTGTTCCAATCTGAATGTGAGCTAAAGGAGAACTAAACTCAATATTGCTAGCTTCTACTCCAGCAGTCTGACACCTGTGAGGTCCTTTGCATGTGCAACTCATACATACATTCTGCAAAGGATTGTGAACAGGCATATCAGACATAGAAGACATTGCATATCTCTCATCTGCAGTTAAGAGCTTTCCTGTTCATTATTTTTTTTCTGGCTTTAGTAACACTTTTTAAATATATATAAACCTAATCACCCAAATTTCAAATAATCTTTAACCACTTGACGCAGAATGTAGGTGTGTGTGTGTGTGTGGGGGGGGGGGTGTTAGCGTGGCATCATGTTCCATCCATCCAATATAAACCATGGACTTGGCCTTGAAAATCTGTGCATTCTGGGAGGATTGTAGAGTGATGTAACACAATATAAACCATGGACTTGGCCTTGAAAAATCTGTGCATTCTGGGAGGATTGTAGAGTGATTGCAGCATGTGACCCAGCCTCTATAGTCCAGACACACAGCACACAGCGTCATTTTGCTATAGACACTAGACAGGTTCCTGTGCTGCTGAGAGGATTTTAGGAGTTAGTGTGATTCAGGCAGTCAGCATTCCTTAACTTTTCTTCTAATTAGTTAGATCAGTGAGCGATCTACATAGCTAGAGTAGAGTAGGGAGTTTCTTTATTAAAGAAAGAGGCAGAGATAATTATTGAAGAGATTCCTAAATCAATTGTACCCTGGCTGTAAGTGATGTCCATTAGCCCAAAAAAAAAGTTTTACCTGCAAGCTCAGTGCAACAGATACACCATAGTCTGTGTGTATTCTGCTATTGGAAAAACATTGCATAACAATTTAATTTTGCTTTTTTTTTCCCAATAGCATTTTCTGGTTTTCATAAACGCTTTACATATTGTCCGTGTATTCTGATATTGCAAAAACATTCAAAAAAATTTAATTTTGCAGTGTTTTTTTTCTTCAATAGCATTTTCTGCATTTCATAAACGCTTTACATACTGTCCGTGTATTCTGATATTGCAAAAACATTGCAAAAAAATTTAATTTTGCAGTGTTTTTTTTCTTCCCAATAGCATTTTC
The DNA here is from genome assembly GCA_028564925.1 of Lithobates sylvaticus. Lineage (NCBI taxonomy): Eukaryota > Metazoa > Chordata > Amphibia > Anura > Ranidae > Lithobates > Lithobates sylvaticus. Next base: position 461,432,870 of record CM053026.1, on the reverse strand, counting down.
TACGTTTTCATAAACGCTTTACATACTGTCCGTGTATTCTGATATTGCAAAAAAATTTAATTTTGCAGTGTTTTTTTTTTCAATAGCATTTTCTGCGTTTTCATAAACGCTCTACATACTGTCCGTGTATTCTGATATTGCAAAAACATTGCAGGTAGCACATAGTAACAGGGCCCCTCACGGGCTCGCTTGGCTAGGCTTCAACCTCGGATGATGTGGCTTGAACCTGGAGTCACCGCGCATCGTCTTCGGAGAGTTTCAAAATCCCCTTGTCCTACGTACTGAGCAAGCGCAGTACAGGGCGGAAACTATGCGACAGGGGACAGAATTCGGCACATCATTCACCACTAGCCTTACCCAGCCGCTTCCACCTACACCGCCACATCCACGCCACCTCAACCTCCTACTCCTACTCCATTTAAATTTCGTCCTAGGTCAAGATTCTGGGGTATTCCCACCATATGTGCGGCATCGTGCCGTTGAGTTTCTGAGGTTCTTAATGACTTCCTGTACCTCTTCTGCTGAGAAGGGGGCCTCCAGCATTTTATTTTTTATTTTTTTATGTTATTTTAAGTTATTTCCCTATCCACATTTGTGCATACAACATTTTGTTGCCATTTGCAGCCCTAGCCCTTTCCATGACCTTTTTACAGCCATTTTAGTCTTCAAAAGTTCGGGTCCCCATTGACTTCAATGGGGTTCGGAGTTCGGGGTCAAGTTTGGGTCAAGTTCAGTTCCGAACCCGGACTTTTTTTCCGAAGTTCGGCCGAACCTGCCAAACCCGAACATCCAGGTGTCCGCTCAACTCTACTCCATACTACATGCTCCAAAGACTATCTGTTATTTATCCCAATGTAAGTGATGTCTGCCCCAAATGTAGACAGTCAGTGGGTAGGTTTACTCATATGGTGTGGTCATGCCCATATATACAGACCTACTGCCAGACGGTTTTTGCTGACATCAACACAATTGGTGGAGTTACACTTGACCTAGACCCGCTGGTTCTCCTTATAGGACCACTGACAACTTACCTACGAATAAGCATACTAAATTGTTTACATACTATGCTAGGAAAGTTATCCTGTCTAAATGGAAGTTGCCTGACCCTCTACAGTGTGGAAGTCCATGGTAAATGCAACATTGCCCTTATACAAGCTAACTGCCCAAATAAGTTTGACGACATATGGTCATCATGGGTTCATGCCAATTGGTAGGAATGTTGTGTGGGTTTACCTAGGGTGTATCCTTCTTTATGACAACCCTGGTTCTTCCCCCCCCCCCACCTCTACCCTGGGTTCTCCTCTTAGGGACTCTCCTTTTTTGTCCTCTTATCTCTTCCCCCCCTTATATCTATGTAACAGTGCCCAACTAAGGTGGAGGAGTTGGGGGGGGGTTCTCTTACAATGATATAGCTAAACCTATTATGTCTAGTGTTGTTCCTTCCCATTTGTATACATCTGTACAAGAGTGATTATTATTGTACTTTTTTTTTCTTTTTTTCAGGTATTGTACCTCTGCTCATATGCACATGTACTATACTATTCCTTTTCAATAAACATTCCTTCTGTTAAAAAAAAACAAAATAAATAACTCCATTCATTGTATACCGACACAAGGCAGCAATGCTATCCACTGAGCCATCCCTTCTAATTTAATGGTCGGTCGTTTATATTTTAAATTGAATTATTAGCAGAAAGGCCAACAATGGGAAAATTTCAAGTGAAAGAAACTGGGACAAACATTTTGTAACATTTCTCTCATGCCCACCACGACACTGCCCTATGAAATAAACATAAATATACAAATTCACAGATCCGTTTATACAGCACTACAAAGTGAGCACAGCGCGTCAGATCATGTTTCAGCAACCACGTCAGCCACACATTCTGAAGAGCGTCTCACACTGGGACTTCACATTTTCCCATGCAATGTCATGGCTTTTTCTTACAGTGTTATTTTTTTATCCGTGATGTGTGAGTTATTTATCTCCAGCTGCTGCAGAAAACATCCAAAAGACGTTTGGAGAATGGGCAGAGGCACAGAACACAAGAAGTGAGACACATCACATGTTCCATATGAAAATGTACAACTGTTTGCTGGGTAAAACATCCAAACTGTTAATAGTGACATTAAAGTATTATAAAATTTTTTGGAAGTCATTAAATGTAATTTTGAACACACTACTACCATAGGCACATTTTACACATTCGAAAATATTTTCTAACCTAAACTGCATTTATTACAAAAAAAATGTTGAATACCTTTAAAGCCATGTCTTAAATAGCAGTCACATGACAGCGCAGCTGGCATTCTTCACTGTTTTCTATGGCAGGGGGTGTCTGTGTGTGTGTGTGTGTGTGTCGAGCGAACGACATACACAGTGGTCCCACTTTCCTAGTTGGAATTACAGGTGGTTGTGTCTATGCACAGTGTACCTGTACTCCCAGAAGTATGTTTGGTTGTCAACTGGGTGCTGTAGCCAATGTATATTATTGCACTGTTTTGTGATTGGCTGCTGTAGTCATGTATATTATTGCTCTATTTTGTGACTGGCTGCTGGAGTCAACGCATATTAAACAAAAGTACAGAAAATGGAAATAGGGACTTTACCAGTAACCACCTAATGCAGTCTCAATTATGAAAAAGAGAGTATGTTTTAAAAAATTGCAACGTTTATTGAAACATGTTAAAATTGCATAAAAACATGTCAAGCAAGCATGCACAATACACAAAATATAGATATGTCCCTGTCATGAGTGACCAGATACATGTATAAATACAAGGAGACCCATTAGACTGGCCCACTCACACTCTGTCATGTTGTGTGAATAACAAGTAGGTAACAAAATCCACCATATGCAGGGCTAGGCGTAGGAGTCAGTCTATCGTTTCCAATAGAGATTGCTGTTTTTATGTGATTTGAACATTATGTTTCAATACAATTTGTTATTTTTTAAACATATGAGTACTTTCTTTTTCACCATTGGGATTGCATTAGGAGTTTACCGGTAAAGTCCATATTTCCATTTTCTGTACTTTTGTTCAATTTACATGGATATGGTACCACAAACTACAGATTATATCTCTTAACTTTATCAGTCAACGTACATTATTGCTATGTTTTGCAATTAGCTGTTGTAGTGACTGTATTTTATTTCTCTGGTTTGTGACTGGCTGCTGTAATCACTACATATGATTGCCATCTTTTGCAATTGGCTGCTGTACTGACTGCATATTATTGCTTTTTCTCTGTTACTAAAGAAGTCCAGTGTAGCTCTAAAAAAATAAAAATCTTGAACATTCTGGTTACATGCTGACTTTGTTGGCAGTGTTCAGCTAGTCATGCATCATACTACATCTGCACATGCCTCTTTGTCCGTGTCATCACTTGGTTACTGAGCAACAGCACAGAATGGAGATCAAGAGCATTGCAGCAGAGCTGGAATTACTCTGATGTTGCTTGAATGTATCCGTAGGAGACTACTGTATCTTTGGAACTACTAATATAATTAATGTGATCATTGTAATCAAGCCTCCCCCTCTTCCTTGCAGCTCATCATCTCCTAGTTGTAACCAATACTTAAAAGTTTACGTCACTTTTTTTTTTTAACACCAAATTTTCTTAAAGGGAGTTGTTAAATAATCAAATTCTTTCTCCGTGTTTCTCTTTTAGACTAGTGATTCTACAAAGTTTACAAATGATATATCAGATAGGGTACATGTTACAAAACATCCAGGGTTCCTTGAACCAGCTACAAAGTAAAAATTCATAGTTGCTAAAAAAAAAAAAAAAAAAATCACTATTGCTATTGTGCAACTATAAATGTCCTGTTTATCCATTGCCGTCATCCTCTAGGTCCAGTGTGTACTTTCTAAAAAGTACACATGAAGCCCAATTAAAAAGAACAGCCACTGATAACAGGCTGATGAAGAAGTGTACAGTTTCTGCTGCCCCATTTTTTTTTTTGCGTTTGAAAAATACACATGAATACTCCACATAATAATACAGTCCAATTACACAAATAAATGACATTCACTCAGCAGTATGATGGCTAACATTTAGCACAGAGCAAAAAGTGGCCTGTGCCATCATGTCATGCATGATGCCACTTTACCCTGTAAGCAAAATGTGGTCACCACCAAAATATCTTATGGCACAATGTGCAGCAGCTGAGATGGATCCCTGCCCTGCACATCCTACATAGCACTGCAACAAAGCAAACTGTTCACAACACTTCAATAAGCAACAGGTGTGATGGGGGGGGGGGGGGGGGGTTAGGAGAAGCTATATGGGCTCTTTCATACCTGTTGCAGAGTGTGGTGCCCTCTGAAGAGTGATCCATGCTCAGATCACTTTTCAGAGGACATTTGACAGGCAGTGAGGAGGTGTTATATCGCCTCCTCACCGCCTGCTTGAACCCTAAAATGTCACACCACTACTGCAATTGCCTGCATTGTATGCAGTTGTGGTGTGGCCCCATTGAATTCAAAAGGAGAGTTTGGCAAGCGGTGCTGCTTGTCAAACTCTGCACCCAGAGTTAAAAAGGCCATGGCCTTTTAATGTTTAAAAAAAAAAAATAAAGAATGCCATGGCCAGGACATGTGAACAGCCCCATCCAGCTGTTACGTTACGGTTTGGATGGGCAGCCAGGGGCCTGAACGAGACCTAAAGGAGGGGAAAAGCGTTCATAGGCTGAAGCTTTATTGAAGGACAAAGACACATAAAAGAAGAATGGGGGAAGGGGAAAACCATCTCAGATATCCTCTTCCTCCTCTATAAAGGTTAGAGTCTCTGGGTCGACTATGCCCTGTATTCCAAATTCCAGATTCCATCTTCCATGTTCTGAGTTACAAATTCTGTGTCCTGAATTACAAATTCTGTGTTCCGTGCTCCAAATTCCATGATTGAATTCCAAATTCAGTGTTCCGAATTCCAAATTCTGTGTCCCGAATTCCAAATTCGTTGTCCTGAATTCCAAATTCTGTGTTTCGTGTTCTGAATTCCAAATTCTGTGTTTCGTGTTCTGAATTCCAAATTCTGTATACTGAATTCCAAATTCTGTGAGCCGAAATTTCGTGTTGCAAATTCCAAATTCCATGTTCCGAAATTCCGTGTTCCAAATTCCAAATTTCCGTGTTCCGAATTCCAAATTTCCGTGTTCCGAATTCCAAATTTCCGTGTTCCGAATTCCAAATTTCCGTGTGCCAAATTCCAAATTTCCATGTTCCAAATTCAAAATTTCCATGTTCCAAATTCAAAATTTCCATGTTCCAAATTCAAAATTTCCATGTTCCAAATTCAAAATTTCCATGTTCCAAATTCAAAATTTCATATTCTGTGTTCTGAATTCCAAATTACTTGTTCCGAATTCTGTGTTCAGAATTCCAAATTCCGTATTCCAAATTTCATGTTCCAAATTCTGTACTTCTAATTCCAAGTTCCGTGTTCCAAATTCCATATTCCCTATTCCAAATTCAAAATTCCGTGTTCCAAATTCCTCATTCTCAATTCCATTTTCCGTGTTCCATATTCTGTGTTCCAAATTCCAGATTCCAAATTCCGGATTCCGTGTTCCAAATTCCGTATTCCACATTCCCAATTCCGGATTTCAAATTTCGGATTCCAAATTCCGTATTCCAAATTCCAAATTCCATGTTCCGTATTCCAACACGGAACACGTGTTGGAATTCTGAATTCTAAATTCCAAATTCAATGCTCCGTTATCCGTGTTCCATGAATTCTGTTTTCCGAATTACAAATTCCATATTCCAAATTCCAAAATCCGTGTTCATAATTCCCCAATTCTCAATTACAAATTCCGTATTACAAATACCGTATTCCGTATTTTGTGTTCTGTGTTCCAAATTCTGTATTCTGAATTCCAAATTCCATGTTCGAAATTCCGTATTCCAAATTCCGTGTTTTGAATTCCAAATACCGTACTCTGAATTCCAAGTTCTGTGTTCCAAATTCCAAATTAGGTGTTCCAAATTCCCAATTCCAGATTCTGTATTCCTTGTTCTATATTCCATGTTCCAAATTCCAAATTCCATGTTCCAAATTTTGCCTTCCAAATTCCATATTCAGAATTCCGTATTCAGAATTCCGTATTCAGAATTCCGTAATCAGAATTCCAAATTCCATAGTCCGTATTTTCCTTGTTCGAAATTCCGTATTCCAAATTCCAATATCCATATTTAAAATTCCAAATTCCAAGATCTGTATTTAAAATTCCGTCTTCTGTCTTCCAAATCCCATGTTTCGAATTGCAAATTCTGTGTTCCAAATTACAAATTCCGTATTCCAAATTCCAGATTCCATTTTCCATGTTCCGAGTTACAAATTCTGTGTCCTGAATTCCAAATTCTGTGTTCCGTGTTCCGAATTCCAAATTCTGTATACTGAATTCAAAATTCTGTGATCCAAAATTCTGTGTTGCAAATTCCAAATTCCATGTTCCGAATTCCAAAATCCAAATTCCAAATTCCAAATTTCCATGTTCCAATTTCCGTGTTCCAAATTTCAAATTCCAAATTCCATATTCCGTGTTCTGAATTCCAAATTACTTGTTCAGAATTCCAAATTCTGTGTTCAGAATTCCAAATTCTGTGTTCAGAATTCCAAATTCCGTATTCCGAATTCCAAATTCCGTATTCCAAGTTCCGTGTTCCAAATTTTGTATTTAGTGTTTTAAATTCCATATTCTAAATTCCATATTCTAAATTCCATATTCTATTTTTTTTTTTTTTTTTTTATATATTCTTTATTTTCATATTTTAAAAATATTACACTGAAATTTAACATTTACAGTCATTACACAGCCTTATAAATACTACAAATCTACCCTCCCATACCCTATCCCACCCTCTACCCGACTCCCCTAAGTGGCGAAAGGAAAAAAAAAAAAAAAAAAAAAAAAAAAAAAAAAAAGGGGGGGGGAAGCCTACCCCATCTCGCTCTCGCTCGCTTCCTTCTATTCCTTTCATGTATCTTTCTCCAGCAAATATCTATCGGTTGTCCTGAACTCTCTCCATTGTTTCCATTTCTTTCGATGTTTCCCCTCAGTGTCTTCTAACTTATGAATCGACTCTTCTATAGTACATGTCTGCTCCACTTTCTCCATCCATGCTTTCATGGAGGGGGCGTTCGGGCATTTCCACCAGCGGGGGATCAAAGCCTTCGCAGCATTCAGTAAATGGGGGGTTAAAGTTTTCAGGTACTCCCCCACTCCCATCTCTGTATCATTGAACAAACACACCCATGGTTGTTTATTGACCCTTACCCCCGTTATGAGGTCAATTAATTCCAATACTTGATCCCAGAAGGTTTGTATTTTGGGACACTCCCACCACATGTGTGGGAACGTTCCAACTTCCGAACACCCTCTCCAGCATGTTGGGGGGTTGTCTTCGCTATATACATATATATACATATATATACATTCAAATTCCATATTCTAAATTCCATATTCCAAATTCCGAGTTCCAAATTCCCAATGCTCCATTCCGTTTTTCCATGTTCCGTGTTTCAAATGACAAATTCCGTATTCCAAATTCCGCATTCCGTGTTCCAAATTCCTAATTCTCAATTCCCAATTCTGTTTTCCGTGTTCCGTATTCTGTGTTCCAAATTCCGTATTCCAAATTCTGCATTCCGTGTTCCATGTTCCGAGTTACAAATTCCGTGTGCTAAATTCCAAATTCTGTGTTCCGTGTTCCGAATTCCAAATTCTGTGTTCTGAATTCCAAATTCTGTGATACAAAATTCTCTGTTGCAAATTCCAAATTCCATGTTCCGAATTCCAAAATCCAAGTTCCAAATTCCACATTTCCATGTTCCAATTTCCGTGTTTCAAATTTCAAATTCCGAATTCCAAATTACATGTTCCAAATTCCAAATTCCATATTCCGTGTTCTGAATTCCAAATTACTTGTTCCAAATTCCAAATTCTGTGTTCAGAATTCCAAATTCTGTGTTCAAAATTCTGTATTCCAAGTTCCGTGTTCCAAATTCCATATTCCATGTTCCGTATTCCAAATTCCGAGTTCCAAATTCTCAATGCTCCATTCCGTTTTTCCATGTTCCGTGTTCCAAATGACAAATTCCATATTCCAAATTCCGTATTCCAAATTCCGAGTTCCAAATTCCCAATGCTCCATTCCGTTTTTCCATGTTCCGTGTTCCAAATGACAAATTCCGTATTCCAAATTCCTAATTCTCAATTCCGTTTTCCGTGTTCCGTATTCTGTGTTCTGTATTCCAAATTCCGTATTCCAAATTCCGTATTCCGTGTTCCAAATTCCAGATTCCAAATGCCAAATTTCGTATTCCATGTTCCACATTCCCAATTCTGGATTCCAAATTCCGGATTACAAGTTCCAAATTCCATGTTCCAAATTCCAACACGGAACACGTGTTGGAATTTCGAATTCTAAATTCCTAATTCAATGCTCCGTTATCCGTGTTCCATGAATTCTTTGTTCCAAATTACAAATTCCGTATTCCAAAATCCGTGTTCATAATTCCCCAATTCTCAATTACAAATTCCGTATTACAAATTCCGTATTTTGTGTTCCGTGTTCCAAACTCCGTATTCCGTGTTCCAAATTCGGTGTTTTGAATTCCAAATTCTGTGTTATGAATTCAAAATACCGTACTCTGAATTCCAAGTTCTGTGTTTCAAATTTCAAATTCCAAATTAGGTGTTCCAAATTCCCAATTCCAGATTCTGTATTCCTTGTTCCATATTCCGTGTTTCAAATTCCAAATTCCGTATTCCAAATTCTGTGTTACAAATTCCTAATTCTCAATTCCGTTTTCCGTATTCTGTGTTCCAAATTCCGTATTTCAAATTCCGTGTTCCAAATTCCGGATTCCAAATGCCAAATTCTGTATTCCGTGTTCCACATTCCCAATTCCGGATTCCAAATTCTGCTTTCCGAATTCCATGTTCCGAATTCCAACATGGAACACGTGTTGGAATTTCAAATTCTAAATTCCAAATTCAATGCTCCGTTATCCGTGTTCCGTATTCGGTATTTTGTGTTCCGTGTTCCAAATTCCGTGTTCCAAATTCCACATTCCAAATTCCGTGTTCCAAATTCCAAAGTCCGTATTTTCCGTGTTCCAAATTCCGTAATCCAAATTCCAATATCCATATTTAAAATTCCAAATTCCAAGATCCGTATTTAAAATTCCGTCTTCCAAATCCCATGTTTCGAATTCCAAAATCTGTGTTCATAATTCCCCAATTCTCAATTCCAAATTCCGTATTATATGTTCCGAGGTACAAATTTCGTGACCTGAATTCCAAATTCTGTGTTCCGTGCTCCAAATTCCGTGATCGAATTCCAAATTCCGTGTACTGAATGCAATTCAATTCAGCGCTTTAAATTTCGTGTCCCAAATTCCAAATTCTGTGTTCCGCATTCCAAATTCTGTGTTGTGTTCTGAATTCCAAATTCTGTGATCCGAAATTCCATGTTGCAAATTCCAAATTCCATGTTCCAAAATTCCGTGTTCCGAATTCCAAATTCTAAGTTCCAAATTCCAAATTCCAAATTTCAGTGTTCCAAATTCCAAATTTCCGTGTTCCAAATTCCAAATTCCATGCTCAGAATTCCAAATTCCATGTTCAGAATTCCAAAATTGGTATTCGGAATTCCAAAATTGGTATTCGGAATTCCAAAATTGGTATTCGGAATTCCAAAATTGGTATTCGGAATTCCAAAATCCGTATTCCAAATTCTGTACTTCTAATTCCAAATTCTGTACTTCTAATTCCATATTCCATATTCCATGTTTCAAATTCTGTATTCGGTGTTCCAAATTCCGTATTCGGTGTTCCAAATTCCGTATTCGGTGTTCCAAATTCCGTATTCCAAATTCCGTATTCCAAATTCCGTATTCCAAATTCCGTGTTCCAAAATCCGTGTTCCAAAATCCGTGTTCCAAAATCCGTGTTCCAAATTCCCAATTCTCAATTCCGTTTTCCAAAAAATTCTGTGTTCCGAATTCCAAATACCATGTTCCGTATTCCGTGTTCCAAATTCCGTATTCCGTGTTCCAAATTCTGTGTTTTGAATTCCAAATACCATGTTCCGAATTCCAAATACTGTACTCTGAATTCCAAGTTCTGTGTTCCAAATTTCAAACTCCACATTCCAGATTCTGTATTCCTTGTTCCATATTCCGTGTTCCAAATTCCACATTCCAAATTCCACATTCCAAATTCCACATTCCAAATTCCACATTCCAAATTCCGTGTTCCAAATTCCAAAGTCCGTATTTCAAATTCCGTCTTCTTTCTTCCAAATCCCATGTTTCGAATTCCAAAATCTGTGTTCATAATTCCCCAATTCTCAATTCCAAATTCCGTATTATATGTTCCGAGGTACAAATTTCGTGACCTGAATTCCAAATTCTGTGTTCCGTGTTCCGAATTCCAAATTCTGTGTTCCGTGCTCCAAATTCCATGATCGAATTCCAAATTCCGTGTACTGAATGCAATTCAATTCAGCGCTTTAAATTTAGTGTCCCAAATTCCAAATTCTGTGTTCCGCATTCCAAATTCTGTGTTGTGTTCTGAATTCCAAATTCTGTGATCCGAAATTCCATGTTGCAAATTCCAAATTCCATGTTCCGAAATTCCGTGTTCCGAATTCCAAATTCCAAGTTCCAAATTCCAAATTTCAGTGTTCCAAATTCCAAATTTCCGTGTTCCAAATTCCAAATTCCATATTCCGTGTTCCGAATTCCAAATTCCATGCTCAGAATTCCAAATTCCATGTTCAGAATTCCAAAATCCGTATTCGGAATTCCAAAATTGGTATTCGGAATTCCAAAATTGGTATTCGGAATTCCAAAATTGGTATTCGGAATTCCAAAATCCGTATTCCAAATTCTGTACTTCTAATTCCAAGTTCTGTGTTCCAAATTCCATATTCCGTATTCCATGTTTCAAATTCTGTATTCGGTGTTCCAAATTCTGTATTCGGTGTTCCGAATTCTGTATTCGGTGTTCCGAATTCTGTATTCGGTGTTCCAAATTCCGTATTCGGTGTTCCAAATTCCGTATTCGTTGTTCCAAATTCCGTATTCGGTGTTCCAAATTCCGTATTCCAAATTCCGTGTTCCAAATTCCGTATTCCAAATTCCGTGTTCCAAATTCTGTGTTCCAAATTCCCAATTCTCAATTTCCGTTTTCCAAAAAATTCTGTGTTCCGAATTCCAAATACCATGTTCCGTATTCCGTGTTCCAAATTCCGTATTTTGTGTTCCAAATTCCCAATTCTCAATTCCAAATTACAAATTTCGCCTTCCAAAGTCCATATTCCGAATTCGGTATTCAGAATTCCAAATTCTGTGTTATGAAATTCTGAAATTCCAAATTTTGTGTTCCAAATTCCCAATTCTGTTTTCCAAAAAAGTTCCGAATTCCAAATACCATGTTCCGTATTCCAAATTCCGTATTCCGTGTTCCAAATTCCCAACTCTCAATTTGAAATTTCGCCTTCCAAATTCCATATTCCGAATTCGGTATTCAGAATTCCAAATTCTGTGTTATGAAATTCTGTGTTCCGTGCTCCGAATTCCCTGTTCCGAAATTCCTAATTCCGTGACTGAATTCCAAATTGTGTTCCAAATTCCAAGATGCGTATTTAAAATTACAAATTACAAATTCTATGTTCCAAATGACAAATTCCGTTTTCAAAATTCCAGATTCCATCTTCTGAGTTACAAATTCTGTGTCCTGAATTCCAAACTCTGTGTTCCGTGCTCCAAATTCTGTGGCCGAACTCCAAATTCCGTGTCCCAAATTCCAAATTCTGTGTTTCGTGTTCCAAATTTCATGTCCCGAATTCCAATTTCCGTGTTTCATGTTCCGAATTCCAAATTCTGTATTCTGAATTCCAAATTCTGTAATCCAAATTCCAAATTTCCATGTTCCAAATTCCAAATTTCCGTGTTCCAAATTCCAAATTACGTGTTCCAAATTCAATGTTCCGTTATCTGTGTTCCGTGAATGTGTTCCGTATTTCAAATTCCATATTCCGTGTTCCGAATTTTAAATTCCGTGTTCCGAATTCCAAATTCCGTATTCCAAATTCCGAATTCCAAATTCCAAATTCCAAATTCCAAATTCCAAATTCTGTATTCTGAATTCTGTGTTCCAAATTCCGTATTCTGAATTCTGTGTTCCAAATTCCGTATTCTGAATTCTGTGTTCCAAATTCCGTACTTCTAATTCCAAGTTCCATGTTCCAAATTCTATATTGCATATTCCGTGTTCCAAATTCCAAAGTCCGTATTCCGTGTTCCAAATTCCAAAGTCCGTATTCCGTGTTCCAAATTCCAAATTCCGTGTTCCAAATTCCATATTCCATGTTCCAAATTCCATATTCCATGTTCCAAATTCCGTGTTCCAAATTCCATATTCCATGTTCCAAATTCCATATTCCATGTTCCAAATTCCGTATTCCAAATTCTGCATTACGTGTTTCAAATTCCAAATTCCGTGTTCCAAATTCCCAATTCTCAATTCCGTTTTCCATCTTCCGCAGTCCAAATGCCGTATACAGTGTTCCAAATTCCGTGGCCGAATTCTAAATTCTAAATTCTAAATTCCGATTCCAAATTCCAAATTCCAAATTCTGTGTTCCAAATTCCCAAATTCCGTGTCCCAAATTCCAAATTCTGTATTTCAAATTCCAAATCCAATTCCGTGTTCCAAATTCCAAATTTCAAAAATTCATGAATTCCAAATTCCAAATTTCCGTGTTCCAAATTCCAAATTACGTGTTCCAAATTCAATGTTCCGTTATCTGTGTTCCGTGAATGTGTCCAAATTCCAAATTCTGTAATCCAAATTCCAAATTTCCATGTTCCAAATTCCATATTCCGTGTTCCAAATTCCATATTCCGAATTCTAAATTCCGTGTTCCGAATTCCAAATTCCGTATTCCAAATTCCGAATTCCAAATTCCAAATTCCAAATTCCGAATTCCAAATTCTGTATTCTGAATTCTGTGTTCCAAATTCCGTATTCTGAATTCTGTGTTCCAAATTCCGTATTCTGAATTCTGTGTTCCAAATTCCGTACTTCTAATTCCAAGTTCCATGTTCCAAATTCTATATTGCATATTCCGTGTTCCAAATTCCAAAGTCCGTATTCCGTGTTCCAAATTCCAAATTCCGTGTTCCAAATTCCATATTCCATGTTCCAAATTCCATATTCCATGTTCCAAATTCCGTGTTCCAAATTCCATATTCCATGTTCCAAATTCCATATTCCATGTTCCAAATTCCGTATTCCAAATTCTGCATTACGTGTTTCAAATTCCAAATTCCGTGTTCCAAATTCCCAATTCTCAATTCCGTTTTCCATCTTCCGCAGTCCAAATGCCGTATACAGTGTTCCAAATTCCGTGGCCGAATTCTAAATTCTGTGTACCAAATTCCAAATTCAGTGTTCTAAATTCCGTGTCCCAAATTCCAAATTCTGTGTTTCGTGTTCCAAATTTCATGTCCCGAATTCCAATTTCTGTGTTTCATGTTCCGAATTCCAAGTTCCGTGTTCCGAATTCCAAATTCAGAGCTCTAAATTTAGTGTCCCAAATTCCAAATTCTGTGTTCCGCGTTCGAAATTCCAAATTCTGTGTTGTGTTCCAAATTTCAAATTCTGTGATCCGAAATTCCATGTTGAAAATTCAAAATTCCATGTTCCGAAATTCCGTGTTCCGAATTCCAAATTCCGTGTTCCAAATTCCAAATTCCGTGTTCCAAATTCCAAATTTCCGTGTTCCAAGTTCCAAATTCCATATTCCGTATTCCGTTCCAAATTTTGTATTCGGTGTTCCAAATTCTGTATTCGGTGTTCCAAATTCTGTATTCGGTGTTCCAAATTCTGTATTCCGTGTTCCAAATTCCGTATTCCGTGTTCCAAATTCTGTATTCCGTGTTCCAAATTCTGTATTCCGTGTTCCAAATTCTGTATTCCGTGTTCCAAATTCTGTATTCCGTGTTCCAAATTCCATACTCCAAATTCCATTTCCGTGTGTTCCAAAAATTCCGTGTTCCTTGTTCCATATTCCAAATTTCCTTCCTTATTCCATGTTACAAATTCCATGTTCCGTGTTCCAAATTCTGTATTCCATGTTCCAAATTCCGTATTCCAAATTCTGCATTACGTGTTTCAAATTCCAAATTCCGTGTTCCAAATTCCCAATTCTCAATTCCGTTTTCCATCTTCCGCAGTCCAAATGCCGTATACAGTGTTCCAAATTACGTGGCCGAATTTTAAATTCTGTGTACCAAATTCCAAATTCAGTGTTCTAAATTCCGTGTCCCAAATTCCAAATTCTGTGTTTCGTGTTCCAAATTTCATGTCCCGAATTCCAATTTCTGTGTTTCATGTTCCGAATTCCAAGTTCCGTGTTCCGAATTCCAAATTCAGAGCTCTAAATTTAGTGTCCCAAATTCCAAATTCTGTGTTCCGCGTTCGAAATTCCAAATTCTGTGTTGTGTTCCAAATTTCAAATTCTGTGATCCGAAATTCCATGTTGAAAATTCAAAATTCCATGTTCCGAAATTCCGTGTTCCGAATTCCAAATTCCGTGTTCCAAATTCCAAATTCCGTGTTCCAAATTCCAAATTTCCGTGTTCCAAGTTCCAAATTCCATATTCCGTATTCCGTTCCAAATTTTGTATTCGGTGTTCCAAATTCTGTATTCGGTGTTCCAAATTCTGTATTCGGTGTTCCAAATTCTGTATTCGGTGTTCCAAATTCTGTATTCGGTGTTCCAAATTCTGTATTCGGTGTTCCAAATTCTGTATTCCGTGTTCCAAATTCTGTATTCCGTGTTCCAAATTCTGTATTCCGTGTTCCAAATTCCATACTCCAAATTCCATTTCCGTGTTCCAAAAATTCCGTGTTCCTTGTTCCATATTCCAAATTTCTTATTCCATGTTACAAATTCCATGTTCCGTGTTCCAAATTCTGTATTCCATCTTGCAAATTCTGTGTTCCGCGTTCCAAATTCTGTATTCCGAGTTCCAAATTCCAATTTCCGTATTCCGTGATCCATGTTCCAAATTCCGTATTCCAAATTCTGTATTCCGTATTACAAATTCCCATTTCTCAATTCCAAATTCCGTATTCCAAATTCCCAATTCTGAATTCCAAATTCCCAATTCCCAATTCTGAATTCCAAATTCCCAATTCTGAATTCCGTATTCTTTATTCCATGTTCCAAATTCCGTATTCCAAAGTTCAAGTTCCGTGTTTGAAATTCCAAATTCTGTGTTCCGTGCTCCAAATTTCGTGATCGAATTCCAAATTCCGTGATCGAATTCCAAATTCCGTGTCCCAAATTCCAAATTTTGTGTTCCGTGTCCCAAATTCCAAATTTTGTGTTCCGTGTTCCGTGGTCCAAATTCTGTGTTTTATGTTCTGAATTCCAAATTCCATGTTCCGAAATTCCGTGTTGCAAATTCCATATTCTATGTTCCGAAATGCTAAATTTCCGTGTTCCAAATTCCGTATTACAAATTCCGTATTCCGGATTTTGGGTTCTGTGTTCCAAATTCCGTATTCCAAATTAGGTGTTCCAAATTCCCAATTCCAGATTCTGTATTCCTTGTTCCATATTCCGTGTTCCAAATTCCAAATTCCATAGTCCGTATTTTCCGTGTTCCAAATTCCGTATTCCAAATTCCAATATCCATATTTAAAACTCCAAATTCCAAGATCCGTATTTAAAATTCCGTCTTCTGTCTTCCAAATCCCATGTTTCGAATTCTAAAATCTGTGTTCCGAATTACAAATTCCGTATTCCAGATTCCATCTTCCATGTTCCGAGTTACAAATTTCTTGTCCCGAATTCCAAATTCTGTGTTCCGTGCTCCAAATTCTGTGTTCCGTGCTCCAAATTCTGTGTTCCGTGCTCCAAATTCCGTGATCGAATTCCAAATTCCGTGTACTGAATTCCAAATTCAGCGCTCTAAATTTCGTGTCCCAAATTCCAAATTCTGTGTTGCGTTCCAAATTCTGTGTTGCGTTCTGAATTCCAAATACTGTGATCCGAAATTCCGTGTTGCAAATTCCAAATTCCATGTTCCAAAATTCCGTGTTCCGAATTCCAAATTCCAAGTTCCAAATTTCCGTGTTCCAAATTCCAAATTGCCGTGTTCCAAATTTCAAATTCCATATTCCGTGTTCCGTGTTCTGAATTCCAATTTCCATGCTCAGAATTCCAAATTCCATGTTCATAATTCCAAATTCCATGTTCAGAATTCCAAAATCCGTATTTGGAATTCCAAAACCCGTATTCCAAATTCCGTGTTCCAAATTCTGTACTTCTAATTCCAAGTTTTGTGTTCCAAATTCCATATTCCATGTTCCATGTTCCAAATTCTGTATTCGGTGTTCCAAATTCCATTTTCCAAATTCCCAATTCTAATTCCGTTTTCCATGTTCTGTGTTCCAAATGAAAAATTCCGTATTCCAAATTCCACATTCCGTGTTCCAAATTCCGTGTTACAAATTCCATGTTCCAAATTCCAACTCTGAACCCATGTTGGAATTCTGAATTCAATGCTCCGTTATCCGTGTTCCATGAATTCTGTCTTTTGAACTACAAATTCCGTATTACAAATTCCATATTACAAATTCCAAAATCCGTGTTCCAAATTCCCCAATTCTCAATTACAAATTCTGTTTTACAAATTCCTTATTCTTTGTTCATTATTCCAAATTCCGTATTTTGTGTTTCCGTGTTCCAAATTCCGAATTCCAAATTCTGTGTTCGAAAATTCAGTTTTCTGTGTTCCAAATTCCAAATTCCGAATTCCAAATTCCGTGTTCCCTATTCCCAATTTCTGTGTTCAGAATTGCAACAGGGAACATGTGTTGGAATTCCAAATTCCGTGTTCCAAATTCCAAATTCAATGTTCCATTATCCATGTTCCAAATTCCGTGTTTTGAATTAAAAATTCTGTGTCCTGAATTCCAAATACCATGTTCCGTATTCCGTGTTCCCAATTCTCAATTCCAAATTCCAAATTTCGCCTTCCAAATTCCGTATTCCGAATTCGGTATGCAGAATATGAAATTCTGTGTTCTGTGCTCCAAATTCCATGTTCCGAATTCCCTGTTCCGAAATTCTGAAATTCCTAATTCCGTGACTGAATTCAAAATTCTGTATTCCAAATTCCAATATGTGTATTTAAAATTCCAAATTCCACGTTTCGAATTCCAAATTTTGTATTCCAAATTCCGTATTCAAAATTCCAGATTACATCTTCTGAGTTACAAATTCTGTGTCCTGAATTCCAAAGTCTGTGTTCCGTGTTCCGAATTCAAAATTCTGTGTTCCGTGCTCCAAATTCCGTGTTCCGTGGCCGAATTCCAAATGCCGTGTACCGAATTCCAAATTCAGTGTTCTAAATTCCGTGTCTCAAATTCCAAATTCTATGTTTCGTGTTCCAAATTTCCTGCCCCGAAATCCAATTTCTGTGTTTCATGTTCCGAATTCCAAATTCTGTATTCCGCGTTCCAAATTCCATGTTCCGAATTCCAACACAGAACCCGTGTTGAAATTCCAAATTCTTAATTCAATGCTCCGTTATCCGTGTTCCATGAATTCTGTGTTCCGAATTACAAATTGCGTATTACAAATTCCAAAATCCGTGTTCCAAATTCCACAATTCTCAATTACAAATTCCGTATTCCGAATTCTGTATTCTATGTTCATTATTCCAAATTCCGTATTTTGTGTTTCCATGTGTTCCGTGAATGTGTTCCGTATTTCAAATTCCATATTCCGTGTTCCGAATTCTAAATTCCGTGTTCCGAATTCCAAATTCCGTATTCCAAATTCCAAATTCCAAATTCCAAATTCCGAATTCCAAATTCTGTATTCTGAATTCTGTGTTCCAAATTCCGTATTCTGAATTCTGTGTTCCAAATTCCGTATTCTGAATTCTGTGTTCCAAATTCCGTACTTCTAATTCCAAGTTCCATGTTCCAAATTCTATATTGCATATTCCGTGTTCCAAATTCCAAAGTCCGTATTCCGTGTTCCAAATTCCAAAGTCCGTATTCCGTGTTCCAAATTCCAAATTCCGTGTTCCAAATTCCATATTCCATGTTCCAAATTCCATATTCCATGTTCCAAATTCCGTGTTCCAAATTCCATATTCCATGTTCCAAATTCCATATTCCATGTTCCAAATTCCAAATTCCAAATTCCGTGTTCCAAATTCCCAATTCCGTGTTCCAAATTCCCAATTCTCAATTCCGTTTTCCATCTTCCGCAGTCCAAATGCCGTATACAGTGTTCCAAATTCCGTGGCCGAATTCTAAATTCTGTGTACCAAATTCCAAATTCCAAATTCTAAATTCCGTTTTCCAAATTCCAAATTCTGTGTTCCGTGTTCCAAATTCAGTGTTCCGAATTCCAATTTCTGTGTTTCATGTTCCGAATTCCAAGTTCCGTGTTCCGAATTCCAAATTCAGAGCTCTAAATTTAGTGTCCCAAATTCCAAATTCTGTGTTCCGCGTTCGAAATTCCAAATTCTGTGTTGTGTTCCAAATTTCAAATTCTGTGATCCGAAATTCCATGTTGAAAATTCAAAATTCCATGTTCCGAAATTCCGTGTTCCGAATTCCAAATTCCGTGTTCCAAATTCCAAATTCCGTGTTCCAAATTCCAAATTTCGTGTTCCAAGTTCCAAATTCCATATTCCGTTCCAAATTTTGTATTCGGTGTTCCAAATTCTGTATTTGGTGTTCCAAATTCTGTATTCGGTGTGCCAAATTCTGTATTCGGTGTTCCAAATTCTGTATTCCGTGTTCCAAATTCTGTATTCCGTGTTTCAAATTCTGTATTCCGTGTTCCAAATTCTGTATTCCGTGTTCCAAATTCCATACTCCAAATTCCATTTCCGTGTTCCAAAAATTCCGTGTTCCTTGTTCCATATTCCAAATTTCTTATTCCATGTTACAAATTCCATGTTCCGTGTTCCAAATTCTGTATTCCATGTTCCAAATTCCGTATTCCAAATTCTGCATTACGTGTTTCAAATTCCAAATTCCGTGTTCCAAATTCCCAATTCTCAATTCCGTTTTCCATCTTCCGCAGTCCAAATGCCGTATACAGTGTTCCAAATTCCGTGGCCGAATTCTAAATTCTGTGTACCAAATTCCAAATTCAGTGTTCTAAATTCCGTGTCCCAAATTCCAAATTCTGTGTTTCGTGTTCCAAATTTCATGTCCCGAATTCCAATTTCTGTGTTTCATGTTCCGAATTCCAAGTTCCGTGTTCCGAATTCCAAATTCAGAGCTCTAAATTTAGTGTCCCAAATTCCAAATTCTGTGTTCCGCGTTCGAAATTCCAAATTCTGTGTTGTGTTCCAAATTTCAAATTCTGTGATCCGAAATTCCATGTTGAAAATTCAAAATTCCATGTTCCGAAATTCCGTGTTCCGAATTCCAAATTCCGTGTTCCAAATTCCAAATTCCGTGTTCCAAATTCCAAATTCCGTGTTCCAAATTCCAAATTTCCGTGTTCCAAGTTCCAAATTCCATATTCCGTATTCCGTTCCAAATTTTGTATTCGGTGTTCCAAATTCTGTATTCGGTGTTCCAAATTCTGTATTCGGTGTTCCAAATTCTGTATTCGGTGTTCCAAATTCTGTATTCGGTGTTCCAAATTCTGTATTCGGTGTTCCAAATTCTGTATTCCGTGTTCCAAATTCTGTATTCCGTGTTCCAAATTCTGTATTCCGTGTTCCAAATTCCGTGTTCCAAATTCCATACTCCAAATTCCATTTCCGTGTTCCAAAAATTCCGTGTTCCTTGTTCCATATTCCAAATTTCTTATTCCATGTTACAAATTCCATGTTCCGTGTTCCAAATTCTGTATTCCATCTTGCAAATTCTGTGTTCCGCGTTCCAAATTCTGTATTCCGAGTTCCAAATTCCAATTTCCGTATTCCGTGATCCATGTTCCAAATTCCGTATTCCAAATTCTGTATTCCGTATTCCAAATTCCCATTTCTCAATTCCAAATTCCGTATTCCAAATTCCCAATTCTGAATTCCAAATTCCCAATTCCCAATTCTGAATTCCAAATTCCCAATTCTGAATTCCGTATTCTTTATTCCATGTTCCAAATTCCGTATTCCAAAGTTCAAGTTCCGTGTTTGAAATTCCAAATTCTGTGTTCCGTGCTCCAAATTTCGTGATCGAATTCCAAATTCCGTGATCGAATTCCAAATTCCGTGTCCCAAATTCCAAATTTTGTGTTCCGTGTCCCAAATTCCAAATTTTGTGTTCCGTGTTCCGTGGTCCAAATTCTGTGTTTTATGTTCTGAATTCCAAATTCCATGTTCCGAAATTCCGTGTTGCAAATTCCATATTCTATGTTCCGAAATGCTAAATTTCCGTGTTCCAAATTCCGTATTACAAATTCCGTATTCCGGATTTTGGGTTCTGTGTTCCAAATTCCGTATTACAAATTAGGTGTTCCAAATTCCCAATTCCAGATTCTGTATTCCTTGTTCCATATTCCGTGTTCCAAATTCCAAATTCCATAGTCCGTATTTTCCGTGTTCCAAATTCCGTATTCCAAATTCCAATATCCATATTTAAAACTCCAAATTCCAAGATCCGTATTTAAAATTCCGTCTTCTGTCTTCCAAATCCCATGTTTCGAATTCTAAAATCTGTGTTCCGAATTACAAATTCCGTATTCCAGATTCCATCTTCCATGTTCCGAGTTACAAATTTCTTGTCCCGAATTCCAAATTCTGTGTTCCGTGCTCCAAATTCTGTGTTCCGTGCTCCAAATTCTGTGTTCCGTGCTCCAAATTCCGTGATCGAATTCCAAATTCCGTGTACTGAATTCCAAATTCAGCGCTCTAAATTTCGTGTCCCAAATTCCAAATTCTGTGTTGCGTTCCAAATTCTGTGTTGCGTTCTGAATTCCAAATACTGTGATCCGAAATTCCGTGTTGCAAATTCCAAATTCCATGTTCCAAAATTCCGTGTTCCGAATTCCAAATTCCAAGTTCCAAATTTCCGTGTTCCAAATTCCAAATTGCCGTGTTCCAAATTTCAAATTCCATATTCAGTGTTCCGTGTTCTGAATTCCAATTTCCATGCTCAGAATTCCAAATTCCATGTTCATAATTCCAAATTCCATGTTCAGAATTCCAAAATCCGTATTTGGAATTCCAAAACCCGTATTCCAAATTCCGTGTTCCAAATTCTGTACTTCTAATTCCAAGTTTTGTGTTCCAAATTCCATATTCCATGTTCCATGTTCCAAATTCTGTATTCGGTGTTCCAAATTCCATATTCCAAATTCCCAATTCTCAATTCCGTTTTCCATGTTCTGTGTTCCAAATGAAAAATTCCATATTCCAAATTCCACATTCCGTGTTCCAAATTCCGGATTACAAATTCCATGTTCCAAATTCCAACTCTGAACCCATGTTGGAATTCTGAATTCAATGCTCCGTTATCCGTGTTCCATGAATTCTGTCTTTTGAACTACAAATTCCGTATTACAAATTCCATATTACAAATTCCAAAATCCATGTTCCAAATTCCTCAATTCTCAATTACAAATTCTGTTTTACAAATTCCTTATTCTTTGTTCATTATTCCAAATTCCGTATTTTGTGTTTCCGTGTTCTGTATTCCGAATTCCAAATTCTGTGTTCGAAAATTCAGTTTTCTGTGTTCCAAATTCCACATTTCGAATTCAAAATTTCCGTGTTCCCTATTCCCAATTTCTGTGTTCAGAATTGCAACAGGGAACATGTGTTGGAATTCCAAATTCCGTGTTCCAAATTCCAAATTCAATGTTCCATTATCCATGTTCCAAATTCCGTGTTTTGAATTAAAAATTCTGTGTCCTGAATTCCAAATACCATGTTCCGTATTCCGTGTTCCCAATTCTCAATTCCAAATTCCAAATTTCGCCTTCCAAATTCCGTATTCCGAATTCGGTATGCAGAATATGAAATTCTGTGTTCTGTGCTCCAAATTCCATGTTCCGAATTCCCTGTTCCGAAATTCTGAAATTCCTAATTCCGTGACTGAATTCAAAATTCTGTATTCCAAATTCCAATATGTGTATTTAAAATTCCAAATTCCACGTTTCGAATTCCAAATTTTGTATTCCAAATTCCGTATTCAAAATTCCAGATTACATCTTCTGAGTTACAAATTCTGTGTCCTGAATTCCAAAGTCTGTGTTCCGTGTTCCGAATTCAAAATTCTGTGTTCCGTGCTCCAAATTCCGTGTTCCGTGGCCGAATTCCAAATGCTGTGTACCGAATTCCAAATTCAGTGTTCTAAATTCCGTGTCTCAAATTCCAAATTCTATGTTTCGTGTTCCAAATTTCCTGCCCCGAAATCCAATTTCTGTGTTTCATGTTCCGAATTCCAAATTCTGTATTCCGCGTTCCAAATTCCATGTTCCGAATTCCAACACAGAACCCGTGTTGAAATTCCAAATTCTTAATTCAATGCTCCGTTATCCGTGTTCCATGAATTCTGTGTTCCGAATTACAAATTGCGTATTACAAATTCCAAAATCCGTGTTCCAAATTCCACAATTCTCAATTACAAATTCCGTATTCCGAATTCTGTATTCTATGTTCATTATTCCAAATTCCGTATTTTGTGTTTCCATGTTCCAAATTCGTATTCCGTGTTCCAAATTCCGTTTTCCGTGTTCCAAATTCCATATTCCGAATCCAAATTTCCGTGTTCCCTATTCCAAATTCCGCGTTCCGAATTGCAACACGGAACATGTGTTGGAATTCCAAATTCCGTGTTCCAAATTCCAAATTCAATGTTCCATTATCCGTGTTCCAAATTCCGTGTTTTGAATTATAAATTCTGTGTTCCCAATTCAAAATACCATGTTCCGTATTCCAAATTCCGTATTCCGTGTTCCAAATTCCGTATTCCAAATTATGCATTCTGTATTCCAAATTCCCAGTTCCAAATTCCCAATTCCAAATTTCGCCTTCCAAATTCCATATTCCGAATTCGGTATTCAGAATTCCAAATTCTGTGTTACGAAATTCTGTGTTCCGTGCTCCAAATTCCGTGTTCCAAATTCCCTGTTCCGAAATTCCCAATTTCCTAATTCCGTGACTGAATTCCAAATTCCGTATTCCAAATTCCAAGATGTGTATTTAAAATTCCAAATTCCAAATTCCATGTTTCGAATTCCAAGTTCTGTGTTCCAAATTACAAATTCCGTATTCAAAATTCCAAAGTTACAAATTCTGTGTCCTGAATTCCAAACCCTGTGTTCAGTGTTCCGAATTAAAAATTCTGTGTTCTGTGCTCCAAATTCCGTGGCCGAATTCTAAATTCTGTGTTCCAAATTCAGTGTTCTAAATTCCAAATTCCAAATTCTGTGTTTCGTGTTACAAATGTCATGTCCCAAATTCCAATTTCTGTGTTTCATGTTCCGAATTCCAAATTCTGTATTCTGAATTCCAAATTCTGTAATCCGAAATTCCGTGTTCCGAATTTCAAATTCCATGTTCTGAAATTCCGTGTTCCGTATTCCAAATTAAGTGTTCCAAATTCAATGTTCCGTTATCTGTGTTCCGTGTTTCAAATTCCATATTCCGTGTTCTGAATTCTAAATTCCGTGTTCCAAATTCCGTATTCCGAATTCCAAATTCCGTATTCTGAATTCTGTGTTCCAAATTCTGTATTCCAAATTCCCATTTTTCAATTCCAAATTCTGTATTTCAAATTCCCAATTCTGAATTCCAAATTCTGTGTTCTAAATTCCAAATTCCGTATTCCAAATTCCGTATTCTGTGTTCCAAATTCCCAATTCCATATTCCGTGTGCCATGTTCCAAATTCCATGTTCCAAATTCCGTACTACAAATTCCAAATTCCGTGTTCCAAATTCCTAATTCCGTATTCCATGTTCCAAATTTTGTCCATGTTCCAAATTCCGCTCTACGAAATCCAAATTCCGTGTTCCAAATTCTTAATTCCAAATTCCGCGTTCCGTATTCCAAATTCCGTATTCCATACTCCATGTTCTAAATTCCATATTCCAAGTTCCAAATTCAATATTACGTGTTCCAAATTCCCAATTCCGTATTCCGTGTTCCATGTTCCAATTTCCGGATTCCAAATTCCGTACTCTGAATTCAAAGTTCCATGTTCCAAATTTCAAATTACGTGTTCCATATTCCATGTTCCAAATGACATATTCCGTATTCCGTGTTCCAAATTCCGTATTCCAAATTCCGTATTCCAAATTCCATGTTCCGTGTTCCAAATTCCAGATTCCGTGTTCCAAATTCCAGATTCCATGTTCCAAATTCCAGATTCCGAATTCCAAATGCCAAATTCCGTATTCCGTGTTCCAAATTCTGTACTCCGTATTCCTTGTTCCAAATTCCCAATTCTCAATACAGTATTATGAATTCAGTATTCTGTGTTCCAAATTCCTTGTTCCAAATTCTGTATTCCAAATTCAGTATTCTGTGTTCCAAATTCCTTGTTCCAAATTCCAAATTCAGTGTTCCATGTTCCCAATTCCGGATTCCAAATTCCGGATCCCAAATACCGTACTCCGCATTCCAAATTCTGTATTCCGCAATCCATGTTCCAAATTCTGTATTCCAAATTCCGTATTCCAAATTCCCATTTTTCAATTCCAAATTCTGTATTCCAGATTCCCAATTCTGAATTCCAAATTCTGTGTTCTAAATTCCAAAATCCGTATTCCAAATTTTAAGTTCCGCGTTCCAAATTCCGTATTCTGTGTTCCAAATTCCCAATTCCATATTCCGTATGCCATGTTCCAAATTCCATGTTCCAAATTCCGTACTACAAATTCCAAATTCCGTGTTCCAAATTCCTAATTCCGTATTCCATGTTCCAAATGTTGTCCATGTTCCAAATTCCGCTCTACGAAATCCAAATTCCGTGTTCCAAATTCTTAATTCCAAATTCCGCGTTCCGTATTCTGTGTTCCAAATTCCATATTCCATACTCCATCTTCTAAATTCCATATTCCAAGTTCCAAATTCAATATTACGTGTTCCAAATTCCCAATTCCGTATTCCGTGTTCCATGTTCCAAATTCCGCATTCCAAATTCCGTACTCTGAATTCAAAGTTCCGTGTTCCAAATTTCAAATTACGTGTTCCATATTCCATGTTCCAAATGACATATTCCGTATTCCGTGTTCCAAATTCCGTGTTCCAAATTCCATGTTCCATGTTCCGTGTTCCGTATTCCAGATTCAAAATTCCGGATTCCTTGTTCAATATTCCAAATTCCTTATTCCGTGTTACAAATTCCATGTTCCGTCTTGCAAATTCTGTGTTCCGTCTTGCAAATTCTGTGTTCCGCATTCCAAATCCTCTATTCCGAATTCCAAATTCCATATTCCGCGTTCCAATTTCCGTATTCCGCGTTCCAATTTCCGTATTCCGTGATCCATGTTCCAAATTCCGTATTCCAAATTCCGTAGCCAAAATTCCCATGTTTCAATTCCGAATTCCGTATTCCAAATTCCCAATTCTGAATTCCAAATTCCGTGTTCCAAATTCCGTATTCTGTATTCCATGTTCCAAATTCCGTATTCCAGATTTCAAGTTCCGTGTTTGAAATTCCGTATTCTGTGTTCCAAATTCCCAATTCCATATTCCGTATTCCATGTTCCAAATTCCATGTTCCAAATTCTGTACTGCAAATTCGAAATTCCGTGTTCCAAATTCCCAATTCTGTATTCTGTGTTCCAAATTCCCAATTTCCGTATTTCGTGCTCCATGGTCCATGTTCCAAATTCCATACTACGAATTCCAAATTCCATGTTTCAAATTCCTAATTCTAAATTCCGTGTTCTGTATTCTATGTTCTAAATTCCGTATTCCCTTTTCTAAATTCCATATTCCAAATTCTATATTCCAAATTCCATATTCAAAATTCCGTGTTCCATGTTCCATGTTCCAGATTCCAGATTCCAAATCCTGGATTCCTTGTTCCATATTCCAAATTCCTTATTCCGTGTTACAAATTCCATGTTCCGTGTTACAAATTCCGTATTTCGTCTTGCAAATTCCGCGTGTTCCGCGTACCAAATTCTGTATTCCAAATTCCGTATTCCGCGTTCCAATTTCCGTATTCCGTGATCCATGTTCCAAATTCCGTATTCCAAATTCCGTAGCCAAAATTCCCATGTCTCAATTCCGAATTCCGTATTCCAAATTCCCAATTCTGAATTCCAAATTCCGTGTTCCAAATTCCGTATTCTGTATTCCATGTTCCAAATTTCAAGTTCCGTGTTTGAAATTCCGTATTCCATGTCCCAAATTCCATGTTCCAAATTCCGTACTACAAATTCCAAATTCCGTGTTCCAAATTCCCAATTCCGTATTCTGTGTTCCAAATTCCCAATTTCCGTATTTTGTGTTCCATGGTCCAAATTCCATACTACGAATTCCAAATTCCATGTTTCAAATTCCTAATTCTAAATTCCGTGTTCTGTATCCTGTGTTATAAATTCCGTATTCCATTTTCTAAAATTCCATATTCCAAATTCCATGTTCCAAATTCCCAATTCCGTATTCCATGTTCCAATTCGGAAATTCGGAAATCGGAATGGGATATGGAACGTGGAATCCGGAATTTGGAATTGGGAATTTGGAACACGGATTTTGGAATTTGGAACACGGAATTTGGAATTCAGAAAACAGAATTCATGGAACACGGATAACGGAGCATTGAATTTGGAATTCAGAATTTCAAAACGTGTTCCATGTTGGAATTTGGAACACAGAACATGGAATTTGGAAAGGGATATGGAACGTGGAATCCGGAATTTGGAACACGGATTTTGGAATTTGGAATACGGAATTCGGAAACATTCATGGAACAGGGATAACGGTGCATTGAATTTGGAATTCGGAACATAGGATTTGGAATTTGGAATCCAGAATTTGGAATCCGGAATTGGAAATTTGGAACACGGAATATGGAATTTGGCATTTGGAATTCAGAATACGGAATATGAACACAGAATACAGAATTTGGAATATGGAATTTGGAACACAGAATTCATTGAACATGGATAACGGAGCATTGAATTTGGAATACGGAGTACGGAATTTGGAACACAGAATATAGAATTTGGCATTTGGAATTCAGAATACGGAATTTGAAACACAGAACACGGAATTTGGAACACGGAATACAGAATTTAGAATATGGAATTTGGAACACAAAATTCATTGAACATGGATAACGGAGCATTGAATTTGGAATTGGGAATTTGGAACTGGGAATACGGAGTATGGAATTTGGCATTTGGAATTCAGAATACGGAATTTGAAACACAGAACACGGAATTTGGAACACAGATTACAGAATTTGGAATACGGAATTCGGAACACAGAATTCATGGAAAACGGAGCATTAAATTTGGAATTCCAACATGTGTTCTGTGTTGGAATTCGGAACACAGAACATGGAATTTAGGAATTTTAGAATTCGGAAATTTGAAATTCGGAACATGGGATTTGGAATCTGGAATTGGGAATTTGGAATACGGAGTACGGAATTTGGAACACGGAATATGGAATTTGGAATTCAGAATACAGAATTTGGAATATGGAATTTGGAACACAGAATTCATGGAACACTTATAATGGAGCATTGAATTTGGAACATGGAAATTTGGAATTAAGAACACGGAATTTGGAATACGGAATTTGGAATTGAGAATTGGGAATTTGGAACACGGATTTTGGAATTTGGAACACGGAATACGGAATTCGGAAAACAGAATTCATGGAACACAGATAACGGAGCATTGAATTTGGAATTCAGAACATGGAATTCGGAATTTTGGAATTCAAAATATGGAAATTTGGAATTCGGAACATGGGATATGGAACGTGGAATCCGGAATTTGGAATCCGGAATTGGGAATTTGAAAAACATAGTACGGAATTTGGAATTCAGAATACGGAATTTGGAATTTAGAATACGGAATTTGAAACACAGAACACGGAATTTGGAACACAGAATACAGAATTTGGAATATGGAATTTGGAACACAGAATTCATGGAACACGGATAACGGAGCACTGAATTTGGAACATGGAGTACGGAATTTGGAAAACGGAATACGGAATTTGGAAAACAGAATACGGAATTTGGAACACGGAAATTTGGAATTCAGAACACAGAATATGGAATTTGGAACACGGAATTCGGAAAACAGAATTCATGGAACACGGATAACGGAGCATTGAATTTGGAATTCAGAATTTCAAAACGTGTTCCATGTTGGAATTTGGAACACAGAACATGGAATAAGGAATTCGGAAATCGGAATGGGATATGGAACGTGGAATCTGGAATTGGGAATTTGGAACACGGATTTTGGAATTTGGAACACGGAATACGGAATTTGGAATTCGGAAACAGAATTCATGGAACAGGGATAACGGAGCATTGAATTTGGAATTTAGGTATACGAAAATTTGCATTTCGGAACATGGGATTTGGAATTTGGAATCTAGAATTTGGAATCCGGAATTGGGAATTTGGAATATGGAGTACAGAATTTGAAACACGGAATATGGAATTTGGCATTTGGAATTCAGAATACGGAATATGAAACACAGAACACGGAATTTGGAACATGGAATACAGAATTTGGAATATGGAATTTGGAACATAGAAATCATTGAACACGGATAACTGGGCATTGAATTTGGAAATGGGAATTTGGAACACACAATATGGAATTTGGAACACGGAATATGGAATTTGGCTTTTGTAATTCAGAATACGGAATATGAAACACAGAACACGGAATTTGGAACACGGAATACAGAATTTGGAATATTGAATTTGGAACACAGAATTTATTGAACACGGATAATGGAGCATTGAATTTGGAATTGGGAGTTTGGAATACGGAGTACAGAATTTGGAACACGGAATATGGAATTTGGCATTTGGAATTCAGAATACGGAATTTGAAACACAGAACATGGAATTTGGAACACGGATTACAGAATTTGGAATTTGGAATATGGAATTTGGAACACAGAATTCACGGAACACGGATAACGGCACATTGAATTTGGAATTCCAACACATGTTCTGTGTTGGAATTCGGAACTTGGAATTTAGGAATTTTAGAATTCGGAATACGGAAATTTGAAATTCGGAACATGGAATTTGGAATCCGGAATTTGGAATACGGAGTACGGAATTTGGAATTCAGAATACGGAATTTGAAACACAGAATACGGAATTTGAAACACAAAACAAGGAATTTGAAACACAGAATACGGAATTTGAAACACAAAACAAGGAATTTGGAACACAGAATACAGAATTTGGAATATGGAATTTGGAATTCGGAACACAGAATTCATGGAACGCGTATAACGGAGCATTGAATTTGGAATTTGTTACACGGAAATTTGGAATTCGGAACACAGAATTTGGAATACGGAATTTGGAATTGAGAATTGGGAATTGGGAATTTGGAACACGGATTTTGGAACACGGAATACGGAATTTGGAATTCGGAAAACAGAATTCATGAAACATGGATAACAGAGCATTGAATTTGGAATTCAGAATTCCAACACATCTTCCATGTTGGAATTTGGAACACAGAACATGGAATTTGGAATTCAGAATACGGAATTTGAAACACAGAATTTGGAATATGGAACTTGGAATTTGGAACACAGAATTCATGGAACACGGATAACGGAGCATTGAATTTGGAACATGGAGTACAGAATTTGGAAAAACGGAATACGGAATTTGGAAAAACGGAATACGGAATTTGGAACACGGAAATTTGGAATTCAGAACACGGAATACGGAATTTGGAACACGAAATACAGAATTCATGGAACATGGATAACGGAACATTGAATTTAGAATTTGGAACACGGAATACGGAATTTGGGGCGCGGAATACGGAATTTGGAATCCAGAATTTGGAATTGGGAATTTGGAATACAGAGTACAAAAATTGGAACGCGGAATATGGAATTTGGCATTTGGAATTCAGAATACGGAATTTGAAACACAGAACATGGAATTTGGAACACGGAATACAGGATTTGGAATTTGGAACACATAATTAATGGAACATAGATAACGAATTCCAAATTCCATGTTCCAAATTCCCAATTTCGCCTTCGAAATTCCATATTCCGAATTTCGCCTTCCAAATTCCATATTCAGAATTCCAAATTCTGTAGTCCGTATTTTTCGTGTTCCAAATTCCTTGTTCCAATTTCCCAATTCCATATTCCAAATTTCGCCTTCGAAATTCCATATTCAGAATTTCACCTTCCAAATTCCATATTCAGAATTACGTATTCAGAATTCCAAATTTCGTAGTCCGTATTTTCCGTGTTCCAAATTCTGTGTTCCGAATTCAAAATTCTGTGTTCCGTGCTCCAAATTCCATGTTCCGTGCTCCAAATTCCATGTACCGAATTTCAAAATCCATGTACCGAATTCCAATTCAGTGTTCTAAATTCCGTGTCCCAAATTCCAAATTTTGCGTTCCATGGCCCAAATTCCATGTTCAAAATTCGTGTTGCGAATTCCAAATTCTGAATTCCAAATTCTGTAATCAGAAATTCTGTGTTCCGAATTCCAAATTCCATGTTCCGAAATTCCATGTTCTGAATTCCAAAATCCAAGTTGCAAATTTCCGTGTTCCAAATTCCAAATTGCAAATTTAATGTTCCGTTATCTGTGTTCCGTGAACTATGTGTTCCGTACTCCAAATTCCATATTCCATGTTCCGAATTGCAAAGTACATGTTCCGAATTGCAAATTCCATGACTGAATTTCAAATTCTGTTTTCCAATTCCAAGATCCGTATTTAGAATTCCAAATTCCATGTTTAGAATTCCAAATTCTATGTTCCAAATTCCAGATTCCGTCTTCCATGTTCTGAGTTACAAATTCCATGTCCTGAATTCCAAACTCTGTGTTCCGAATTTAAAATTCTGTGTTCCGTGCTCCAAATTCCCTGTACCGAATTCCAATTCAGTGTTCTAAATTCTGTGTCCCAAATTCTGTGTTCCATGTCCTGAATTCCAAATTCTGTTTTGTGTTCGGAATTCCAAATTCTGTATTCTGAATTCCAAATTCTGTGATCCAAAATTCCATGTTCGGAATTCCAAATACTTTGTTCCAAAAATTCCGTGTTCCGAATTCCAAAATCCAAGCTCCAAATTTCTGTGTTCCAAATTCCAAATTACATGTTCCGAATTCCAAATTCCAAATTCCGTGTTCAGAATTCCAATATTGTGTCTTCACAATTCCAAATTCCGTGCTCCATATTCCAAATTCCAAATTCTGTACTTCTAATTCCAAGTTCCGTGTTCCAAATTCCATATTGCGTATTCTGTATTCCAAATTCCATATTCCATATTCCATGTTCTAAATTCCGTATTGCGTGTTCCAAATTCTGTATTACAAATTCCCAATTCCATTTTCCATGCTCTGTGTTCCAAATGACAAATTCCGTATTCCAAATTCTGTGTTCCAAATTCTCTATTCCGTTTTCCGTGTTGAGTATTCCATGTTCTTTCTGTGTTCCAAATTTCAAATTCCGGATTCCAAGTTCCGTGTTCCAAATGCCATACTGCGTATTCCGTGTTCCAAATTCTGCATTCCAAATCCGTGTTCCAATTTCCAATTTCCGTATTCCAAATTCCATATTCAGAATTACAGATTCCGTAGTCTGTATTTTCCATGTTCCAAATTCCGTATTCTGTGTTCCAAATTCTGTGTTACGAAATTCCGTGTTCCGTGCTCCAAATTCCATGTTCCGAATTTCCTGTTCCAAACTCCAAAATTCCTAATTCTGTGACTGAATTCCAAATTCCGTTTTCCAAATTCTGTATTCCAAATTCCAAGATCTGTATTTAAAATTCCAAATTCCAAGATCCGTATTTAAAATTCCAAATTCCATGTTTCGAATTCCAAATTCTGTGTCCCAAATTACAAATTACAAATTCTGTATTGTACTGTCCTGTAGTGTCCTGAATTCCAAACTCTGTTTCGTGTTCCAAATTCAAAATTCTGTGTTCCGTGCTCGAAATTCCATGACCGAATTCCAAATTCTGTATTCCGTGCTACAAATTCCGTGACCGAATTCCAAATTCCGTGTACTGAATTCCAATTCAGTGTTCTAAATTCCATGTCCCAAATTCTGTGTTCCGTGTTCCAAATACCAAATTCTGTATTCTGAATTCCAAATTCTGTGATCTGAAATTCTGTGTTCCGAATTCCAAATTCCATGTTCCAAAATTCCGTGTTCCAAAATTCAAGTTGCAAATTTCTGTGTTCCAAATTCCAAATTTCTGTGTTCCAAATTCCAAATTCAATGTTCCATTATCTGTGTTCCGTATTCCAAATTCCATATTCCGTGTTCTGAATTCCAAATTACATGTTCCTAATTTCAAATTCCGTGTTCAGAATTCCAAATTCCATATTCCAAATTCAGTATTCCGAATTTCAAATTCCGTATTCAAAATTCTGTGTTCCAAATTCCGTACTTCTTATTCCAAATTCCATATTGTGCATTCCGTGTTCCAAATTCTGTATTCCAAATTCTGCATTCCAAGATCCATTTTCCGTGTTCCAATTTCCGTATTCCAAATTCTGTATTCCAAATTCCCAATTCCAAGTTCTGTGTTCCAAATTCCAAATTTTGCCTTCAAAATTCCATATTCCGAATTACGTATTCAGAATTCCAAATTCCGCAGTCCGTATTTTCCATGTTCCAAATTCCGTGTTTTGAAATTCCGTATTCAGAATTCTGTGTTCCGTGTTCCAAATTCCCTGTTTTCTGAATTCCAAATTCTGTGTTACGAAATTCTGTGTTCCGTGCTCCAAATTCCGTGTTCCGAATTTCCTGTTCCAAATTCCAAAATTCCTAATTCTGTGACTGAATTCCAAATTCTGTTTTCCAAATTCCAAGATCTGTATTTAAAATTCCGAATTCCAAGATCCATATTTAAAATTCCAAATTCCATGTTTCGAATTCCCAAATCCAGATTCCTTCTTCCGTGTTCTGAGTTACAAATTCTGTGTCCTGAATTCCAAACTCTGTGTTTCGTGTTCCAAATTCCAAATTCTATGTTCCGTGTTCAGAATTCCAAATTCCAAATTCCATATTCCGAATTTCAAATTCCGTATTCCGAATTCCAAATTCCGTATTCAAAATTCCGTGTTCCAAATTCCGTACTTCTTATTCCAAATTCCATATTGCGTATTCTGTGTTCCAAATTCTGTATTCCAAATTCCATATTCCAAATTCCGTGTTGCGTGTTCCAAATTCCGTATTCCAAATTCCGTATTCCAAATTCCGTATTCCAAATTCCGTATTCCAAATTCCTCATTACGTGTTCCAAATGCCCAATTCTCAATTCTGTTTTCTTTTTTTTTTTTCAAATATAAATTTTATTAAGTTTTCAAACAGAAAAAGGGGGCGGAGGCCCCAACAGTACATGCAATCATAGAATCATAATGAAGGTCGCAGCCTCCCAACATCATGTTACAGTTATCAAGAATGCATTGTAACAACCCATGTATATCCCACTATCACTCATTCACAGCATTTACAGTTGACTTCTGAGCCTGGGTACATGGGGATAGATATACGCTTTTAAGGCCGACTATAATGACCGTGGTCGGGAGGTCGCTATGTAGGCAACCATATTGCAGGGTAGAAAGAAAGGAATAAGTTCAGTTCAGAAAAGAGTGGGAGGGGGAGGGATGGGATGATGAGTGGGGAGGGAATATTAGGTGGTACTTAACATATTAGTAACAGGCTATTCACGGGTCACTGATAGGGATGGGTACCGTTCATCTCAAGTCCCCAGTAGGGATTTTCCTTAATCTGAGAGAATAAACATATTCCATAGTGTCCAGGTTTTCCTGTATGTTTCTTGTTTATCTTGGATTGTAAGTATAAGATCTTCCATTTTGTTTATGTCTTCCACTTTCCGCAGCCACATTGCTGCGGTCGGTGGGCATTGTTGCTTCCAGAGTAATGGGATGCAAGACTTAGCTGCATTTGTTAGGTGGCGCAGTATGGATTTATTGTATCTTTTGGGGGATAGGGAGGAGACGTGTAGCAAGAAGAATGCCGGATCGTCCGGAATCTGTAATTCAGTGAACTTTTGGGATATGGTGCGGACTGCGGTCCAGAAAGATGAGGGCAAGACCAGAACACATGCAACATCGTTCCCCTTTCCTTCCGGCAGCGCCAGCAAAGTTCTGAGGTTTCGGGGAAAATCGTGTGGAATCGACTAGGTGTTAAGTACCACCTTGTCAGGATCTTAAAACTGGTTTCCTGTATTTTAGTACATAAGGAGGATTTAAGGGTGAAGCCGATCATGTTCTGTTTCTGGGCCGCAGTAAAGGTGCGCTGTAATTCTGTTTCCCATTTTGCTATACATAACAGATTTGGTGGTTGGGGAGGTGTATTCAGCAGAGTGTACATGTTTGATAGGATCTGTGTCAGAGGCTCCTTACCCATCAAAAATTCCTCAAACAAAGTCTTGGGTCTGGTATATAGGTGGGGGTCCAGGATGCTATGTAAAAAGTGATGCATCTGTATTGCATTCCAGAATGGCAGTCGGTATGTGCCTCTCGGGTCCATCAGTTCCCCAATAGTGGGCCACCTATCTTGTATCACAAATCGTTCTGCCGACACTTGATCATTACTCTTTAAAGTCTGGAAGTCTGTTAGGGAGCTCCCAAGGGGGAAGCTGGGGTTACCCAGGATCGGTGTGAAGGGGGATGTCTTGGTCGTCTGAGAGTTTTGGAGAGTCGCCTGTATACATTGTTTCATGGTGTTCCCTATCAAGGGGTGTGTCTTGGTCTCTGAGGGTAGCGAGTCGTAGCACCAAATTGCTGTCCCTAGGGGTGTACCTGCTTGACGTTGTTCTATTTGGGCCCACAGTTTGAAGTCCTGGTGTCGTTTCCAGTCTACTACTCTCCCCAGGTGTATAGCTTGACAATATCTTTTAATGTCCGGGAGTACTAAGCCTCCGTGTTGTTTGGGTGCCGTAAGAAGAGTACGTGGTAGTCGTGGTTTTTATTTGGCCCAGACAAAACGAGTAAATAGAGCTTGTACTTGTCGAAAGTATATGGGGGGGGTATTCTAATTGGTAGGGCCTGAAAGAGATATAAGAATTTGGGTAATATACTAATTTTTACTAAGTTGCACCTCCCGAACCAGGAATGTATGCCTTTGTGCCATTTTTCCAAAAGTGTTTTAGCTTTGCTAGTAAGGGGGGAAAGTTAGACTCGTATATGCGAGATATGTCAGACGGAATATTGGTGCCCAGGTAGGTCAGTGTGGACAAGGTCCAACGAAATCTAAAACTCGCTTGTAAAGTCGGGAGGTTTTGTGACGTATTGATATTTCCATGGCCTCTGATTTATTATAGTTTATTTTAAGATTGGATAATTTCCTAAATTTCTCTAATTCACTAAGGAGGTTCGGCATTGATGTCACTGGATCGGTTATCGAGAAAAGCATGTCATCAGCGTAGGCTGATATTTTATGTTGTTGTCCGTCAGATACCCCGTGAATATCAGGATTGAGTCTAACTGTGGAAAGCAAGGGTTCCAGGGATAAGGCGTATAGTAGAGGAGATAATGGGCATCCCTGCCGTGTCCCATTTGTTATGGGGAAGGAGTCAGAAAGGACCCCATTTGCCTTTACTTGAGCTGTCAGGTTCCGATATATACCGGCTATTTGGTTCAGCATCACCTCTCCCAACCCTATGCCTCTCAGTACTGTGAACATGTAGGACCAATTGACCCGGTCAAACGCCTTTTTGGCATCTGTGTTCAGAAATATACATGGGGTCTTTTTGGTCTTTGTGATGTAGAGGAGATTCAACACTTTGGTAGTGCTGTCCCTAGCTTCTCTGGAGGGGATGAAGCCTACCTGATCTAAATGTATAAGTTGCTGTAGGTGTGACGCCAACCGGGTAGCTAGAATTTTAGTAAATATTTTGAGATCCACATTCAACAGCGATATGGGTCTATAACTACCACATATCGCTGGGTCTTTCCCTTCTTTCCTGATCACTGCAATGTGGGCACTTAAGGTATTTCTGGCAAATATGCCCCCCCTCGCCTATTGCGTTAAAGACTTTTAGTAGACGAGGTCCTAGTATTGGGAAAAGAGTTCTATAATATTGTAGCGTATAACCGTCTGGTCCCGGCGCTTTCCCCGGTTTCATCTGTTTAATGGCCTGCTGTAGTTCTGTCATGGTTATGTGGGCTTCTAGTTCAATCTAAGCTTCTGGGGATAGGGTTGGGAACCGAGAGGAGGTAACGTATTCGTCTAGTTCTCGTTGAGATGCTGTCACTGGCGGTAAGTTGTACAGTGTGGTGTAAAAGGACTTAAACTCCTGGGTAATTTGCTTGGGGCGAACTGCTTTGCCTCCTCCAGGTTTGGTAATATGTGGGATATAGGTGGAGAGTCTAAGGTCTTTCACTGATTGGGCTAATAACTTCCCACATTTGTCTCCAGATTCATAGGCCGTTTTGCGGCATATCTGGATGGCTGCTTTAGCTCTGTACTGAAGTATGTAATTTATCTGTTTTCGGGTCATCTCTAAGTCAGCTGTCAATGCTTGGGTGGGGGCATGTTTATGTCTGGCTTCAGTAGCCTTGAGCTCTTGTAGGAGTTGGGCGAGTTTCTGGTTACGGTCTCGTTTAATACGAGCCCCATGTTTAATAAGGATACCCCTTATCACTGTTTTGTGAGCTTCCCATAGGTCCCCTGGCACACAGTCTGGTCGGTCATTTTCTTGAAAATAGAAGTTTAATTCTCTGGTGACTTCGGCTATAACTTTAGGGGTTTGTAGGAGGCTCTCGTTAAGATGCCAGAATCGATGTCTGGGGGAGGAGGAGTCTGTCAGATTGTATGTCAGGGATATAGGTGCGTGGTCTGACCACGTCCTGTTTCCTATGGCCGTGTTCTCTGCCGCATGTAATTGACTGTGGGGGATCATGAAATAGTCTATTCTAGTGTACACCAGGTGTACAGTGGAATAATACGTATAGTCCGGTCTCCCGAGTGCTGCAATCGCCAAATGTCTATCAATTGCAATTTGTGAAATGCCTTGGTCATTCGTTTGAGTTGGTTGACAGGGATAGATGTCCTGCCTGGTGAAGTGACGACTGAGGGAATTAGGGGGGCATTAAAATCGCCTCCTAAAATTAATTGTCCTTCTGAAAATTTCTGAAGTTGTTCTAGTGTTTCCTCTAGGAACGTGGCTTGGCGTTCATTAGGGGCGTATACTGCTGCTAAGGTTAGCTGCATGGTCCCTATTAGGCCTTTGAGAAAGACATACCGACCTGTGGGATCTAGTTGGCAACCCTGGTATTGCCAGGGTACTGTACTTGACACCAGTATGGACACCCCCTTGGACTTGGTAATTGGGTTAGTGGAATGGTATGCTACTGGGTAATGTTTGTTTCAAAGGTAGGGTAGCTTAGTGTCCTTAAAGTGGGTCTCCTGTATAAAGGCTACATCTACCTGGGACCGTCTAAGTTTGTTTATCAGTATGCGTCTCTTCTCTGGTGTGCTTAGCCCCTTAACATTCCAAGACATTATTTTTATACTCTGTAATGAGGATGAGGTAGGTAGGGTGGGG
Source organism: Lithobates sylvaticus (assembly GCA_028564925.1). Taxonomy (NCBI): domain Eukaryota; kingdom Metazoa; phylum Chordata; class Amphibia; order Anura; family Ranidae; genus Lithobates; species Lithobates sylvaticus. The sequence continues at coordinate 461,395,115 of CM053026.1, read as the reverse complement.
TAGGTGGGGAGGAGGTGGGGTGAGGTAAGTGGTGTAGCACCAGGAGGAAAGAGAAAGAAAGAATAAGTGCAGTTATAGAGGAGGAAGGAGAAATTGGTAATAATCTACCAAGTTGGGGCTAGGTCTATCACCTAGTCCTTAGAGTAATGCTTTAAGTCTGCGCGTGTCGATCGGGGAGTTGTGAGACGTCCCCCAATGAGATGCGCTATCCTATGTGGAGGAGTAGTAGGCCAAGGCTCATAAAAGTGAGCTCTCCGCCGTCTCCCCCCTCTACTATAACTGATTCACATGTCTATGCACCATGTTATCATTTTCATATAATCAAAAGGAACACATTTCGAACCAAAAAAAAAAATTATAAAACTAGAGCAGTCTATCTGAGAGCAAACATATCTGTGCCGTACCTTAGGAACTATCCAGGTGACCCCAGCTACTGTCCCTCTTTATCCCAGTTAGGCCTATCAGGTTATCCCATTTCTGAGCCGCCGTCATCCCTCTTCTGTTGCTGGGTTCAGAGCGCTTTACCTAGGCATAGCATCTCAAGGAGAGAAGTGGTTAAGCCGTGTCTCCCTGCAAGCACTAATACAGATGCCGATTACGTAAGAATAAGAACAAAGTTCTGTCACTATGGTGACGAACATTCTTCTTAGTATCTTAGCATTAAATTGGGTACTAGGGTACAAATGAGTCATTTTTTGGTCACTGAGAACATCCCGGCCGGGTAGTAAGACACATAGTTGAATAATAAATGACACCTGCTCATAACTCTGCATATCAATGAAGGCATATGAACTATATGATACTTAACCCTCTCACATTAAGGCTAGGAAAAGCACTTCCATCGGCATGGTACAGGTGCGCAGAGAGAGTGTACCGGATAGTGCGATTGTCACTACTCCGGCGCCCCCTGCTGATTGCTTTCAATTTACAGGCACGGTTAAATTTTTTCCCCTGAAAAGAAACCATGTTAATCGCTCTCCTGGTACTACTATCACATAATCTCTAGCCAAAGAAAAAATACAACCTGTAGTACACCCGTAGTTCAGGGGATGTCTGCTTAAGTTTGCAGATCCTTGCCAGTGAGATCTCCCAATAGTAACTCCCAGCTGTCTCCACAGGTATCTGCCGGCCTAGCATGAAGGTAAGTTCCGTTTGTCATGCTCAGTCAATAGGCTATAGGAGAGTCTGCCTTAGGCTCAGTGGGGTGTTGCTGTGTGGCTGTAGTGTCCTATAGAGATGTTGTGGGGCAAATAATGTAGCCAAGACTGGGCAACAGGTGTCCAAGCCAGAACTCCTGTCGACTGGCAATCTGGAACTCCCACTTGTCTTCCTGCGGTGGTGCTCCCTGTGCAGGGCCTCTCAGCAAGGGGAGAAAAGAAAAAAGGGGGGGTGTTCCTGGTGTGAGGGGAATAGGCTGGTGGGATTACTGTGTCAGCGAGGGGTCGTCCAGGCAAAAATCAGGTAACGCAGTCTTTGGCACAGATTATAACAATGACTGCTGTATTGGAACGTACAGGCTGAGTATAGGGGTGTCTGCTATAGCTCATGACTCACGTGCCGGTTCTTGCGATGTCTCTCTGGGTCTGCGGCGGCTCCTCTGTTGCCTTGGAGGGAAGTCTTCTCTCTGTCTGGAGGAAAACGGGCGGCCCTGTGCTCCGGGGAGAAGGGCCAGCCAGTCCGGTACCTTGAATGGCTCCGCTCCCATAAAGGCAAACAGATCAGGTAGAGAATCCGGTCTGCGCAGGTTGAAGTGCCTCTGGTCATTCCGGAACATTACCGATAATGGATATCCCCATCGGTAGGTGATATGCCTCCTACGGGCCAGATCCAGCAGGGGTTTTAACATAGCTCGCCTTTGCAACGTGGCCCAGGAGAGATCTGGCAGTATTTTGAGCGTTGCACCGTCAAATTCCAGGTCCCCAGCTTCCCATGCCTTGCGGAGAACTTGTTCTTTGTGCACATAGTGGTGAAGCCTGCAAATTACATCACGTGGTCGCAGGGGGTCTGTGGATTTAGGGCATAATGCCCTGTGGATCCTGTCTATGACAAGTCTTTCTGGGAGGTCTATACCCTCTATTGCTCTGAATATGGCTATAGCCGTGTCCGCTAGATCCTCAGAGCCTGTAGCGTCTGGCAGGCCTCGGATCCGCAGGTTGTTCCTGCGGCTCCGGTCCTCCATTTCCTCCATGCGGAGCTGTTGTTCCGCCAGGGCTTCTGCTTGTGCTGTCTGGGTTCGCTCCACAGCGGTGACTCGCCGCTCCATTGCCAGCTGCCAATGAGGATTCCACTGTCTCCAGTCTGGAGGTCAGAGTAGTGATATCCGCTTTAACCGCCTTCAGCTCCTTGCGGTGCGCGGCTTCCACTGTGCTAATAAGTGCTGTAATGTCCGCCTTGGTGGGCAGCGCTTGCAGAAGCGCTCGGAGCTCCGGGTCCACGCTGCTCATCTGGAGGGATGCTTGCGAGGATTCCCCCTCCTCCTGGTGGATGTCTGTTGGGAAGTCGCCATACGTCTCGGCTAGTTGCGATCCAGCAGTCAGGGACATAGAGGTAAGTGGTGATCTTGCCTCCGTCTCTTCCGCACGTGGCGCCGCCATTTTGAGCTCCGGGGAGCCGAGCTGAGAGAGCAGGAAAAGCAGCCTGATCTCCCCCGAAGATGGGGTCTGTGATGCCGGTTTCGGTACCTTATTGTTCCTTTTAGTGTTATGCTTCTTCGAAGTGTGCATAATGCTCCGGTTACTGGTGGAGAAGTCGGGCAATCGGGAGACGGGCGGGAGCTCAGAGAAACACGTTTCTATCCAGCCATGTCCAGGCCACGCCCCCTCAATTCTGTTTTCCATGTTCCGTGTTCCAAATTACAAATTCCGTATTCCGTGTTCCAAATTCAGTGTTCCAAATTCCCAATTTTTAATTCCGTTTTCCGCGTTCCAAATTCCGGATTCCAAATTCCGGTTTCCGTGTTCAAAATTCTGTGTTCCAAATTCCATATTCCAAAATTACAAATGCAAAATTCCGTATTCCGTCTTCCAAATTCCGTACTCCGTGTTCCAAATTCCCAATACCGTATTCCGAATTCTGTATTCCAAATTCAGCATTCTGTGTTCCAAATTCCCAATTCTCAATTCCAAATTCAATATTTAGAATTCCGTAGTCCGTATTTTCCGTGTTCCAAATTCCGTGTTCTAAAATTCCGTATTCCGTATTCAGAATTCTGTGTTCCGTGTTCCAAATTCCCTTTTCTCTGAATTCCAAATTCTGTGTTACGAAATTCCATGTTCCGTGCTCCAAATTCTGTGTTCCGAAATTCCCTGTTTCAAATTCCAAAATTCCTAATTCCGTGACTGAATTCCAAATTCCGTATTCCAAGATCCGTATTTAAAAATTCCAAGATCCGTATTTGAAATTCCAAATTCCATGTTTCGAATTCCAAATTATATGGTCCAAATTACAAATTACGTATTCCAAATTCCATCTTCCGCGTTCTGAGTTTCAGATTCTGTGTCCTGAATTCCAAACTCTGTGTTCGGTGCTCCAAATTCCATGTCCCGTGCTCCAAATTCTGTGTTCCGTGCTCCAAGTTCCGCGCTCCAAGTTCCGTGTTCCGAGTTCCGTGTTCTGTGCTCCAAGTTCCATGTTCTGTGCTCCAAGTTCCGCGTTCCGTGTTCCAAGTTCCGTGTTCCAAGTTCCGTGTTCCAAGTTCCGTGTTCCAAGTTCCGTGTACCGAATTCCAATTCAGTGTTCTAAATACCGTGTCCAAAATTCCAAATTCTGTGTTCCAAATTCCAAAATTTTGTGTTCTGAATTCCAAATTCTATATTCTAAAATCCAAATTCTGTGATCGAAATCCGTGTTCCAAATTCCAAATTCAATGTTCCATTATCTGTGTTTCGTGAATTATGTGTTCCGTATTCCAAATTTCAAAATTACATGTTCCGAATTGCAAATTCCAAATTCCGTGTTCTGAATTCCAAATTCCGTGTTCTGAATTCCAAATTCCGTGTTCTGAATTCCAAATTCCGTGTTCTGAATTCCAAATTCTGTATTCCAAATTCCATATTGCGTATTCCGTCTTCCAAATTCCGTATTCCATGTTCCAAATTCCGCATTACATGTTCCAAATTCCCAATTCTCAATTCCGTATTCCAAATGACAAATTTCGTATTCCAAATTCCATATTCTGTGTTCCAAATTCCCAATTCTCTATTCCGTTTTCCGTGTTCCCAATTCCAAATTCCGTATTCCGTGTTCCGTGTTCCAAATTCCATATTGCGTATTCCGTGTTATAAATTCCGTATTCCAAATTCCATGTTCCAAATTCCGTGTTCCAAATTCCGTGTTCCAAATTCCGTGTTCCAAATTCCGTATTCCAAATTCCGCATTACGTGTTCCAAATTCCCTATTCTCAATTCCGTTTTCCATGTTCCGTATTCCAAATTCCGTATTCCAAATTCCATATTCCAAATTCTGTGTTCCAAATTCCTTATTGCGTGTTCCAAATTCCGTATTCCAAATTCCGCATTACGTGTTCCAAATTCCCTATTCTCAATTCCGTTTTCCATGTTCCGTATTCCAAATTCCGTATTCCAAATTCTGTGTTCCAAATTCCCAATTCTCTATTTTGTTTTCCGAATTCCAAATTCCATGTTTTAAATTTCAAATTCCGGATTCCAAATTCTGTGTTCCAAATTCCGTACTTCTAATTCCAAGTTCCGTGTTCCAAATTCCATATTGAGTATTCCAAATTCCGTGTTCCAAATTCCATATTCCGAATTCCAAATTCCGTGTTACAAATTCCATATTGCGTGTTCCAAATTCCGCATTGCGTGTTCCAAATTCTCAATTCCATTTTCCATGTTCCGTGTTCCAAATGACAAAGTCCATATTCCAAATTCCGTATTCCAAATTCTGTGTTCCAAATTCCCAATTCTCTATTCTGTTTTCCGTGTTCCAAATTCCATATTCCATGTTCCAAATTCCGTGTTCCAAATTCCATATTGCGTGTTCCAAATTCTGTGTTCCAAATTCCATATTGCGTTTTCCAAATTCCGCATTACGTGTTCCAAATTCCCAATTCCGTTTTCCATGTTCCGTGTTCCAAATGGGAAATTCCGTATTCCGTGTTCCAAATTCCCAATTCTCTATTCCGTTTTCCGTGTTCCAAATTCCGTGTTCCAAAGTTCAAATTCTGGATTCCAAGTTCCGTGTTCCAAATTCCGTATTCCAAATTCCGCATTACGTGTTTCAAATTCCAAATTCCCAATTTTCCATGTCCCAAATGACAAACTCCATATTCCAAATTCCGTATTCTGTATTCTGTGTTCCAAATTCCCAATTCTCAATACCATTTTCCGTGTTCCATATTCCGTGTTCTGTGTTCCAAATTTCAAATTCCGGATTCCAAATTCCGTGTTCCAAATTCCGTGTTCCAAATTTCCAATTCCCATACCGTATTCCGAATTCTGTATTCCTAATTTAGCATTCTGTGTTCCAAATTCCGTGTTCCAAATTCCCAATTCTCAATTAAAAATTCCAAATTTCGCCTTCCAAATTCCATATTCCAAATTCCGTATTAAGAATTCTAAATTCCGCAGTCCGTATTTTCCGTGTTCCAAATTCCGTGTTCAGAATTCTGTGTTCCGTGTTCCAAATTCCCTGTTTTCTGAATTCCAAATTCTGTGTTATGAAAATCCGTGTTCTGTGCTCCAAATTCCGTGTTCCAAATTCCAAAATTCCCAGTTCCGTGACTGGAATTTTAATTACGGATCTTGGAATACGGAATTTGGAATTCAAATTCCATGTTTTGAATTCCAAATTATGTGTTCCAAATTACAAATTGTGTATTCAAAAATCCAGATTCCATCTTCCGTGTTCCGAATTACAAATTCCGTGTCCTGAATTCCAAACTCTGTGTTCCGTGTTCCGAATTCAAAATTCTGTGTTCCGTGCTCCGAATTACGTGTTCCAAATTCCATGTCCCGAATTCCAAATTTTGTATTCTGAATTCCAAATTATGTGATCCAAAATTTCCGTTTTCCGAACTCCAAATTTCCTTGTTCCAAATTCCAAATTCAATGTTCCGTTTCTGTGTTCCGTGAATTATTTATTCCGTATTGCAAATGCCATATTCCGTGTTCCGTATGCCAAAATCCAAGTTCCAAATTCCAAATTTCCGTGTTCCAAATTCCAAATTTCCTTGTTCCAAATTCCAAATTCAATGTTCCGTTTCTGTGTTCCGTGAATTATTTGTTCCATATTGCAAATGCCATATTCCGTGTTCCGTATGCCAAATTCTGTGTTCAGAATTCAAAATTCCATGTTCAGAATTCAAAATTCTGTATTCCAAATTCTATGTTCAGAATTCAAAATTCTGTATTCCAAATTCTGTATTCCAAATTCTGTGTTCCAAATTCTGTGTTCCAAATTCCAAGTTCCGTGTTCCAAATTCCATATTGCGTATTCCGTGTTCTAAATTCCAAATTCTGTATTCCAAATTCTGCATTACAAAATCAGTTTTCCGTGTTCCAATTTCCGTATTTCAAATTCCATATTTCAAATTCCATATTTCAAATTCTGTATTCCAAATTACCAATTTCGTATTTCGTGTTCCATGTTCCAAATTCCGTACTCTGAATTCCAAGTTCTGTGTTCCAAATTTCAAATTCCAAATTCCCAATGCCAGATTCCATATTCCTTGTTCCGTATTCCAAATACCGTATTCCAAATTTCACATTCCGTGTTCCAAATTCCCAATTCCAAATTCCATGTTCCAAAATCCCAATTCCATATTCCAAATTCCGTACTCTGAATTCCAAGTTCTGTGTTCCAAATTTCAAATTACAAATTACGTGTTCCCAATTCCCAATGCTGTATTCCATGTTCCAAATTCCGTGTTCCAAATTCCCTGTTCCGAATTCCAAATTCCGTATTCCAAGTTCTGTGTTCCAAATTCTATATTGCGTATTCCGTGTTCCAAATTCCGTGTTCTAAATTCCCAATTCTCAATTCCTTTTTCTGTATTCCGTGTTCCAAATTTCAAGTTCCGTATTCCAAATTCTGTGTTCCAAATTCCGGATTCCGTGTTCCAAATTTCCAATTCCCAATACCGTATTCTGTATTCTGAATTCCAAATTCCGTGTTCCAAATTCTGTATTCCAAATTCAGCATTCTGGAATTCCCAATTCTCAACTCTAAATTACAAATTTCGCCTTCCAAATTCCATATTCCGAATTCCGTATTAAGAATTACAAATTCCGTAGTCCGTATTTTCCATGTTCTAAAATTCCGTATTCAGAATTCTGCGTTCCAAATTCCCTGTTTTCTGAAATTCCAAATTCTGTGTTATAAAAATCTGTGTTCCGTGCTCCAAATTCCGTGTTCCGAATTCAAAAATTCCTAATTCTGTGACTGAATTCCAAATTCCAAGATCCGTATTTAAAATTCCAAATTCCATATTTCGAATTCCAAATTCTGTGTTCCAGATTCCAAATTCCAGATTCCAAATTCCAGATTCCATCTTCCGTGTTCCGAGTTACAAATTCTGTGTCCTGAATTTCAAACTCTGTGTTCCGTATTCAAAATTCTGTGTTCCGCGCTCCGAATACCGTGCACCAAATTCCGTGACCGAATTCCAAATTCCGTGTACCGAATTCCAATTCAGTGTTCTAAATTCCGTGTCCCAAATTCTGTGTTCAGTGTTCCAAATTCCATGTCCCGAATTCCAAATTTTGTATTCTGAATTCCAAATTATGTGATCCAAAATTCCGTGTTCCGAACTCCAAATTCCATGTTCTGAAATTCCGTGTTCCAAATTCCAAAATCCAAGTTCCAAATTCCCGTGTTCCAAATTCCAAATTCAATGTTCCATTTTCTGTGTTCCGTATTCCGAATTCAAAATTCCCTGTTCAGAATTCAAAATTCCGTATTCAAAATTCTATGTTCAGAATTCCAAATTCTGTATTCCAAATTCCATGTCCCGAATTCCAAATTTTGTATTCTGAATTCCAAATTATGTGATCCAAAATTCCGTGTTCCGAACTCCAAATTCCATGTTCTGAAATTCCGTGTTCCAAATTCCCGTGTTCCAAATTCCAAATTCAATGTTCCATTTTCTGTGTTCCGTATCCGAATTCAAAATTCCCTGTTCAGAATTCAAAATTCCGTATTCCAAATTCTATGTTCAGAATTCCAAATTCTGTATTCCAAATTCCAAGTTCCGTGTTCCAAATTCCATATTGCGTATTCCGTGTTCCAAATTCTGTATTCCAAATTCCGCAACACAAAATCCGGTTTCCATGTTCCAATTTCCGTATTCCAAATTCCAAAATCCAAGTTCCAAATTCCCGTGTTCCAAATTCCAAATTCAATGTTCCATTTTCTGTGTTCCGTATTCCGAATTCAAAATTCCCTGTTCAGAATTCAAAATTCCGTATTCAAAATTCTATGTTCAGAATTCCAAATTCTGTATTCCAAATTCCATGTCCCGAATTCCAAATTTTGTATTCTGAATTCAAAATTATGTGATCCAAAATTCCGTGTTCCGAACTCCAAATTCCATGTTCTGAAATTCCGTGTTCCAAATTCCCGTGTTCCAAATTCCAAATTCAATGTTCCATTTTCTGTGTTCCGTATCCGAATTCAAAATTCCCTGTTCAGAATTCAAAATTCCGTATTCCAAATTCTATGTTCAGAATTCCAAATTCTGTATTCCAAATTCCAAGTTCCGTGTTCCAAATTCCATATTGCGTATTCCGTGTTCCAAATTCTGTATTCCAAATTCCGCAACACAAAATCCGGTTTCCATGTTCCAATTTCCGTATTCCAAATTCTGTATTCCAAATTCCCAATTTCGTATTTCGCGTTCCATGTTCCAAATTCCGGGTTCCAAATTCCGTACTCTGAATTCCAAGTTCTGTGTTCCAAATTTCAAATTACGTGTTCCAAATTCCCAATGCCAGATTCCATATTCTTTGTTCCGTATTCCAAATTCCAAGTTCCAAATTCCGCATTCCGTGTTCCAAATTCCCAATTCTCAATTCCAAATTCCGTGGTTCCAAATTCTGTATTCCAAATTCCATGTTCCAAAATTCCAAATTCTGTATTCCAAATTCCTAATTACATATTCCAAATTCCGTACTCTGAATTCCAAGTTCTGTGTTCCAAATTTCAAATTCCAAATTACGTGTTCCCAATTCTCAATGCCGTATCCCGTGTTCCAAATTCCGGAATTACGGAATTTGAAATATGGAATTTGGAATACGGAAATTGGAACATGGAAAACGGGAAAATATTTGGGGACATGTGTTTTTATTATTTGGGGACATGTGTGTTTACACTAGACTGTGATCAGTGAGTAAAAAGCTGTAAAAAACAGCTTATACTCACTGATCACCAGCTGGCTGCAGCGATCCGCTCTCCTCAGCGATGACTTCCATGTGAGGAGAGGAGAGCCGATTGCCTAGCAACCGGCTGTTTGCTTACATCACATGATGGCTGTGATTGGACACGGCCGTCATGTGATCAGGAGGGCCAATCACAGAGCCCTCCTGCCGATCCGAGATGCGCCGTGTCCGGGTGACACAAGCGCATCGGGATCGCGCCGCTGCGTGCGCGTGATCCCCCTACTTCTGAAGGACATCCTGTCAGAAGTAGAAGGCTCCCACCCTGCCGTATATGTGCAGTGGCCGGGTGGGAAGTAGTTAAAATTCCAAATTCCATGTTTCGAATTTCAAATTCTGTGTTCCAAATTACAAATTCCGTATTCCAAATTCCAGATTCCAAATTCTGTGTCCTGAATTCAAAACTCTGTGTTCCGTGTTCCAAATTCTAAATTCTGTGTTCCGTGCTCCAAATGCCTTGTTCCGAACTCCAAATTCCGTGACCAAATTCCAAATTCCGTGTACTGAATTCCAATTCAGTGTTCTAAATTTTGTTTCCCAAATTCCAAATTCTGTGTTCCGTGTTCCAAATTCCATGTCCCGAATTCCAAATTTTGCGTTTTGTTTTCTGAATTCCAAATTCTGTATTCTGAATACCAAATTATGTGATCCAAAATTCCGTGTTCGGAACTCCAAATTCCATGTTCTGAAATTCCGTGTTCCAAATTCCAAATTTCCTTGTTCCAAATTACAAATTCAATGTTATCTGTGTTCCGTGAATTATGTGTTCCGTATTCCAAATTCTGTGTTCAGAATTCCAAGTTCCGTGTTCCAAATTCCATATTGTGTATTCGGTGTTCCAAATTCCAAATTCTGTATTCCAAAATCAATTTTACGTGTTCCAATTTCCGTATTCCAAATTCCATATTCCAAATGCCATGTTATAAATTGCGTATTCCAAATTCGGTATTCCAAATTCCCAATTTCGTATTTCGTGTTCCATGTTCCAAATTCCGTACTCTGAATTCCGTTTTCTCAATTCCGAATTCCGTTTTCCGTATTCCAAATTCCATACTCCAAATTCAGTATTCTGTGTTCCAAATTCCGTATTCCAAATTCCGTATTCCAAATTCCGTATTCCAAATTCTGTTTTCCAAATTCCCAATTCCGTGTTCCGTATTCCGAATTCCAAATTTCGTATTCCTTGTTCCAAATTCCGTGTTCCAAATTCCCAATTCTCAATGCCGTATTCCAAATTCCGTATTCCATATTCCAAATTCTGTATTCCGGATTTCGTGTTCCGGATTCCGTGTTCCAGATTCCATATTCCATTTTCCAAATTCTGTACTCCGTACTGTGAATTCCAAGTTCCGTGTTCCATATTCCGTGTTCCAAATTCCAATTTCCGAATTCCAAATTCCGAATTCCATGTTCCAAATTCCATGTTCCAAATTCAGTATTCTGAATTCCAAACTCAGTATTCTGAATTCCAAATTCTGTATTCTGAATTCCAAATTCTGTATTCTGAATTCCAAATTCTGTATTCTGAATTCCAAATTCTGTATTCTGAATTCCAAATTCTCAATTTCGTATTCCATGTTCCGTGTTCTGAATTCCAAATTCTGTGTTCCAAATTCCAAGTTTCGTGTTCCAAATTCCAAATTCTGTATTCCGAATTCCCAATTCTCAATTTCGTATTCCATGTTCCAAATTCCGTATTCCTAATTCAGTATTCTGAATTCCAAATTCAGTATTCTGAATTCCAAATTCAGTATTCTGAATTCCAAATTCAGTATTCCGAATTCCAAATTCAGTATTCCGAATTCCCAATTCTCAATTTCGTATTCCATGTTACATATTCCATGTTCCAAATTCCGTATCCAAATTCCGTGTTCTGAATTCCAAATTCTGTGTTCCAAATTCCAAGTTTCGTGTTCCAAATTACAAATTCTGTATTCCGAATTCCCAATTCTCAATTTCGTATTCCATGTTCCGTATTCCATGTTCCGTATTCCATGTTCCAAATTCCGTATTCCAAATTCAGTGTTCTGAATTCCAAATTCTGTGTTCCAAATTCCAAATTCTGTGTTCCAAATTCCAAGTTTTGTGTTCCAAATTACAAATTCCGTATACCGTGTTCCAAATTTCCAATCCCAAATTCTGTATTCCAAATTCCATATTCCGTGTTCCACGTTCCATATTCCAAATTCCGTTTTCAAAATTCCATATTCCAAGTTCTGTGTTCCAAGTTCTGTGTTCCAAGTTCTGTGTTCCAAGTTCTGTGTTCCAAGTTCTGTGTTCCAAATTCCCAATTCCATATTCCATGTTCCAAATTCCCAATTCCAAATTCCATACTCCGAATTTCAAATTCCAAATTCCGTATTCCAAATTTCATGTTCCAAAATTCCCAATTCCAAATTCTGTATTCTGTGTTCCAAATTTCAAATTCCAAATTCCGTATTCAAAATTCCATTTTCCAAATTCCCAATTCCGTGTTCCGTATTTCTTGTTCCAAATTCGTGTTCCAAATTCCCAATTTTCTTTTCCGTATTCCATGTTCCAAATTCCGTATTCCAAATTCCATGTTGCAAATTCCGTGTTCCAAATTCCGTATTCAGAATTCAAAATTCCGTATTTTCTGTGTTCCAAATTCCATGTTCTAAAATTCCGTATTCCGAATTCTGTGTTCTGTGTTCCAAATTCCGTGTTCCAAATTCCCTGTTCCAAAATTTCTAATTCCGTGACTGAATTCCAAATTCCGTTTTCCAAATTCTAAGATCCGTATTTAAAATTCCAAATTCCAAATTTCATACTCCTATTTTCCAAGTTCCTTGTTCCAAATTCTGCATTCTGTGTTCTAAATTTCCAATTCCAAATTCCGTATTCCGTGCTCCGTATTCAGTGTTTCAAATTCCCAATTCTCAATTACAAATTCCCTGTTCCAAATTGCCAATTCAAAATTCCATGTTTCATGTTCCTTATTCCGAATTCCGTATTTTAAATTCCAAATTCGGTGTTCCAAATTCCGTATTCTGTGTTCCAAACTCCCAATTCCAAATTCCGTGTTCCAAATTCCGTATTCTGTGTTCCATACTCCGAATTCGGTATTCTGTGTTCCAAGTTTCAAAATTCCAAACTCCCAATTCCAAATTCCGTGTTCCAAATTTCGTATTCTGTGTTTCATGTTCCAAATTCCATACTCCCAATTCCGTGTTCCGGGTTCCATATTCTGTATTCTGAATTCCAAATTCCTTGTTCCAAATTCTGTGTTCCAAATTCCCAATTCCGTGTTCTAAATTCCATATTCCAAATTCCATATTCAAAATTCTGTATTCCGGATTCCGGATTCCGAATTCCGTGTTCCAATTTTCGAATTCCATGTAATAAATTGCATATTCGAAATTCTGTATTCCAAATTCCCAATTTCGTATTTCGTGTTCCATGTTTCAAATTCTGTACTCTGAATTCCAAGTTCTGTGTTCCAAATTTAAAATTCCAAATTACGTGTTTAAAATTCTCAATGCCAGATTCCGCATTCCTTGTTCCAAATTCCAAATTCCGCATTTCGTGTTCCAAATTCCCAATTCCCAACTCCAAATTTTGCCTTCCAAATTCCATATTCCGAAAATTACCTTCCAAATTCCATATTCAGAATTCTGTATTCAGAATTCCAAATTCCATATTTTCTGTGTTCCAAATTCCATGTTCTAAAATTCCGTATTCGGAATTCTGTGTTCCGTGTTCCAAATTCCCTGCTTTCTGAATTCCAAATTACGAAATTCTGTGTTCCGTGCTCCAAATTCCTTGTTCCGAATTCCCTGTTCCAAATTCCAAAATGTCTAATTCCGTGACTGAATTCCAAATTACGTTTTCCAAATTCTGTATTCCAAATTCCAAGATCCGCATTTAAAATTCCAAATTCCAAGATCCGTATTTAAAATTCCAAATTCCGAATTCCAAATTCCTATTTTCCAAGTTCCGTGTTCCAAATTCCGCATTCTGTGTTCTAAATTTCCAATTCCAAATTCCGTATTCCGTGCTTCGTATTCCGTGTTTCAAATTCCCAATTCTCAATTACAAATTCCGTGTTCCAAATTCCATGTTCCAAAATTCCAAATTCTGTATTCCAAATTTCCAATTCAAAATTCCATGTTTCATGTTCCTTATTCTGAATTCCGTATTTTAAATTCCAAATTCGGTGTTCCAAATTCCGTATTCTGTGTTCCAAACTCCCAATTCCAAATTCCGTGTTCCATGTTCCAAATTCCATACTCCGAATTCGGTATTCTGTGTTCCAAATTTCAAAATTCCAAACTCCCAATTCCAAATTCCGTGTTCCAAAGTCCGTATTCTGTGTTTCATGTTCCCAATTTCATACTCCCAATTCCGTGTTCCATATTCTGTATTCCTTGTTCCAAATTCCTTGTTACAAATTCGGTGTTCCATATTCCATATTCAAAATTCTGTATTCCGGATTCCGTGTTTCGGATTCCGTGCTCCAGATTCCGTACTTCAAATTACAAGTTCCGTGCTCCAAATTCCAAATTCCGTATTCTAAATTTCCAATTCCAAATTCTATATTCCGTGTTCCAAATTCCAATTTCCGAATTCCAAATTCCGTGCTCCAAATTCCCAATTCCAAATTCCGTGTTCCAAATTCCCGATGCCAAATTCCAAATTCTGTGTTCCAAATTCAGTATTCCGAATTCTAAATTCCGTATTCCCAATTCTCAATTTCGTATTCCATGTTCCGTATTCCATGTTCCAAAAATTCAGATTGCAAATTCCGTGTTCTGAATTCCAAATTCTGTGTTCCAAATTCCAAGTTCCGTGTTTCAATTTCCAAATTCTGTATACCGTGTTCCAAATTTCCAATTCCAAATTCCATGTTCCAAATTCCAATTTCCGTATTCCAAATTCCATATTCCGTGTTCCATGTTCCGTTTTCAAAATTCCGTATTCTGTGTTCCAAGTTCCGTACTCCGAATTCCAAGTTCCAAATTCTGTGTTCCAAATTCCCAATTCCGTATTCCATGTTCCAAATTCCCAATTCCAAATTCCGTACTCCAAATTCCGTACTCCAAATTCCGTACTCCAAATTCCGTACTCCAAATTCCGTACTCCGTATTTCAAATGCCGTATTTCAAATTTTGTGTTCCCAAATTCCCATTTCCAAATTCAGTGTTCTGTATTCCGTGTTCCAAATTCCAAATTCTGTTTTCCGTGTTCCCTGTTCCGTATTCCAAATTCCGTGTTCCAAATTCCCAATTACAAATTCTGTATTCTGTGTTCCATGTTCCAAATTCTGTTTTCTAAATTCCATACTCCGAATTCGGTATTCTGTGTTCCAAATTTCAAATTCCGTATTCCAAATTCCATTTTCCAAATTCCCAATTCTGAATTCAGTGTTCCGTATTTCGTGTTCCAAATTCTGTGTTCCAAATTCCCAATTTTAATTTCCGTATTTCGTGTTCCATGTTCCAAATTCTGTAGTCCAAATTCCAAATTCTGTATTCCGGATTCCGTGTTCGGGAATCCGTGTTCCAAATTCCAAATTCCGTTTTCCGTGTTCCATGTTCTGTATTCCAAATTCCGTGTTCCAAATTCCCCAATTCCGAATTCTGTTTTCTAAATTCCATACTCCGAATTCGGTATTCTGTGTTCCAAATTTCAAATTCCGTATTCCAAATTCCATTTTCCAAATTCCCAATTCTGAATTCAGTGTTCCGTATTTCGTGTTCCAAATTCCAAATTCCGTGTTCCATATTCTGTATTTCGAACTCCGTATTTCTTGTTCCAAATTCCGTGTTCCAAATTCCCAATTTTAATTTCCGTATTTCGTGTTCCATGTTCCAAATTCAGTATTCCGTGTTTCAAATTCCGTATTCCAAATTCCATGTTCCGGATTCCGTGTTCTGGAATCCGTGTTCCAAATTCTGTACTCCGTACTCCGAATTCCAAGTTCCAAATTCCATATTCCAAATTTCCAAATTCTGTATTCCGTGTTCCGTATTTCAATTTCCGAATTCCATAATCCGTGTTCCAAATTCCCAATTCTCAATGCCAAATTCCGTATTCCAAATTCAGTTTTCCAAATTCCCAATTCCGAAATCCGTATTCCGTGTTCCAAATTTCGTATTCCTCATTCCAAATCCTGTGTTCCAAATTCCCAATTCCGTATTCCGTGTTCCAAATTCCATATATATGTTTTTTTTGGTGGGTCAAACTCATTAGGAACCCCCCTCCCCAACTGCAAGGTCAGCTGATACCAATCCTCTGCTGACTTTGTCAAACCCAATACACACTATACCTACCTCTTTAGTGGTCAGATTTATGGATGAATTCACTAAAGCATGCAAGGGCCTGCCTCAATACTTTCAAATGGTAAAAAATGTTTCCTCCTATTATTATCTTGATAGGTAATAGCAAATGTAAAAATGTGCTTCCATTTGTTAATTTTGTGATATTTTTTTGGTATTATGACACTTCTTGTCCTGTGGGCTGCCAATAGTGTAAAACAAGGAGGGTCTGCCCAAACTATCACACATTATTTAGGCATTCAGCTCTCAAGTGGAGAGGGTTACCTGTCCAATACATCCCCCCTAAATTTTTTTCCCAACTGTGGAGGGGCAATTGATGGGAAACACGTCCGCATCGTCCCACCCCCCAACTCGGGGTCCTACTATTATAATTACAAGGGGTATAATAGCATCGTGATGTTGGTGGTGGTGTCAGCGACATATGACTTCCTGTATGTGGACGTGGGGGAAAATGGCCAGATATCGGATGATGGAGTCATCGCACTGACTGAGTTCTATTGGTGTCTCCAGAGTGGCAGTCTGGGCTTGCCACCTCCAGGGGAGAATGCGGAAGGACTCCCCTTCGTGTTCATCGCAGATGAGGCCCTTGCGCTGTCAAGCATCTGAGGCAGCCTTTCCCGATGAGGAACCTCACCCCGGACCAGAGGGTCTTTAATTTTCAGCTGTCCAGAGCCCGAAGAGTAGTGGAGAACACTTGTGGGATAATGGCCAGCCGGTTCCGCCTATTTTTGACACCCATCCACATGGCGGAATATAAACTGAATCATATTGTGCTTTAATGCTGCATTCTGCACAATTAAAAAAAAAAACACTCAAACTATGTGGTCTCAGTTGGCCCTGATGTAGACTTACCCCAAAATGCCAACCTGACGGCCCTTGAAGCTGTCCGTCCTGGCTTGCCCCCCCAAAATGCCCACGAAGTCAGAACAAGATATATGGAGTACTTTGTGGGTAGGGGGGCCATTGCTATGCCAGACAATGTCCGAGGGGCATTTTTAAAATAAATATTTATTTTAAACTCAAATAATAGTTGTTTTCATTTACTGCTTGGGTTTGTTTTAGGTGTCTCCTAGCTTATTTAAGGTTTTATTTTTTGGCCTTTATCTTCAACAGTGTAAACCCACTTTCTGGGCGAGATGAGGTGACAGTCTCTTCTTCATAAAATAATCTTCTAATGTTGTGGGTCTGCTACATACAGCTTGTTTTTGTAGTTAATGTATGTAGTGCATTACTGACAAAAAGATTACCAATTTTCAGCACCATGACAGAAATGTGTGGAGTCATGGAAATGGCGTGATTGGTGGTTTAAAAAAAGCACTGTGGGTGTTATTTACTAAAGGCAAATCCACAAGGCACTACAAGTGCACTGCAGAAGTGCCCCTGTAACTGCACTTGGAGTGAAAAGTGGATTTGCCTTTATTAAAAAAAACACCTATTGTCACAGAAAACAACAACTTTATGACAAATACTGCTTTTGGGGTATTGAATAAGGAAGCCACACATTGTTGAAAATTAAACTTTTTACTTCAAGCACATTCACATGTGCGTTTCTAAAAGGGTTTTACAACCAACCAACATATTTGGTGTATATAACATTATTTTGCTAACATTAATATAACTTGGCACTTTTGTGTAAACAGGCATGTATCAAAGCATAACATACAGAACACAGGAACTTACAAAGTTCAACTTGGAAAAGTGAAGACAATATCAGACATGAGTATGTCCAAACTGTGTTGATATTGCCTTCATCACATGGGGTGTCACCCCTGTAAAAGCCAAATTTAGAAGATATACACAAATTGGGCATCTAACTGGGCATTTTCTTCCTGAACCCATCCCTATAATGTCAACATGTGCAATCTCCCATCATGGGGTATCAATGGACGTGTTTTGGGGGTGCAACCCCTTCACCTCAGCCACTTTAGTAGCAAGGAAGGGGTTGCACCCACAAAACGTGTACATTGATTCCCCCATGATGGGAGATAGCACATGTTGACACACCGTTTGAATCTTCCAAATTTTAAAACTAACAATTTGTGTTTTAAAAACTGAAAATGGATGCTAGCTAGTTTGGGGGTGTTTCAGATTTTACCTAAAACATCAATGATGTTCTTAATTTTTTGTTGAACATCATTGATGTTTTTCTTGATATCATCTAAATCGCGATTGCACCCCATTATCTCCCCGATGAGGATCTGGGCACTTTCACTGGTAAAATGTGATTCTTCTTCCACAACATCCACATCACCTAAAAAGAAACCCAAAAAAACACTGTGTATTATAAATATGCAGGCATACATTGATTAGCTTACCTGAAGCTGTGGTCTCAGACACTCACCTAACAATTTTGACAATCTCTCCTTCCTCCTCCTCCTCTGTATCTGGTGTTGTAATTTCCCCTTCTTTGGGAGGTGTGGGGTCCCTGGTGTCCTCAGCTGTCCCAAGTCTTCTCTCCCATATGAGAATGTAAAAAAGGAATACTTAGCACACAGATATTTGAGGGCAGAAATAGGAATATGAAACATTGCTTGGAAGTGTCGTACAATTGTGTTTTTTGGCCGAGTTCAAAGCAGAAAACATTATTTGGGACACTTTCTAAAGCTGGAATACTTACCCGTTTTGTGAAAGTTTGTCAGATGGAGACACCCCTATAGTATCCACTGTAGCACGTGTGTGGGACATGCTAATAAAAAGGGTGTTCTGGTGTCCCAGTACTAGTGCTCCATAGTCCAGATGTGTAAACAGCTACTGAGTGTCCTCTTCTTTACACTGAATAAAGTTTGCTTTTCATTCTATTATTAGCAAGCCCTGTAGACAAGAAACTTCCTTTGACTAGAGATAGATAGGTCTGAACAAATGTAGTTTCCTGCAACTTGACGAAACATCATATTTGAAGTGGGCAAACGATCAAGGTTTATTACGAATGATTGAACCCACGAACATGAAAGTGGCCATTTTAAACTGTACAACATTAAATCAAAGCACATGGAGCAGTATGCAAGCAATAATACTAATATGAACACACGACAACTACTTACTTTTTTGAAGAAGTCGCTTGATCTTTCGGTACTGATCGTGCTCCCTCAGTTTCAGGTCTGACCAGCGTTTCCTCAGTTAATCCTTGGATCATCGTACCCCTAAATTCTTCTGCATACTCTTCACAACTTTAGCCCTGATCTTGGCCTTTCTGACATTTGGGTTGGGGTAAGGCCCATACTTCCCATCATAGTCGTTCCTCTTTACTATGTCCACCATCTCTACAAAAGACATATTTGAGGCCTTAAATCTTCTCCTCCAGGATCGGACGTTTCTGGCTTCGGGCTCTCCTCGTCCTCCTCCTCGTTAGTGGAATTATCATGCACCTGCTGTGTCTCCGCCATGTGCTCTCCCCACTGCGCTGTAAAGAGAAGGGGCGGGGAATAGAATAGACTAGAAAGATCGTCAGGGGCGGGCGGAGTTTCACGCATGCGCACTGTATATAAAAACGTCACACAAGTGTGTCGTACGTACGAGCTGGGAGCAGAGGCAGAGAGCGCCGATCGTGCGAAAGAAGGTACAATTTTAACTTGGTACATCACTAGCCTATACTGCTTCTAGATTGAGGCTTATTTTGGGACAAGATTAGGAGAGTTTAGCCTGACATTATTATGGTTTGTCTTGTGTTGTGTCTTGCAAAGAATACAATGGATCCTTCTGACCTGCCATATTTTCGCCTCATGATTATTGATCAGCTCAGGGAGCTGCCCTGGCTGTGGCAGATTTCACACCCATTCTATAACGAACAAAGTAAGAGGAAGGCAGCGCTGAATAAACTAGTTGATTTGTTTAAGATCATGGTCCCCACGGCAGACATCCCCTATGTGAAGTCCAAACTTCGTGCCCTAAGGACTACATATCTGATGGAGCACAGGAAGTTCCAGGAGTCCCTGCTATCAGGAGATCCAAATGACATTTATGTCCCCAGGATGTTGTTATATGACAGGCTGCATTTTCTAGCAGCCCGAGGGAACCCATGCCATCACTCTACTGTCTTTCAAGGCTTACTTCCCCCCCAGCTGAGGCTTCCAATGTCCAACCTGGGCCTTTCAGGCATCAACATGTGGAGGGGCCCAGCTTGAGACAGGTATAGCATTGTTGAACATATTTCTTGTCGTACATTTAATGATGTTAACTAGATGTTATTATTGATCAGTTAAGTTGTGATTTAACAAAGTGGTTGACATATCAATAGACAGTAGTGACCAAAAAGGATTGGGACAAGAATGAAAAATGCTGGGCTCTGAATGATAGTCTGTTCTATTTATTAACATTCAATTTGCACCAGTCATGAGCTGAAATTTGTGTGATTGATGAACAAAGAACTAAAACTATGTCCCATTTTTATACAACACAGGAAGACCTCAGCCGGGGGGAGGCTGTGGCAAGTGCCACAACTAGCAGAGCAGAGCCACAGCCTGGAGGGAAGCCAGGAGGGAAGTGCCTAAAGAAGACCAGAGAGTGATGGCCTGGGTTCAGTCTGGTCTGCAAGAAGATGCAGCCTCTTGTATGACCACATCCTGGGGACATAGATGTCATCTGCTCTTCCTGATCGCTTGGACTTCTGGACCAGACTGTTCTCCGTCAGATATGTACTCCTCAGGCCACCAATTTTGCAATTACATATTTGATGTATGCCCTGGGGGCCAAAAGGCTGTGCCAAATTGACTAGTTTATCCAGCGCTGCCTTCCTGTTTATTTTGTTTAGGAGACCTAATAACGTTTTTTTTTGGTTCAAAAAATACTTGCCTATGCATTTTACTTCAAAAAGGACAGTTTATTTGTGAGTAGGCAGGTACATTTCAAAAATACAAAGTCAAATTAACAAGGGGCACCAACACCAAACAACCTCCTAGAAATAAAAAAAAATAAAAAAAAAATGATAATGATGGTGTTGAGGTAAGTTGAGACACACAAAAAAACACAAAAAAAAAATACGAAGATGAGCAAAATGTAAAATAAAGGAGATCTTGATTAAAAAAATAAAAAATACATTTTACAAAATAAGAAAAAAAAAATTCTGGAGATCTGACAAATAAAAATATTCTAGTCATGAAATCATGAAAAAGAATAAAGAAATAAGTTTTGGAGAAAACTGTGTAAATATGGAGCAGCAAAATAACTTTTCTTTTTTTCTTCTAGCATTCTAAAGAAAAAGAGAATGCGCTGCATTAAACAATTTTTAACATAACAGCGTGACGAATGTGCTATATCGATTCCGAACGCTAGTTTTACCTGACCGAGCACTTCCGTCTCAGAATTTCTTCTGAGCATGCGTGGCACTTTGTCTGTCGGACTAGGCTACACACGATCGGAATTGCCTTGATCGGATTTTGTTGTCGGAAAATTTGAGATCCAGCTCTCAAACTTTTCCGTCGGAAATTCCGACGGAAAAAGTCCGATGGAGCCACCGGACAACATGGTCCGATCGGACATTTTCCGTCGAAATTTCCAACCGTGTGTATGGGGGCTTAGACATTTTAGCGCTACACTTTATATATTTCTTTGATTACAGCAAAATTATCTGTCATGTTAGCTGCTAACATTATTGAGGCAGCGTGGGGTTACTTTTTTACACTATATTTGGATATTATAGCAAAAAGTAAAAAATAATGCGTTTTTTTTCAAAATGTACGCTCTTTTTTTGTTTAAAAGCACAAAAAATAAAAACTGCAGAGGTGATCAAATACCACCAAAAGAAAGCTCTATTTGTGGGAAAAAAAGGACGTCAATTTTATTTGGGTGCAATGACGCACCCCTGCGCAATTGTCAGTTAAAGTGACCCAGTGCCGAATCGCAAAAAGTGCTCGTCAGGAGGGGGGTAAAATCTTCCGGGGCTGAATCGGTTAATGGCTGTGTGTTGAGTTATTTTGAGGGAACACCAAATTTACACTGTTATACAAGCTGTATACTCCCTACTTTACATTGTAGCAGTGTCATTATTTCAGTTTTGTCACATGAAAAGATCGAATAAAAAATTTACAAAAATACACACACTCCTCTGCATTCCGTGTAGACTATATACTGCATATAGTGCATTTGGTGGTGTACAGTATATAATACACTGCCTGCACTAAATATTCTGCCTAATTTAGCTAAATCTCTCTCTCCGTCCACACCAACACTACACAAGGCCACTGTTAGAAACAGCCTTATATAGTGTGGGGCGTGGTCTTATGCCGCGTACACACGATCGGAATTCTCGTCGGAAAAAGCTTGACGGTTTTCCCGCTCAAACTGTCTTGCCTACACACGGTCACACCAAATTCCGACCGTCAAGAAGGAAGTGACGTACAACACTACAACGAGCCGAGTTCAAAGCTTCCGAGCATTCGTCGAATTGTTTCCGAGCATGCGTAGGAATTTTGCGCGTCAGAATTGCTACAGACGATCGGAATTTCCGATAGAAACCTTTTCCGTCTGAAAAATTGAGAACATGCTCTCAATTCTTTGCTATCGAAAATTCAGCCAGCAAAATTCCGATGGAGCCTACACGCGGTCGCATTTTCCGATGAAAAGCTCTCATCGGTCTTTTTCTGGCCCGAATTCCGATCGTGTGTACGCGGAATAAGTCTTCCTGAGCCATGATTGGCCAAAGGCCCCCTGCCTTTGGCCAATTATGGCTCTCACAGCAGAGTGCGCTGTGTTTGGCCAAAGCATGCAGGTCAGGTGCATGGTTTGGCCAATCATCAGACGTCAATGCACTGCGATCTCACAGTGCATTATGGGGCATTCTGCGGTGCTCAAATTTCCCGCAAACGCTGCATATGCTCAGTTTGTTTGAAAGCAACCGAACACCCGATGTTTGACTCGACTGCGGGATCATCCCTAGTCAACAAGCTACATTCTTATTTATTTAACAGACATTTGACATATATTCTAGTAATTGAGTTTCAATACAAATCCAAAACTGGTATTGAGGCACTCACCGGTCTTGCAGAGGAGATAGATCAAAACAGCAATGTTCTTATTGTCGACGTTTCAATGAAGCTCAGTCCATCTTTCTCAAGACTAGTATCATATTATAATAGATTGAAACAGAGCCCGATTTCAGTTACCTGTGGCATAGAATCTTTGTATACTATAATTTCCCATGACAGAAAGTGTAGCTTTAGGCAAAACTTTATTTTTTTTTAAGTTTTGGAGTGCAGAAGGTTATACCCCCTCCCAAGCTTTTATTCCTGTTTCCCCATTGCAGAGGATTACCTCTCTATTCGTACTGGTGACCATAACCTTTAAGAAAGTAAGTGAGGTATAGCCAAATAGGAAGAAAGTAGGGAGGAATGGGATGGTTCTTAGTGTACCCTGGGAATGAGAGGAGGGGGGGGGGGGCTCTATGAAAGGGATAACTTGCTTGTCTCTGTGAATTATAAATCTAAGAAGTGGGGTAGGTAGTTGCATTGTCAGGAAATGATCCAGCCAAAGTTGCCAGAGTTATAGAATGTTATTGTGCGTGTTGGTAAGGATCGCTGCTGTTTATCCAATTTCTTTTATTTTGGGTAGAGTAAGCAATGGTTAGACATCCGGACTGGTTTAATTCTATCTGAATCTGCAAAATGGTGATTTACCCTCTCTATTTGTCCTGGTGACCATTGTCATTGAAAGTGATGGAAAATCTAAAGTTTTGCACGGTCACCTGAATAGGATTAGAGGGGAAATCTACCAATTCATGCCTCACACAAATAGAGGCACATTGACAGCAGCAGCTGGTGGGCTAAAGCCGTTAACCACTTCAACCCCCGGAAGGTTTTACCCCCTTTCTGACCAGAGCACTTACAATTTGGCACTGCGTCACTTTAACTGTAATTGCGTGGTCATGCAATGCTGAACCCAAACAAAATTTGTGTCCTTTTTTTTCCCTCAAATAGAGCTTTCTTTTGGTGCTATTTGATCACCTCTGTGTTTTTTTATTTTGTGCTATAAAACAAATAAGAGCGACAATTTTGAAAAAAAAAACTATATTTTTTACTTTTTGCTATAATAAATATCCCCAAAAATGTTTTTAAAAACACATTTCTTCATCAGTTTAGGCCAATATATATTCTTCTACATATTTTTGGTAAACAAAAATCTCAATAATTTATGGCCTTTTTATTATTATTTTTTTTTTACTAGTAATGGCAGTGATCTGCGATTTTTAGCGGTATTGCGCTGGACAGATCGGACACTTGACACATTTTTGGGACCATTGACATTTAAGCAGGGTTCAGTGCTATAAAAACTGATTACTGTGTAAATTACACTCTGCCTTTCTGCTACATTAGCAGCCGATCACAGCCTCCTGTCAATCTCTCCCTGCACAGCTCAGTACTGATGTCAGCTCTCCTTCCCTGCATTATCTTCTATTAACCTCGATAAGTTTGTTACCACCACCCCCCTTCCGATACTTGTCCTGCTCATGTTCTCCCTTCTTAAGCTTCGTACACACGATACGATTGTTGGCCAACCGAGCGTCTGATTTTTGCCAAAAGGGTTTGTGCCAGGATCTTGTCTAGCTTACTAACGTTACACAAATGTCGTGCCACAAACATGAATGTAGTGACGTACTACGAGAAATTTCAGCTCTTGAGAGCCACCCTTTGGGCCCCTGATGCGAGTTTGCACTTTTGGGTGATGGATTTGTGTACAGACCATACTAAAATCAGACTGGGAGCCGTTGTCCGCCGAAAATTTACTAGCCTGCCATCCAACATTTGTTGGCCAAAAATTGGAAAACAATTGTCTAAAGGAGCGTACTAACGGTAAGAATATAGGACAACAGTCTGTCAAAAGACAATCCCCTTCCAATATTCAAACCGTGAGTACGAGGCTTTAATCTCATTCATTGTGCCCAGCAGGGGCATTGCTATGTCTACAAAAGATATGGGGCTAGAGCCTATAGCAGCAAAGTAAAGAAAGTCATACGCATGGATGGGTATACACATGTATATAATATACGTAGGTGTATAATTATATATATATATATATATATATATATATATATATATACAGTGGTGTGAAAAAGTGTTTGCCCCCTTCCTCATTTCCTGTTCCTTTGCATGTTTGTCACACTTAAGTGTTTCGGAACATCAAACCAATTTAAACAATAGTCAAGGACAACACAAGTAAACACAAAATGCAATTTGTAAATGAAGGTGTTTATTATTAAAGGTGAAAAAAAATCCAAACCATCATGGCTCTGTGTGAAAAAGTGATTGCCCCCTAAACCTAATAACTGGTTGGGCCACCCTTAGCAGCAACAACTGCAACCAAGCGTTTGCGATAACGTGCAATGAGGCTTTTACAGCGTCCTGGAGGAATTTTGGCCCACTCATCTTTGCAGAATTGTCCTAATTCAGTTACATTAGAGGGTTTTCGAGCATGAACGGCCTTTTTAAGGTCATACCACAACATCTCAATAGGATTCAGGTCAGGACTTTGGCTAGGCCACTCCAAAGTCTTCATTTTGTTTTTCTTCAGCCATTCGGTGGTGGACTTGCTGGTGTGTTTAGGATCATTGTCCTGCTGCAGAACCCAAGTTCGTTTCAGCTTGAGTACACGAACAGATGGTCGGACATTCTCCTTCAGGATCTCTTGGTAGACAGCAGAATTCATAGTTCCTTTTATCACGGCAAGTCTTCCAGGTCCTGAAGCAGCAAAACAGCCCCAGACCATCACACTACCACCACCATATTTTACTGTTGGTATAATGTTCTTTTTCTGAAATGCAGTGTTCCTTCTACGCCAGATATACTTGGACACACACCTTCCAAAGAGTTCCACTTTTGTCTCATCGGTCCACAGAATGTTGTCCCAAAAGTCTTGGGGATCATCAAGATGTGTTGTGGAGAAATTGAGACGAGCTTTGATGTTCTTTTTGCTCAGCAGTGGTTTTCTCCTTGGAACTCTGCCATGCAGGCCATTTTTGCCCAGTCTTTTCCTGATGGTGGAGGCATGAATGCTGACCTTAACTGAGGCAAGTGAGGCCTGCAGTTCCTTGGACGTTGTTGTGGGGTCTTTTTGTGACCTCTTGGATGAGTCGTCGCTGCGCTCTTGGGGTAATTTTGGGCGGCCGGCCACTCCTGGGAAGGTTCACCACTGTTCCATGTCTTCGCCATTTGTGGATAATGGCTCTCACTGTGGTTCGCTGGATTCCCAAAGCTTTGGAAATGGCTTTATAACCCTTTCCAGACTGATAGATCTCAATTACTTTCTTTCTCAATTGTTCCTGAATTTCTTTGGGTCTCGGCATGATGTGTAGCTTTTAAGGATCTTCTGGTGGACCTTACTGTGTCAAGCAGCTCCTATTTAAGTGATGCCTTGATTGTGAACAGGTGTGGCAATAATCAGACCTGGGTGTGGCTAGAGAAATTGAACTCAGGTGTGGACAACCACAGTTATAGTATGTTTTAACAAGGGGGGCAATCACTTTTTCACACAGGGCCATGATGGTTTGGATTTTTTTTCACCTTTAATAATAAACACCTTCATTTACAAATTGCATTTTGTGTTTACTTGTGTTGTCCTTGACTATTGTTTAAATTGGTTTGATGTTCCGAAACACTTAAGTGTGACAAACATGCAAAGGAACAGGAAATGAGGAAGGGGGCAAACACTTTTTCACACCACTGTATATATATATAATGTTGTTACTTATCTGAATGCGGATCCCTTCTTAACATCAGGGTCCCCAGAGAGCCTCCCTTACATCAGGGTCCCCAGAGAGCCTCCCCATACATCAGGGTCTACAGCGAGCACCTTCCTTACATCAGGGACCCCAGAGAGTCCCCCTTACATCAGACTCCCCAGAGAGCCCCTTCCTTACATTAGGGTCCCCAGAGAGCCTCTACATACATCAGGGTCCCCAGGAGAGCCTCCCCTACATCAGTGTCCCCAGAGAGCCTCCCCATACATCAGACTCCCCAGAGAGCCCTTCCTTACATCAGGGTCCCCAGAGAGCCTCTTCATAGATCCGGGTCCCCATAGACCCTCCCCATACATCAGGGTCCCCAGGAGAGCCGCCCCATACATCAGGATCCCTAGAGAGAGGGGGTGGATGAGAGGGGGTGAAAGAGAGAGAGGGGGTAGAAAAGAGAGACCCCCTGGCCCTGCCTGCAGTCCCAGCCCATCTGTGTGGGTAGGTGTGTGTGATCCACCTACCTCCCGCCCTCAGTCAGCCCTTTTTCTTCCATTCCATGACAGTCACAGCGAGCTATGCGAGGAACTTGGAGGAGTGCAGGCTCCGGGAGGTGACGCGGATGCTGCTCAGCTTGGCGGTGAGGCCTCTTCTCTCTCAATCCTTGACTCTTCCCAGCTGCCCAGGCCTCCCCCTCACTGTTTGATGTGACTGCCCTGCACCCCACTGCCACCGGACCAGCGGCAGGATGCTCCAGCTAGGACCATGATATGGGGGCTGGGCTCAACTTTTTAGGCCCCAAGAGGAATCCTCCTCCACTTTAAATGATGGGCAGGGAGGGAGTTGCGGCCGTGACATCACTGGTTGCTAGACGGCTCTAGCAACCAGTGGCCAAGAGTAGAGTCAGGTGGAGGTGGAGCCAGAGCTACCACGGCTCAGTCTGCCCCTGTCCCCTGCATTCCGGACCAGAACATACCCGCTAATTGCGGGACTGCACCCACCCAGTAAGAGATTTAGGGCTATAGCCACGCCACTTAGCGACGCCACTGGTGCCCAGGTTAGTCTACATGCAGTGACAGTCACTCCTGTACTCCTCCTCCTATCCGATCTCACAGTGGATCTCGTTCCTCCAACTGCCCCCAGCCTGTGTATTCTTTTCTGCTCTCCCCCCTCCAGCTCTGGCTCCATGACGGTTACAGCAGATTACCTACATTCAGGTGTTGTGTCTTCTATCTTAACTTATCCAGCATGGCTCGCTATATATAGGTAGCTGTGCTTCTCGCTCCTCTTATAGTCTGGTTCCTCCTCAGTTCTGCTACAAATCTCTCATTCCCCTATCTAATGCAACTTCTCCCACTCTACGCTATAATCACCCTTTACACACTCAGTTCCCTTCTAAAAAAAAAAAAAACCCATTTACTAACTTACATGGTTAATGTGTCCCATTTTCTATAGCTTAGAGCCGTCATTATAGGATTCTTAATTTAGTCTGAGCGCTAGTCCAATTGCATCCACAACTCAAGGTCGGTCCCTTTCCCTTACCTATAATAACCTTCAGGCTCGGTGCCATTACAGATATCACATGTAATTTGCACCCCATTGCTGTGCAGATCACATGCAATGTCTGTGCAATGCAAATTCAGCCATACGAACTGTATGGCTAAAATCGCATTCGCACCAAAATGGTGAAGGACCCTTTTTTTGGTCTGCACTGGAATCAGATCGCATGGGTGTGAACCGATCTGGGAGTGTCATTAACTTTCTATTGACACCCACAGTGGTTCACAGATGTCAGTATGAACCATCTGCGATTCAGGCTCGATGCAGAAACCCACATAGGATTTGCAGGGTTTCCCACATCAGGCAGGAAAGCCTTAATAATTTCACTATATTTCTAATTTTTTTCATAATTTGTAAAACATTTTTTTTCTATCTATATGTATTCATTAATCTGTGGGGGGGGGGGATCTCCAAACCCAATCCCCCTATGGGATCAGCTATGATCATTCTCCCTGTCTAGGATCCAACAATTCAGTGATTCATACTGTACAGGCCACATGGCCCATGTGAATGAGCCCCAAGACCTCCTTTACACATAGAGCTTTAATTATTACCTCAGTATTTTTAAATTTAGCAGACATTTTGTAAGTTATGTTGCGATTTCTATCAGCAGCCCTGAGTACAAGACACGGGTTTGATATTCATAGAACCTAGGTTATAGGCTTTTACCTTCAGGCAAGTGGACACTGAGAAATGGCTCTTAACTGAGAGACCCCTCTGCCCCTCATAATTTGAGCTTCGAAAGCCATGACATTAAAGCCAGTGACTGAGAAACAGGAAAGACACAGGTCTGACCTGTTTGGAAGGGACCAGGGTTCATCTCCTCAAAGTTGGACTATGTCTGTGTACCAGGTGCTTATGGGCCAGTTTTTAGTGCAATGAGAACCACAAATTTCTTCTCTTGCTCCGTTTTGCAAGGCAATTGAGGCAGAAATCACACACTCTAGGGACTCAAATTGCTAAAAAAAAAAAAAAAAAAAGTTATTGCTGGTTCAGATAGGAAGGTGTCAGAACGCACAGTCGATCACAGTTTGTTGCATATGGGGCTGTATAACAGCACACCGGTCAGAGTACCCATGCTGACCGGTGTCCACAGCCAAAATTGCCTACAATGGGCACATGAGCATCAGAACTGGACTACAGCGCAATGGAAGAAGGTGTCCTGGCCTGATGAATTCAAGAATGTTTTGAGGAACACAAGTATGAGGTGTTGACTTGGCCCCCCACATTCTCCAGATCTTAATCCAACAGTGGGATGTGCTGGAAAAGCAAGTCCGATCCATGGAGGCTCCACTTCTCAACTTAAAGGATATGCTACTGATGGCTTGATGCCAGATTCCACAGCATACCTTCAGGTCTGGTGGAGTTCATGCCTTGACAGGTTATGGTGGGTGGTCATATTGTTATGGCTGATTGGTGTATATGTACATTTGTTTTTCACATCATCAAATAAGTCATATAGGAATACTCATGCTAATCGACATTGTCAAATTTGTTCTGTGTATGTAGGTTTTAATGATCTCTGATCACAAAGGGGTTTGTATTTTCTTTAGAGAGCTCCCTCTAGAAGCAGATGGCAAAAGCTGCTTTGGCAGCACAGCAGGATGCACACATAAGCTAGGGTGCTGCAAGCCATGTTAGGGGGTAGCTAATGGGTCTGAACCGAATGCACAGTAAAGCCTATTATGTGCTTTTGAAAAACTCCAAAACAATTCTATGCCAAAAATACAGTGAGGAAAATAATTATTTGATCCCCTGCAGATTTTGTAAGTTCTTACAAAGAATTGAAGGGTCTAAAAAATGTATTATAGGTGTATTTTAAATGATGGAGACAGAATATAAACCAAAAATCCAGAAAAAACACTGATACAAATGTTAAAAATTGAGTTGCAATTTTGCTTTAAAAATGAAGTTGCAGTTTAGCGAGTAAAATATGTATTTGATCCCCAAGCAAAACATGACTTAGTACTTGGTGGGGAAACCCTTGTTGGCAAGCACAGAGGTAAGAAGTTTCTTGTAGTTGGTGACCAGATCTGCACACATCTCTGGAGGGATTTTGGTCCACTCTTTACAGATCTTCTCTAAATCCTTAAGGTTTCTTGGCAACTCAAAGTTTCAGCTCTCTGTAAATTTGTAATAGGATTAAGGTCTGGAGACTGACTAGGCCACTCCATGACCTTAATGTGGTTCTTCTTGAGCCACTCCTTTGTTGCCTTGGTGGTATGTTTTGGGTCATTGTCATGCTGGAAGACTTATCCATGACCCATCTTCAGTGTTCTGGCTGAGGGAAGAAGGTTCTCATCCAAGATTTTACAATACATGACCCCGCCCATTGGTCCTTCAGTGCAGAAAAGTCGGCCTGTACCTTTAGAAGATTAACAGCCTCAAAGCATAATGTTTCCACCTCGGTGCTTGACTGTAGGGATGGTGTTCTTAGGGTTATAGTCAGCATTTTTCTTCCTCCAAACACTGCGAGTCGAGTTAATGCCAAAGAGCTAAATTTTGGTCTCATCTGACCACAACACTTTCTCGCAAACCTTCTCTGAATCATTTGGATGTTCATTGGCATGACTGTAAATGTGCCTTCTTGAGGGGACTCGCCATGTTTGGAGGGAGGAAGAAATATGCTGACTATGACCCCAAGAACACCATCCCTACAGTGAAGCACAGAGGTGGAAACATTATGCTTTGGGGCGGTTTCTCTGCTATAAGTACAGACCTACATGTGTTGCAAAATCTTGGATGAGAACCTTCTTCCCTCAGCCAGAACACTGATAATGGGTCGTGGATGGGTATTCCAGCATGACAATGACCCAAAACATACCGCCATGGCAACAGAGGAGTGGCTCAAGAAGAAGCACATTAAGGTCATGGAGTGGCCTTGCCAGTCTCTAGACCTTAATCCTATAGAAAATTTAAGAGGGAGCAGAAACTTCGAGTTGACAAGAGACAGCCAAGAAACCTTAAGTACTTAGAGAAGAGCTGGGGGAAAAATAAAAAATAAAAAGAGAGAGTGGACCAAAATCCCTCCTGAGATGTGTGCAAACCTGGTCACCAACTACAAGAAATGCCTTACCTCTGTTTCTCTACCAGGTCGTGTTTTGATTGGGGATCAAATACTTATTTTACTCACTGAATTGCAACTCAATTTATAACATTTGTATCGTGTTTTTTTCTGGATTTTTGGTTGATATTCTGTCTCCATCATTTAAAATATACCTATGACAAAAATTAGACCCTTCATTTCTTTGTATGTGGGCAAACTTACAAAATCTGCAGGGGAAATCACATAATTATTTTTCCCACTGTACAAGCAGCACCTGAAGTTTCCTGGTGAGAAAACAGTCATATTAAAAAAAAAAAAAAAAAAAAGAAAGAGTTTAGTAAAATGAGAGAAATATTTAGATTTATTACCCCCGGAATACTTAGAGGTTAAAAATGTACCTGTATGAATCGCTCATATTGGGCGCCCAGTTTTTCAGAGAACACACAGATGTTAAGCATTACCATTTGCTGTCCTTTACAGAATTGCATTTTTCCAAATTTACATGCACTGACAATGTTCAACAATACAGTTGTTCCTGAGGCCAGGGTTAGGCACTGGTTGTGTCCTAGTAGCTTACAGTGCCTTTAAAAAGTATTCATACACCTTGAAATGTTCCACATTTTGTCATGTTGCAACCAAAATTGTAAATGTATTTTATTTGGATTTTAGGTTAAAGACCAACACAAAGTGGCACATAATTGTGAATTGGTCAGAAAATGATAAATGGTTTTCTAAATTTTTTACAAATAAATATCTGAAAAGTGTGGTGTGCATTTGTATTAAGCCCCCTTTACTCTGATACCCCCAACTAAAATCTAGTAGAACCAATTGCCTTCAGAAGTCACCTAATTAGTAAATGGAGTCCACCTGTGTGTAATTTAATCTCAGTATAAATACAGCTGTTCTCTGAAGCCCTCAGAGGTTTGTTAGAGAACCTTAGTGAACAAACAGCATCATGAAGGCCAATAAACATACCTGAAAGGTCAGGGATAAAGTTGTGGAGAAGTTTAAAGCAGGGTTAGGTTATAAAACAATATCCTAAGCTTTGAACATCTCACAGAGCATTGTTCAAGCCATCATCCGAAAATGAAAAAAAAAAAAAAAAAAGGAGTAAAGACAACTGCAAACCTACCAAGACATGGAGATCCACCTAAACTGACAGGCCAGACAAGGAGAGCATTAATCAGAGAAGCAGCCCATGGTAACTCTGGCGGAGCTGCAGAGATCCACAGCTCAGGTGGGAGAATCTGTCCACAGGACAACTATTAGTCATGCACTCCACAAATCTGGCCTTTATGGAAGAGTGGCAAAAATAAAGCCATTGTCGAAAGAAAGCCATAAGAAGTCCTGTTTGTAGCTTGCTAGAAGCCATGTGGGGGACACAGCAAATATGTGGAAGAAGGTGCTCTGGTCAGATGAGACCAACATTTTTTGGGCTAAAAGCAAAACGCTATGTGTGGCGGAAAACTAACACTGCACATCACCCTGAACACACCATCCCCACCATGAAACATGTGGTGGCAGCATCATGTTGTGGGGATGCTTTTCTTCAGTAGGGACAGGGACGCTGGTAAAAGTTGATGGGAAGATGGATGGAGACAAATACAGGGCAATCTTAGAGGAAAACCTGTTAGAGTCTGCAAAAGACTTGAGACTTGGGTGAAGGTTCATCTTCCATCAGGACGACAACTCTAAACATACAGCCAGAGCTACAATAGAATGGTTTAGATCAAAAGCAGATTCATATGTTAGAATGGCCCAGTCAAAGTCCCCACCTAAATACAATTGGAAATCTGGGGTAAGACTTGAAAATGGCTTTTCGCAGGCGTTCTCTATCCAATCTGACAGAGATTGATCTATTTTGCAAAGGAGAATGGGCAAAAATGTCACTCTAGATGTGCAAAGCTTGTAGAGACATACCGAAAAAGATTGCAGCTGTAATTGCAGCGAAAGGTGGTGCTACAAAGTATTGACTCAGGGGGCTGAATACAAATGCATGCCACACTTTTCAGATATTCGTAAAAAAAAATTGAAAACCATTTATAATTTTCCTTTCACTTCACAATTATGTGACAAAATGTGGAAAATTTCAAGGGGTACGAATGCTTTTTCAAGGCACTGTATGTAACCAGGGGACTGGAGAACAATAAAAATGATGCAAGTATCCCCAACCAATATCGGACAAGAAATGGACTTCAATGTTAGGCTCCTGCAATTGAAAACAGGATTTTGTTTAAAAGTTTGACTTGGCTTTAAAACATCACCCCATGGCTTGGCTTGGCAGATCTTCATACAGATAATCATAAACAGTTGCTTTAGACTAAATCTGGAATAAGCAACCCACACAGATAATTCCCTTATCATGACATAAAATATGGAGATCTAAGTGAGATATTGTGAGATGGGGGTTACAATACCTGCTTCCACCACTAAAAGATATATTGCTGGAATTTTTCTTCACGTGGGGGCTTACAGGAGCAGATGCATGCAAGCTGACAGGGCAAGGTGCCCATCTGGAAAACATGGACTGGTCTTTGATTTCAAGAATGTCCCAAAGGAGGCCATGGTGTCACTGTAATACATTATATACGTCACACATAACTGTAAAGGACTAGGCCATTATGCTATGAAATCAACCTAATCAGACAGGAACTGACTGCAAACCTAATGGGGGCAATTACCAAAGATCACGTTCATGCTGGAAAAAAAATGAACAAAAAAACCTTGCTGATGGGGTGTTCTTATACAAGTAATCATCTGCAGATGATTTTCTGTCTGTACACAGTTTCCCATTAATATATGAATAAAGTGGCATTTATCCAAAAAAAAATAAAAAAATCCTTGTTGTTATCTTGAACAAACTAGCATCATGCTGTCAACAAATGCATCAAATGTTCAAGTATTTATTTAAAATATTTTAACATAAAACATACAAATTAGCTTAGTTTAGTAAAAAAACATTGCTCTGCTTTTGTCAACTTTCTTAGGCCCCCGACTTTAAGCCCCTGTTAACACCGGTGCGACTTTGAAATTGTACTAAAGTAACACTATTTCAAAGCCGCACATCAGTGCAGTTTGCCCTGCTGATTTCATTGTGGCTTGCAACTTCATTTAACAAAAGTCTAGGCAAGTCGCAAGGAAAATCGAAAAAAAACTAGTGCAGAAACTTTTTTCATAATCACTGCGACATGAGTCGTGACGATATGAATGGTTCCATTGCCGACAATGGGGTGCGACTTGTCATGCGATTTGGAACTGTCAAATCGCATGACAAGTTGCACCAGTGTGAATGGGGGCTAAGTGATGTGTACACAATATAGTTTAGGCCACAAGCTGATCTCTTGGTCATTTTTAGGAGCATAGATAAGCAAGCTGGAATAACTTGAAGTTTCCAACTCCAGGCTTCCCCTCCATCACTCAACTCTACCACAGCGAGTATTTTTGCCCAATTAATTTTTTTTTTTGCCTTTTCCAGAATTCTTTGGTGTGCTCTTTAGGTGATGCTCTGCACTCACAGTATGTCCCGAGTCTTTTAAATTGAGGGAAGCAGAGTAAAATTTGATCCAGAATACTAAGGACATCTTGTGGTTTACAGGGTACTGCAGGGGGCAGTGTCAAAGAAGAGGTCAGTAATGCAGATGGTCTTTTTCCTTCTTGGGGCATAAAAACTAAATAAAACAAAACAATAAAACAAAACAACAACCCAGAGTTGTTTTTTTTTTTTTATGAGTATGCATCACGAAAAAGGCATCTGTAATGGTTAATGTTACCTGTAATTGTGTGCATTCCATGTCCTGCATGCTCCATATAAGACCTTCCTTTATGCTGCCAGACACCTCCCAGAGCAGTGTGAAGAACCTGTGCCAACCGCCCACCCCTTTCTGCCCCTCTCGCATTGACAGAACTTGTACTATTATTGTACAGGGGAGATCCTCCATTCACAGCACATGGCTGCATACATTTGCAATATGAAATTACCATGATTCTCTAGAACTGAAATTACCTTTATTTTAATAAACAAGAGACAGACATTGCAAATTCGCATATAAAATAGAGGTTGTAACGGCACACCGAGCAAGAAAAAAATAAAATAAAATGGAGGAAAAAAAATAAAAAATCTCAAACTGCTGCTATATACAATAAAGACATTACTCAGATGCTGAACTTTGACACTGTTAGGATCTGTGTGCAAGTATAAAGACCTGCGTTATAAGCCATACTGTGGCAGTGTCAGCCCTAAACTGAATTTGAGAAAATATTTTAATCATGCGATTATAATTCAAGGTTTAATAACTTGGCCACATCCTAAAAGACAGGAATTCGTCTGCCTTTGACCCCTGCTAAAAGGTAACACTTGAATGTATAAATTAACTGATCAGGAGAATCTTCCAGGCTCAAAGGCAATAAGCACTAAGTAGTCTGTGGTGAGGTTCCTCTGTAAACATCCTCATGTCTGATGACGGCACCATTACTGTTTGCCAGGAGTAACATCTGTGTAATCTTTCAGTACTCCTGCCAAGTGGTCATTGTGAGTCTTAAACCTGCGTTTCTTCTGTGAGTTTGACTTCTTCCTCTTTTGTACTGGGATCTGAAAGATTTATAAAAAGAGATTAATAATGGGGTACACAAGCTTTCATTTATATCAAACCTACTTATAGCATACATACTTCTAGGGAACTGTTTACATACCGACAGGTTTAACAAAATAGACACACTTAGACACATTTTCCCCAGAACTGGTCCCCATTTACCACCGCGCTCTCACTTTTTTTTCTTTGGAAAAATAAGTCACCAATATTCCCCACTCTTCCACAGAACCATGCCCCATTAATCAGAACTCTATCCACAGAACCATGCCCCATTAATCAATACTCTTTCCACAGATCCAGGCCCTCATTAAATCACCACAAATGGATGTATTAAGCCAGCAACACTGTAGTCCTTATAACAATTTATTGGTGACTGGTTACAAAGGAGTGAAAGCTGACACATTTCAGTGCAAGCCTTAGACGTAGCAGTCACCAATAAATTGTTATACGGACTACAGCATTGCCGGCTCAATCCAACCATTTGTCTTGTTCGGGTGTGTACGAACACACTGAACCCAGGCACCTGTTTGTGGATCCTGCAATCAGATTGGGTGTTTCTTATTGTGTGCGCTGCTCCTCTCAGACTTCCCATATATTGTCACTCTTTTCACAAAGCCATGCCCCCCCTAATCGCCACCCTTTCAAGAGAACCATGCTACCATTAATCACTACTCTTTTGCCAGAATAATGAGCCAATTATCAGAAAGCTCCTTGCCTTCTGTCACACTCTGCATCACTTCCTGGTGGCTACATTTAATAGTTAGGGTCCACAGCCTCATATGCCCCTTAACTCTAGTTCCACACCAGTGACTAAATCCACTAAATCAAAGCTGTATATTGGTCAGCACCATACTATGCTTATGTTCAATGAAGATTGTGAAGGTAGACGATAAAGAGCATTGTGATTAAATAGCACATCTTAAAAACTACAGCCGCTTGAAGAGGCCAGGAGTACTCCACAGCATACACACAATTTTTAATACATTTTGTAACTCAAAATAATTTTACGTTTTGGAAAAATTTGTATAGAATGCTGCTGAAATACATACAACTTTCTTTGGTCCAGATTCCTGCATAGAGGTAATGCCCTGTCTCTTCAGATAGTCCTCAATCTTTTCATCATCCATGGAGTCAACTGGTACACTCCTCCATAGCTTCTGAAATTCTGAAATATAAAACATCATGTCATGCCTGGTGCTTAAACTAATAAATTCCATTACAGAGGATATACAAGTACAATATTAATGACTGATGTAGTGATAAGGTAAACCATGCAAACCAGACCCATAACTTAGCCAAGATAGATAAGCTGCTATCATTGGATTATAGTTGTATATGAGTAAGTGTGCTTCATGAGCATGATTACCCAGACTTTGACAGCATCTTTTAGGGCTCATTTACACTTGTTTCTACTTTATACACATCACTACTCTAGCAATAAACATTCTCTGTGTATACTTTTTTTCTGGCTGCGGTATACAGAAGGTAAAAAATAATGGAGAGAAAAAAAAAACACTCAGTCTTGCAACTAACAAACTGTTACCTGTACCAATGAATACAGGTCTATGAATAAAACAAAGGTCATAATTTAAGTTGTTGAATAAGTGAAAGGTTTCAGACAGTATAACTTGAAGAAATGCAGCCACGGATAATATAATTGTAATGTCCTTTTTTTCCCTTTTAAATAGAATTTCCAAGAAAAATATAATTCCTTCTACCCCCATGACCTCTCACTATAGTGACACTTTCTAAAAATTACTTGCCAACAGTGGCAAGAACCTCTGTGGCATCACAATACCAGATGTCACCAAAAGAAAGAGCAGAAGATAGGCTCTGTAAATGAATACATTGCATTCAAATAATGTGTCAAGGGGATCCCTCTATTAATATATGAAGATATCAGAAAAGAACATGTTCTTTCTGTGTTCCTTACCCACTTACAGACTGCCCCTTAGCAGATTTACTGCTACAGGATGACCCTCCTGTGCAGAATTACGTGTATATACATATATGTGATTCTGCACTTCCGCCTACAGGGGACGTGCACGTCCGCCTTCTGCTGTGATTTTTAAGTCTTTTATTAATCATTTTATTAAAAAGTTATTAATAAGGCTTTTATTGTCAACTACATTAAAATACATTATATTTGTAGTGTTGACCTTTCTTTTTCAAGACCTCTGCAATTCACCCTGGCATGCTGTCAATCAACTTCTGGGCCACATCCTGACTGATGGCAGCCCATCCTTGCATAATCAATGCTTGGAGTTTGTCTGAATTTGTGTGGTTTTCTGTGTTCACCTGCCTCTTGAGGATTGACAAGTTCTTAATGGGATTAAGGTCTGGGGAGCTTCTTGGCCATGGACCCAAAATGTAGATGTTTTGTTCCCCAAGCCAATTAGTTATCACTTTTGCCAAATGGCAAGGCGCTCCATCATGCTGAAAAAGACATTGTTCGTCGCCAAACTGTTCTTGGATGGTTGGGAGAAGTTGTTCTCGGAGGATGTTTTTGTACCATTCTTTATCTATGGCTGTGTTCTTAGGTAAAATTGTGAGTGAGCCCACTCCCTGGGCTGAGAAGCAAACCCCACACATGAATGGTCTCAGAATGCTTTACTATTGGCATGACACAGGACTGATGGTAGTGTTCACCTTTTCATCTCCAGACAAGGTTTTTTCCAGATGCCCCAAACAATTGGAAAGGGGATTCAGAGAAAAGTCCAATATCCCTGTACCTTTTGCAGAATATCAGTCTGTCCCTGGTGTTTTTCCTTGAGAAAAGTGGTTTCTTTGTTGCCCTTCTTGACACCAGGCCATCCTCCAAAAGTCTTCACCTCCCTGTGCTTGCAGATGCACTCACACCTGCCTGCTGCCATTCCTGAGCAAGCTCTGCACTGGTGGTGTCCCGAACCCACAGCTGCATTAAGACCCCTTTCACACTGGGGCGCTTTGCAGGCGCTACAGCGCTAAAAAAAGCACCTGCAAAACTCCCTGAAAGAGGCGCTGCTGTGCCTCCAATGTAAAAAGCCCCTAGGGCTTTCACACTAGAGCGGTGCACTTGCAGGACGTTAAAAAAAATCCTGCAAGCAGCATCTTTGGAGCAGTGAAGGAGCGGTGTATACACCGCTCCTGCCCATTGAAATCAATGGGGCAGCCCGGCTATACCGCCGGCGGTTTTAAACCTTTTTCGGCTAGCTAGTGGCCGAATAAAGCGGCAATTAATCTGATCAGTCTTCATAACATTCTGGCGTATATGCAAATTGCCATCATAAAAACGGAGGCAGCAGACTTTGTAAAAATTTATATTTGTGTCCATCTCAAAACTTTTGGCCACGGCTGTATTCAGCAAGAAAATATACCTTTCCTCAGGAGGATTTTTATCTTTGTCCCCCCTCCTTTCTGACAAATTCAACTGGTGCTGCACATTTTAACCCTTTTCAGAGAAAAGTTATGGCACTGTTCAACATGTACGGCATGGCTACTCGTATACGCACTGTGTACCAGTGTGTCCCCTATAGTTGGAGCCCTCTGGGCTATCAGCCAGGGTTTTGTACCCAAGATACTTTTTAATCTACTGTCCAGTATCAAAATATGCCAGGCACTATTCAAAAGGGACTGTACTGGTACCAGTGTATACCATATGTGGTCATAAGCCCAATCCTCTCCGATTCTCTGAGCTTTGTGTCTTCTTTCTCTCTCTATTTGGCGTATTTCCCTCCTATCATGTTGTAGGGCTTTAATCCAACTTTTTTCCAGGACGATTTTGGATACCCCCCCAACTGAATCCTTTCAATTCTCTACTTTATACATCAGGGCTTGACAAACCCCAGGAGCCAGGTCGCCATGGCGACCAGAAACCGCACCCTGGCGCCTAGGCTGCCACCAGCCCACTCACTATAACTCCCGATGCCCCAGACATGCAGTGCATTAACATTGACTGCCATTCCTCCTCCCTTTTCCACACTCAGTGCGGCGCTTGATGCTTGCCAGTTACTTGTCAGTGTGTAAAACTGACAAGTAACAGAGAGAAGAGAGGAGAATCTGTCAGATTTGAGCTTGATGTCGGGGGTGGGCGGGGACCCGGTCGTGGTGGGCAGGACCCAGCAGCAGCTATCAAACACCAGCCAATGGGATGGGATCTGGGCGGGCCGCTACGTGTATTTTGCCACGGCCCTTTTCTTAAGCAGCCCAATCATTGGCTGGTGTTTGATAGCTGCCGGGTCCCGCCCACCCCCGACATTAAGCTCAATTATGACAGCTTCTCTCTCCTCACTGTTACCTGTCAGTTTTACACAGTTACTAAGTGCTCAGTGTGAAACCTGTCAGTGCCAATCAGTGCCATCTCTCTGTGACAACCAGTGCAACCTGCCACCACCAACCAGTGCCACCTGCCAGTGCCAACTAGTGCCACCGCCAATAGTGCCACCTACCAGTGTCACTGCCAATCAGTGCCACCTGCCAATGCCAACCAATGCCATCTGCCAGTGCCAACCAATGCCACTGCCAATAGTGCCACCGGCCAGTGCAAAACCAGTGCCACCTGCCAGCCAGCGCCAAACCAGTGCCACCTGCCAGTGCCATCTGACAGTTCCACGTGCCAACCAGTGCCACCTGCCAGTGCCATCTGTCAGTCCCAAACCAGTGCCACTTGCCAGTGCCAGCTGCCAGTTCCAAACCAGTGCCACCTGCCAGTGCCAACCAGGGCCACTGCCAATCAGTGCCACGTGCCAGCGCCAATCAGTGCCCACCAATGCCACCTGCCAGTGCCACCTGCCAGTCCCAAACCAGTGCCACATGCCAGTGCCATCTGCCAGTTCCAGACCAGTGCCACCTGACTAAGCCAACCAGTGCCACCTGCCAGAGCCAACCAGTGCCATCTGTTGCCAGCTTTACTCTTTCTGGCCAGCCCATAACCCTGATGTAACAAAGTTCCATTGGAGTTATTGACTGGGTGCTCCTTTGTGAGTTAGGGTTAGGGGCGAAAATTACTGGCCTTACCCTGGGAGCTGGCAATCCATACCACTCAAATAAAAAATGGCTCCTAACTTTTTTAACTGGCTCCTAGATTCAAAGCATATTTGTCAAGCCCTGTTCTACATAGTACTCCACTATATTTGAGCAGTTTCTCCTACTCTGTAGGAATGGCCTGTAGCAATATTAGTAGAGACAGACGGTATATGTGAGTAATAAAAGCCAGTGAGTCCATGTAGTGACCTTGGTTAGATTTGATGACAGCCTGATATTGGACAGAATACACACTATAGTGAGTCAAGCAGGTGCTATTGTGTACTTGTGTATTTATGAATGGTGTGTAGTCCTTGTTGACAATGCTAATGTTATCTATAGCCCAAGAATGATGGGAAAGTGAAGGGTTCCTGCCACAGCTTTCATTTGGTATTCCTGCTATTCTGGGCCTTTGATGAGAGGAACAGCTGGAAATTGAATGCTTCTGTAACCACAATGGTGGCAAATCTTACCAAAGGAGCCAAATATAGTACAGACACAGCAGAGGATTAAAAAAAAAAAAAAAAAAATCCCATCAAGTTCCTAGAACATGTGCACGTTTGGGATACACAGCGAGAAAGCTATATGGAAAAAGTGAAAACCACAACACAACACTGCTTATAGGTTGACTAAAAATTACAGCTTTAATTCAGTTACATTTAAAACATTCCTTTAACTTTAGATACTGTATTTCAACAATGGGCCTAAGGACCAAGTATCTGAAGCAAAGAATGATCCAAAAACTGGCAGTAATACGGTTTACCAAAACTGAAATGAAGAGAAGAATCTGATTTAATGAAAAATGGGGATGGCAGAACAATTGAGGCAACTATGGACTTTTATGGTACGGGTAAGGACTCACAAAACAGTGTGTATAGAAAAATATATAAAGATTTATTACAAAAACAGAATAATGCAAATTTATACAATGAATGAAAAAAGAAGGCAATTAAAATCGAGAGACAATATTACAATACAGAATTTTTCCTTATAATTGCACAGTATAGCACATAATTATTGATCCCTGGTATTGGAAGCAATGTGGTGAATTTCAAACTGTCGCAAGATGGCACTCAACATGTTTCGCGGACTAGCCGCTTCTTCAGGAGTATGCAATAAGGGGAGATATATCTGTATGATTGTCTCTAAAAAAAAGGGGGGAATGGGATGATTAGTAACATATAAATTATGGAAGACAAGCAATGTACCTGGAGACAGCTAGAAAACGCCATCCTGATTCTGCCAGCAGGAAAGGCGGAAATATGCTGGCTCACTATGGTACAGGTCAACAAAAAGAGGGTAGTAATATAAAGGTATAGAAAAAAGGTTGCATCCAATTGTACGTCCATATGAACAAAGAGCATATCATGACTCACCAGCTCAAAGGTGCACGGGGACAGGCGAAGCTAGGGGCCCCAAATGATGGGGCAAATTTCACAGGCTGATATGGGAGCCAGAGTAGGGTAAAGTTAGTATTCAAGGGTATAGCATAAAGCTGTGGAAAAAAACATACATGATAATGAATGTAACCAACATAATAAGGACATAAAATCCTACACAGGGGCACCTATAGGATAAACACCGAGTGCACCTAGAAGTCAGACATGTGTACGATAAGAAAGATCCAGAAGTCGGTATACAGAGGTAAAATATTAATAGGGAAAGTGTATATACCTACCCAAAATTAAACGTAAGATGGCCTAGGGTAAGCAGGGGTCACAACTTAGGGAGGGAGTGTCAGACGGTTAGCGGGCTGCAAAAGATTATACATACACAACTAAGCACGTATGCACATACACACACACATTGTACACACATAT
The DNA here is from genome assembly GCA_028564925.1 of Lithobates sylvaticus. Lineage (NCBI taxonomy): Eukaryota > Metazoa > Chordata > Amphibia > Anura > Ranidae > Lithobates > Lithobates sylvaticus. The sequence goes on along the minus strand of CM053026.1, from coordinate 461,352,754 downwards.
ATATATATACACACATATATATACACACACACATACATACATATGCACACATGTATAAACATACACACAGATCCCCATACACACCTGTACAAATATACAGGTGGGTGTACATGAACTCCATGGTTAAATATGTATATTGTCTGTATATAGAAGAGGGAAAAATCTATTTGTTTACCTGGGCCGAAGCATATATGCTTATATGATAAAAAATCAGCACATTAAGTTCCAATTAGCTCACAGCAGGGAGGTGTATGACGTATCAATAAACCACCAAAAAGGCTGTAGGTTGAGAGATATTGAATTCAAAGACTGAGACCTGTGGACAAACAGGTGAATTTCAGACACAGCTCAAGCACTGAACATAAAGTGAAGCAACTGCTGTTAAATGTGCACAAAAAGGGAACAGTGTTTCTCTTTAAATAGGGGAAACGACACACACCTGCAAAGTAGATGGTTTGGTTTGTGTGCATTTGTAGGAATTCCCATCAATAGGCAAATCGCTGGAATCCATATGAAAGTACAAAATACATAGACAATGTATATGAGGATTTTTTCTGGCAAGTAAACAAAAGGGAAGAATCTTCCAGAGAAGATATAAAACATACCTGCACATGGGAAGAAGTACAGGCACAGCACCAGCCCGCAGCACCTGAACACTCCGCAAACCCCCACAGACGCCTACATCCACTGGGCAAATAAGCCCGTTTAAATAATGTCCTCTGGCGCCAGTCCTGATGACGCTGAATGCGTGCGCCACCGGCGCCATACAAACAGCGTCATCGGACCCGATCCTCAACTGCGCATGCGCGTCGCGCATGCGCAGTAGAGCAAAAACGGCACATAGTGTCAGGAAGGGCAGAGAGCCATCCAGGGGCCAGCCGGGGGCGCGGACACTGCGCAAACGCAGCGCCACACACGGGGGAGACCCGGAACGACGCCGCCCCACCTTTTGACCGGCCGTTAAAGTCCCTAAAGAGTGGACCCAAAAAATCTGCACCGCCACCTGGTGGGCAGATAAAGGATCACTCATAAGGGGAGATCGCATATCAGCCTGGAAAATGAAGCTAACGCAGACCAAGGGCACAGATGTAATTAGAGAGATGACGGGTCAAAAAAAAGGGGCTCATAGCACAGGACGCACTAATATGGATGCCAAAAATTAGATTTGAACAGAATATATTCAAAGTTTAAACAAAAATTTATAAATACAAATAAAAATAATACTAATAAATAAAGATATGGAACCAGCGTGCAAATGGTTATAAAGGGGCGAGGGTATATAGAGAATTGGCGTGTGTCGCCATTATGAGAACCTAGGAAAACCTAGATCTACAAGGATGGGGCAGAAGACAAAGGGACAAAAAAAAAAAAAAAAAAAAAAAAAATATAAACACTGTGGGAAGAAACATAGAGGGAAGAACACAGACGGGAGAGACAATACAGGAAGGTAAAGAAGGGGGGGGGGGGGGGGAAAGAAAGGAGAGGGGGAGAAAAAAAAAAAAAAAAAAAAGAAGAATGATCTGTCAACGGTTAAAAAACCAGCAATCTAAACGGAAAAATACCTCTAAAGAAAAGGCTTATAAGAGTTATTTTCGTTGATGCCAGGGTGTATAGTAGCCGATAGTTTCTCAATCCATAGAGTTTCTGCCCTAAGAATTTTATTGTCCCAGTCACCACCACGCGGGTGGGGGGGGACAACCTCAAGGACACAAAAGGAAACTACACTGTTATCGAATCTATGGTGTAGACCTATGTGTCTAGTTACCGAGGTTAGAATTTTTCCAGAACCTGAACAGTAGACGTGGTCACGAATGCGTTGGCCAAATTCGCGTATGGTCTTACCTACGTAGAAAGCTTTACAGGTACATGACATTAAATAAATAACGCCCCGGGTGGTACAGTCAGCATGGCACCGGAGACGATGCCATTGTCCATTTGGGAGCTTGATCCCTGGTCCTTCAGTGACCCAGGGGCAGCGGCTGCAATTGCCGCATCGATAGGTGCCCCAAAGGGATCTAGGAGGTCGAGCTTGGGGAAGGGTATAGTGACTGGAGATAAGAGTATCTCTAAGGGATGTAGCTCGTCTGAACACTAATTCAGGGGTAGATCTAACATATTTAGAGAGGGTTTGATCCTCAGTCAGTAGGTGCCAATGCCGAGATATTGAGGTACGTAAAGAGTCTTGATGGGCGGAAAATTTGGTGATAAATTTGACGGTTTGAAATTCAGTATCAGAAGGTGTTTTGTACAAGAGATCAAATCTTGATCTGGATTTGGCCTTGTTAAAGGCTTTTCTAAAGGAGTGATCTAGAATAGCCTCTCCTCAGGAGTCTATCTCGCAGAAAGCCTGCTTGCTCAATAAAATCTTGGTCCGATGAACAATTCCTCCGTAAACGTATGTACTGTGCATACGGAATGCTACGAATTAAAGGGGAAGGGTGTGCACTAGATGCATGCAAGATGGTATTGCCGGCACTGGGTTTGCGGTAGAGATTAGTCGTGATACTCCCTGCCGTGTCTATTTTGATGACCAGATCTAAGAAAGAGATATGCTCAGGACTGAAAGTATGGGTAAAACGCAAATTGTAATCATTGGTGTTCAGTGTATCGAGAAAAGATAATAGATCCTCAGTAGTGCCTGTCCATATAATCAACAAATCATCTATATAGCGAAACCAATAAAGAATGTGAGTCAACCATCTATCATAATGTTCATCTGAGAATATCCATCTTTCCCAACCGCCAAGATAAAGATTAGCATAGGAGGGGGCACAACATGTGCCCATGGCCACTCCCTGACGTTGAAGATAAACTTTATCCATAAAGGTAAAGTAATTGTGTGTCAAAATAAAACGTAACAGTTTCAGGATAAAACGGTTATGAGGCCAGGTGGTGTCATCCTGTTCATCTAGAAAGGACCCGATCACCCGGATACCCCGCTCGTGCGGGATACTAGAATATAGTGCTTCTATATCCACTGCAACGAGCAGGGCACCCGGGGGAGCATGGGTCCCCTCCAGATGTCTCAGGAGATCCGAAGTGTCCCTAATATATGAGGGTAGACAGGTGACATGTGGCATAAGAACTGAGTCCACATAGCGACTTGCCTTTTCAGTAAGGGATTCATTGCCCGAAATAATGGGGCGACCAGGAGGGTGAGTAAGATGCTTATGAACCTTTGGTAAGGCATAAAATGTAGCAATACAGATAAATTTTGGGTTGAGATATTCGAATGTTTTGAGATCAATGAGCCCCTGTGAATATGCTTCTATACAGAGTGATCGGAGTTCCTCGGAAAATGAGGCGACTTGGTTCGCATCAATGCATCCATACCAGTGCTTGTTTTTAAGAATGTCTAAACACATTTTTTGATATTGGGGGTGGGACATCACAACGATGTTGCCACCCTTATCGGATGGTTTAATTACACAGTCCTTGCATGACCTAAGGGATTCCAGGGCTTCTATTTGATCCGGACTAAGGTTAGAAATAGGTTCGGACCAGGAGCGTGTTTTCAAGTCACGGATAGTCAATTGTAAGAAAGCCCATATCTTGGGACAGGTCAATAGATCTGGAAAATGACGGGATTTGGGTTTAAATTGTTTGAACGGTTTCATGGTATGGCTGTTTTGGACGTTGGAAGGAGCCGAAACCACCGAATCAGTGGATGATTCCTCGTATAGAAGCATAAGATCACGAAGGGCCCTGAATTCTTGCATAGTGAAGTTTTTTATTTGTTCAGTAAGCTCAATTTCTAATCGTTTTTGCTTCCGTTGGGAGTCGAACATAAACTTGTAAGTCAACCGACGTGCAAACAAATATAGATCTTTAATAGTTTCAGAGACATTGATCGGTTGGGATGGGCAAAAGCCCAAACCAAGCTGGAGGATGGATTTCTGTAAGGGTGTAAAGGTTAAAGAAGTAAGATTAATGATATTTAGATCAGATTGGTCTAGGTGTTCTGAGAATTCCCCGGTCGAACCATGTATGCATTGAGATTGCTTTGTTTTTTGGCCTCTGAGAGGGCCAGTGTGGGATCTAAAAAATCATCAGGCAGTGCACTACGATTAGAACTGTTAGTATTCATGGTACCTTTCTGAAGGATGTTTTGTAGAGCTGGGGTTAGATTACCAGTAGTCCCATGTTCTTTGGACTGTGGTGCTCTTTCCGAACGTTTTTTGGTTTTAGGGTCAGAGGGTGAAGACCCGCCACCGTGCCGAGTGCGCTTAACTGGTCGCGCCGTCTGTGCTGACGAGTGGCGGTTGTGTCCCTGTGAAAGAGGAAACATGGATAAAGAAGAGTCAGATTCAGTGGTATCTTCAACATGTGACTGGGTATATGTACCAGGTCTCCTTCCTTGGCCTCTACCTGTATTTTTATTCTGCCATTTATAGGCATAGCCCTGTGAGAAAGCCAGTTTATCAAGATTAAATTTCTTTTGTTTTTTGGTAACAATTTCCTTATTCATAATTTCCAAACGTTCCTTAATCTCTTTCCATTTCATACTGAAACTGGTTATTTCAAAAACATGTAGGTATTGTTCATTGAGCGCATCTATCTCTCTATCCAACAGACTCATATCAAGGGTATATTGTTTGATCAAGAGTAACATTAAACTCTTGCTTCCTATATTCAGAACATCTTCCCAAGATTTTTTAAAATCTTCAGTAGGGTTTTTGATAGTGGGAAAGGTGTTGAGACGTAATCCTTGAGGATTAATGTCTTCATCAACATATTTCTGGAAATAGTCTATATGCCAATATAAATGGGACTTACGCTTCAAAAGACCCTGTATGCGTCCAAGATAGAGAGAGAGATCACCATCATCCTTTTTACAGGTTTCAACATTGGATTGTATATCAGTCATAAAACCTGTCCATGCCGTACCATGAAGGTCCATTATTGGGGTTTACACGTCTGATGTTTAATCAAGGCGCTGAATCAACAGAACAAGAAGAAAAGGGGAGAGACAAAAATTCGTAAAAATAGGTAAATCTGGTAATCAAAACGGGGAGACACACGAAAAATTTGGGGAGAAAAGAAAACGGGAATATGGGAAAGGAAAGAGTATTATAGCCAAAGCTTGACGCTGAGTATATGGCCACTAGACATGTAACCAGTCTATGTAAGTGCCAATTAGATACAAAATTTAAACATCGATAAAAATAAACATAAGTAGCCTAAAAGGGGAGGGTTGTGCCTATGGGTGTGTTATCCACCCTAAATAAATGTGGAAATTGCTACTATAAAGTAAGAATAAACGTATAGTACCTTCGTCCTAAATTTTAATGAAAAATGGGGATGGCAGAACAATTGAGGCAACTATGGACTTTTATGGTACGGGTAAGGACTCACAAAACAGTGTGTATAGAAAAATATATAAAGATTTATTACAAAAACAGAATAATGCAAATTTATACAATGAATGAAAAAAGAAGGCAATTAAAATCGAGAGACAATATTACAATACAGAATTTTTCCTTATAATTGCACAGTATAGCACATAATTATTGATCCCTGTTATTGGAAGCAATGTAGTGAATTTCAAACTGTCGCAAGATGGCACTCAACATGTTTCGCGGACTAGCCGCTTCTTCAGGAGTATGCAATAAGGGGAGATATATCTGTATGATTGTCTCTAAAAAAAAGGGGGAATGGGATGATTAGTAACATATAAATTATAAAAGACAAGCAATGTACCTGGAGACAGCTAGAAAACGCCATCCTGATTCTGCCAGCAGGAAAGGCGGGAATATGCTGGCTCACTATGGTACAGGTCAACAAAAAGAGGGTAGTAATATAAAGGTATAGAAAAAAGGTTGCATCCAATTGTACGTCCATATGAACAAAGAGCATATCATGACTCACCAGCTCAAAGGTGCACGGGGACAGGCGAAGCTAGGGGCCCCAAATGATGGGGCAAATTTCACAGGCTGATATGGGAGCCAGAGTAGGGTAAAGTTAGTATTCAAGGGTATAGCATAAAGCTGTGGAAAAAAAAAAAACATACATGATGAATGTAACCAGCATGATAAGGACATAAAAATAATAAGGACATAAAATCCTACACAGGGGCACCTATAGGATAAACACCGAGTGCACCTAGAAGTCAGACATGTGTACGATAAGAAAGATCCAGAAGTCGGTATACAGAGGTAAAATATTAATAGGGAAAGTGTATATACCTACCCAAAATTAAACGTAGGATGGCCTAGGGTAAGCAGGGGTCACAACTTAGGGAGGGAGTGTCAGACGGTTAGCGGGCTGCAAAAGATTATACATACACAACTAAGCACGTATGCACATACACACACACACATTGTACACATATATATATATATATATATATATATACACACACACATATATATACATATGCACACATGTATAAACATACACACAGATCCCCATACACACCTGTACAAATATACAGGTGGGTGTACATGAACTCCATGGTTAAATATGTATATTGTCTGTATATAGAAGAGGGAAAAATCTATTTGTTTACCTGGGCCGAAGCATATATGCTTATATGATAAAAAATCAGCACATTAAGTTCCAATTAGCTCACAGCAGGGAGGTGTATGACGTATCAATAAACCACCAAAAAGGCTGTAGGTTGAGAGATATTGAATTCAAAGACTGAGACCTGTGGACAAACAGGTAAATTTCAGACACAGCTCAAGCACTGAACATAAAGTGAAGCAACTGCTGTTAAATGTGCACAAAAAGGGAACAGTGTTTCTCTTTAAATAGGGGAAACGACACACACCTGCAAAGTAGATGGTTTGGTTTGTGTGCATTTGTAGGAATTCCCATCAATAGGCAAATCGCTGGAATCCATATGAAAGTACAAAATACATAGACAATGTATATGAGGATTTTTTCTGGCAAGTAAACAAAAGGGAAGAATCTTCCAGAGAAGATATAAAACATACCTGCACATGGGAAGAAGTACAGGCACAGCACCAGCCCGCAGCACCTGAACACTCCGCAAACCCCCACAGACGCCTACATCCACTGGGCAAATAAGCCCGTTTAAATAATGTCCTCTGGCGCCAGTCCTGATGACGCTGAATGCGTGCGCCATCATTTGGGGCCCCTAGCTTCGCCTGTCCCCGTGCACCTTTGAGCTGGTGAGTCATGATATGCTCTTTGTTCATATGGACGTACAATTGGATGCAACCTTTTTTCTATACCTTTATATTACTACCCTCTTTTTGTTGACCTGTACCATAGTGAGCCAGCATATTCCCGCCTTTCCTGCTGGCAGAATCAGGATGGCGTTTTCTAGCTGTCTCCAGGTACATTGCTTGTCTTCCATAATTTATATGTTACTAATCATCCCATTCCCCCCTTTTTTTTAGAGACAATCATACAGATATATCTCCCCTTATTGCATACTCCTGAAGAAGCGGCTAGTCCGCGAAACATGTTGAGTGCCATCTTGCGACAGTTTGAAATTCACCACATTGCTTCCAATACCAGGGATCAATAATTATGTGCTATACTGTGCAATTATAAGGAAAAATTCTGTATTGTAATATTGTCTCTCGATTTTAATTGCCTTCTTTTTTCATTCATTGTATAAATTTGCATTATTCTGTTTTTGTAATAAATCTTTATATATTTTTCTATACACACTGTTTTGTGAGTCCTTACCCGTACCATAAAAGTCCATAGTTGCCTCAATTGTTCTGCCATCCCCATTTTTCATTAAAATTTAGGACGAAGGTACTGTACGTTTATTCTTACTTTATAGTAGCAATTTCCACATTTATTTAGGGTGGATAACACACCCATAGGCACAACCCTCCCCTTTTAGGCTACTTATGTTTATTTTTATCGATGTTTAAATTTTGTATCTAATTGGCACTTACATAGACTGGTTACATGTCTAGTGGCCATATACTCAGCGTCAAGCTTTGGCTATAATACTCTTTCCTTTCCCATATTCCCGTTTTCTTTTCTCCCCAAATTTTTCGTGTGTCTCCCCGTTTTGATTACCAGATTTACCTATTTTTACGAATTTTTGTCTCTCCCCTTTTCTTCTTGTTCTGTTGATTCAGCGCCTTGATTAAACATCAGACGTGTAAACCCCAATAATGGACCTTCATGGTACGGCATGGACAGGTTTTATGACTGATATACAATCCAATGTTGAAACCTGTAAAAAGGATGATGGTGATCTCTCTCTCTATCTTGGACGCATACAGGGTCTTTTGAAGCGTAAGTCCCATTTATATTGGCATATAGACTATTTCCAGAAATATGTTGATGAAGACATTAATCCTCAAGGATTACGTCTCAACACCTTTCCCACTATCAAAAACCCTACTGAAGATTTTAAAAAATCTTGGGAAGATGTTCTGAATATAGGAAGCAAGAGTTTAATGTTACTCTTGATCAAACAATATACCCTTGATATGAGTCTGTTGGATAGAGAGATAGATGCGCTCAATGAACAATACCTACATGTTTTTGAAATAACCAGTTTCAGTATGAAATGGAAAGAGATTAAGGAACGTTTGGAAATTATGAATAAGGAAATTGTTACCAAAAAACAAAAGAAATTTAATCTTGATAAACTGGCTTTCTCACAGGGCTATGCCTATAAATGGCAGAATAAAAATACAGGTAGAGGCCAAGGAAGGAGACCTGGTACATATACCCAGTCACATGTTGAAGATACCACTGAATCTGACTCTTCTTTATCCATGTTTCCTCTTTCACAGGGACACAACCGCCACTCGTCAGCACAGACGGCGCGACCAGTTAAGCGCACTCGGCACGGTGGCGGGTCTTCACCCTCTGACCCTAAAACTAAAAAACGTTCGGAAAGAGCACCACAGTCCAAAGAACATGGGACTACTGGTAATCTAACCCCAGCTCTACAAAACATCCTTCAGAAAGGTACCATGAATACTAACAGTTCTAATCGTAGTGTACTGCCTGATGATTTTTTAGATCCCACACTGGCCCTCTCAGAGGCCAAAAAACAAAGCAATCTCAATGCATACATGGTTCGACCGGGGAATTCTCAGAACACCTAGACCAATCTGATCTAAATATCATTAATCTTACTTCTTTAACGTTTACACCCTTACAGAAATCCATCCTCCAGCTTGGTTTGGGCTTCTGCCCATCCCAACCGATCAATGTCTCTGAAACTATTAAAGATCTATATTTGTTTGCACGTCGGTTGACTTACAAGTTTATGTTCGACTCCCAACGGAAGCAAAAACGATTAGAAATTGAGCTTACTGAACAAATAAAAAACTTCACTATGCAAGAATTCAGGGCCCTTCGTGATCTTATGCTTCTATACGAGGAATCATCCACTGATCCGGTGGTTTCGGCTCCTTCCAACGTCCAAAACAGCCATACCATGAAACCGTTCAAACAATTTAAACCCAAATCCCGTCATTTTCCAGATCTATTGACCTGTCCCAAGATATGGGCTTTCTTACAATTGACTATCCGTGACTTGAAAACACGCTCCTGGTCCGAACCTATTTCTAACCTTAGTCCGGATCAAATAGAAGCCCTGGAATCCCTTAGGTCATGCAAGGACTGTGTAATTAAACCATCCGATAAGGGTGGCAACATCGTTGTGATGTCCCACCCCCAATATCAAAAAATGTGTTTAGACATTCTTAAAAACAAGCACTGGTATGGATGCATTGATGCGAACCAAGTCGCCTCATTTTCCGAGGAACTCCGATCACTCTGTATAGAAGTGCATTGATGCGAACCAAGTCGCCGTTTTTTTTTCATTTTTCCGAGGAACTCCGATCACTCTGATGTATATGAAGTTCTTTATGTTTCCAAAGTTCTTAATTTTTCATTTATATGAACGGCACTCTGAGATCTATTATCTTTTCGATACCTCTGAACACCAATGTTACAATTCTATCACGTATTCGTCCTGAGCAAACTCTTTCTTAATCTGGTCTTCAAAATGACACGCAGGAGTATCACGACTTTTAAAATCTTCCAAACCCAGTGCCGAATACCTTGAAAGTGTTAGTACCACCCTTATCCCTTTATTCACATTCTCTGGCAATAGTCTAATACATATACGGAGGAATTGTTCATCGACCAAGACCTTTGGCAAGAGCTTCGCGAGATACTCCTGAAAGTATTCAGATCATCTCAGAAAAGCCTTTAACAAGGCCAAATCCAATCAAGATTATTCTGTCATATAGGTTTACACTTCTGATATTTAATGCAACCGTCAAATTTATCACCAAATTAAACGGCATCAAATCATTCGTAAATAGTATCTCGGCATCAACCTACTGACTGAGACAAAACCTTTTGGAAAATGTAATCTACCCCTAATTAGTGCAAAGTACATCTTAGAGATACTCTTATCTCCAGTCACTATACCCAAGCTGACCTCCTAGATCCCTTGGGCAACCTACAGCGGCAATTGCACCCTGCCCCTGGTTCACTGAAGCCAGGGATCAACACCAAATGACTAAAATGGGAGCTCGTGCCTATGTGACGTACCACCCGCGTTATTTAATTTAATGTCATGTACCTTAAAGCTTTAAGGTAAGACCATACGAATTTGGCCAACGCATTCGTGAAACATGGTCAGATTCGGAAAAATTCTAACTCGGTAACTGGTACAGTAAGGTACACCATAAGATTCGATAACAGTTGAATATTTTTATGTCCTTGAGTTTCCCCACCCACCCGCGTGTGTGACTGGGACAAAAAAATCTAAGGAAAAAACGAGAAACTATGGATTGACAAACGATTTTGTCTATACACTCCAGCATCAACAAAATAATTTATAAGCCTTTTTATAGGTATTTTTCCGTTGATTCTGGACTTTAAGTGGCTACTCAATCTTTTTTTTTTTTTTCTTTTTCTCCCTTCCTTTCATGGATCCCCTCCCCCCTTCTTACTTCAAAATAGGGGCTCTCCGTTTGTTTCTTCCCTCTGTTTCTTCCACATGTTAATTTTTTTTTTTTTTTTTGTCCCTTTTTGACCCCCCTTGGAATAGGTTTTCCTAGGTTCTCTAATGGACACACGCCAATTCCTAAAAGCTCGCCCCTTAATATAACGATTGAGTAAATGATTCATCCAATTTATCATATTACTATATTCTAACAACATATAGTAACTAAGCTGAATAGCCTTAATCTGATATTTGGCATCCATATATGGCCTGTGTAGAAAGCCCTTTTTTTTGACCCTCACCTAAATTACTTGCCCTTGGTCTGCGTATAGCTTCATTTTCCACTAATAAGGATCTCAATCCTAATGTCCTTACTGCCCAACAGGTGGTGCAGAATTCGAGGTCACTCTAGAATTCAGAGCGGTTAAGGAAATATGGGAGTGATCTACCAAATAAGGGGGCGGAGCGGGGTACACTGGGGGAGGTCAAAAGGTGGGCGGCGTTTCCGGTCGTCACCGAGTGCACGCGTTGCGCATACACCACCTCTCGCATATTGATTAATAGTTCTCCACCATAAATCATGTGCCGTTCTGTTAACTGCCCAGATCCCCATGCACCTTAGGATCATTCCGATGGTGTGTAATGACGCCATGGTTCGACTAGATTTGGTATCAGAGGGAAAATCTATTTTAACGAGCTTATTCCCATGGATAGAAATCGTGGGGGTTTCGATGTTCAGGTGGGGTGGTTCGTACCCAAAAGCTTCGTTGCAGTATTTTAATTCATCTGAAGATTTTCCCTTTTGTTTACTTCAGAAAAAACACTCAACACTTGAATTATATTGAACAATTCTATGATTCACAAATATGGGAATTCTCTTAAAGACACGAAACAAACCATCTACTGCAGGTGTGTGTCGTTTTCCCTATTTAAGAGAAAATTCCTTTATAGGCAATTTAAACGCATGCTCATTATAAAATCAGTGCTGACTGTGTCTGAAGATTTTACTGGCCAAGTACCAGTTAGAATTCAAATATCTAAACCTAGCACTGGGAGGTACAGGTCATTGATACGTCACTACACCTCCCACCGTGACTAATGGACATCAATGTGCAATTTTTATCATATAAACAATTCTTCGGCCCAGGTAAACAATGATTTTCCCTCTCTATAACAATTTAGTTCCATGCTTCATGTACCCCACCTGATATTGTACAGGTGTTATGGGATTGTTTGTTTGACTACATGTGTGCAATTATATATAGTGTGTTATATATACTATTTATTGAATTATATAGTGTACATGTTGTGTGTGCATACTGCTGGTGATTAGATGCTTTTGCAGCCGTCTAACCGTCTGCATCTCTCCATAATTTTGACTTTACCCTGCCCACCTCGTTTAATTTGGTAGAGATATACTTTCCCTATTAATATTTACTCTGATACCGACTTCCGGAATCTTTCGAATCCAGTCTGACTTCTAGTGTCAACGTTGCTTTATCCTTCCAGCCTGGTAGGATATTATTCTTATTATTGTTAAGGATTAAATTACATGTATGTTTTTTTCCACGATTTTATTACCCTTGATACTAATCTTTACCCACTCTGCTCCCATATCAGCTGTAAATTTTGCCCCATCTTTGGCCCCTACTTCCACCCCTGCACCTTTGAGCTGCCGTACCATAAAGTCTCTTGTTCATATGACTACATGTGCACCCTTTTTTCTATAACATTTAGATACTACGCTTACTTTTGTTACCTGTACATTAGCCACATATTCGGGTTTACTCGCATAGCACACCCCCTTTTAGGCTACTATGCTTTATTTTTATCATTTATTTTTATTTGACTTATAATTTCTGTTTGCATTTGTATTGTTATCTTTTCTTTTATTTTTTCTTTTTCTCAAATTTTTTTTCTCCGTTTTGTTACCAGTTTACTATTTAGAATTTTTGTCTCCCTATTTCTTATTGTTCTTTATTGCTTATTAATACTGTATCCCAATAAACCTCTGGTACGATGGGGTTGCTGTCATCCAATTAACCTGTAAAAAGAATGTTTTCTTAAGCAATATCTTAGATAATCTCCCCTATGCATACTCCTGAAAGCGTAGTCCGCGAAACATGTGAGTGCCATCTTGCGACAGTTTGAAATTCATACCAAGATGTTCAACATTGCTTCCAATAACCATGGATCAAAAAATTTGGAAGTGCTGAATAAGGAAAATCTGATTGTAATATGTCTCTGATTTTATTCATTCCTTATTATTGTATAAATTTGCATATTTGTTTATGAAAATCTTTATAATTTTTCTATACACAGTTTAGTATAAAGGAACAGTAAGAAGGTCCATAGTTGCCAATTGTTCTGCACCCCATTTTTCATTAAAATTGTACAAAGTACTTAAGAAATTTAATCTTTAAATAGCTTTCTCCAAGGAATCCTATAAGGCGATAGTAAAGATGACAGTGTGAATGAAGTAATTTTGTACTTTGCGCAAGTAGCCCCCCCCCATTAACTTCCAATATGAAAATAAAATTGCATGCTTGGTAAATCCATCAGGCCAGCGTGTGGTAACTCGCATCCAGTACAGTAAGCAACACAGCAAAATCTTTGGACGTGCAAAGTGCCTCGACCCGATACTGAATACATAACTTGGCCAAACATGAAATCGAAAGGAACCAGGAGTATTGGAACTACCCCATTTTCTCAACCCCCTCCCCAAGTAACTAATATAACATTAATCCATGTATCAAGAGATCACCGATGTTTAAACATACGAAAATCCCACATGGTGAGATGAAAAGGAAAAAAAAAATAAAGCAAAAATGTATCTGCTGCACCCATTGGAATCTAAATCACAGTCATACTAAAGATAATTGCAAAAACCGATCAGCATCTACATAATTAGGTCATATTCACAGGGGCTCATTGATCTCAAAACATTCGAATATCTCAACCCAAAATTTATCTGTATTGCTACATTTTATGCCTTACCAAAGGTTCATAAGCATCTTACTCACCCTCCTGGTCGCCCCATTATTTCGGGCAATGAATCCCTTACTGAAAAGGCAAGTCGCTATGTGGACTCAGTTCTTATGCCACATGTCACCTGTCTACCCTCATATATTAGGGACACTTCGGATCTCCTGAGACATCTGGAGGGGACCCATGCTCCCCCGGGTGCCCTGCTCGTTGCAGTGGATATAGAAGCACTATATTCTAGTATCCCGCACGAGCGGGGTATCCGGGTGATCGGGTCCTTTCTAGATGAACAGGATGACACCACCTGGCCTCATAACCGTTTTATCCTGAAACTGTTACGTTTTATTTTGACACACAATTACTTTACCTTTATGGATAAAGTTTATCTTCAACGTCAGGGAGTGGCCATGGGCACATGTTGTGCCCCCTCCTATGCTAATCTTTATCTTGGCGGTTGGGAAAGATGGATATTCTCAGATGAACATTATGATAGATGGTTGACTCACATTCTTTATTGGTTTCGCTATATAGATGATTTGTTGATTATATGGACAGGCACTACTGAGGATCTATTATCTTTTCTCGATACACTGAACACCAATGATTACAATTTGCGTTTTACCCATACTTTCAGTCCTGAGCATATCTCTTTCTTAGATCTGGTCATCAAAATAGACACGGCAGGGAGTATCACGACTAATCTCTACCGCAAACCCAGTGCCGGCAATACCATCTTGCATGCATCTAGTGCACACCCTTCCCCTTTAATTCGTAGCATTCCGTATGCACAGTACATACGTTTACGGAGGAATTGTTCATCGGACCAAGATTTTATTGAGCAAGCAGGCTTTCTGCGAGATAGACTCCTGAGGAGAGGCTATTCTAGATCACTCCTCAGAAAAGCCTTTAACAAGGCCAAATCCAGATCAAGATTTGATCTCTTGTACAAAACACCTTCTGATACTGAATTTCAAACCGTCAAATTTATCACCAAATTTTCCGCCCATCAAGACTCTTTACGTACCTCAATATCTCGGCATTGGCACCTACTGACTGAGGATCAAACCCTCTCTAAATATGTTAGATCTACCCCTGAATTAGTGTTCAGACGAGCTACATCCCTTAGAGATACTCTTATCTCCAGTCACTATACCCTTCCCCAAGCTCGACCTCCTAGATCCCTTTGGGGCACCTATCGATGCGGCAATTGCAGCCGCTGCCCCTGGGTCACTGAAGGACCAGGGATCAAGCTCCCAAATGGACAATGGCATCGTCTCCGGTGCCATGCTGACTGTACCACCCGGGGCGTTATTTATTTAATGTCATGTACCTGTAAAGCTTTCTACGTAGGTAAGACCATACGCGAATTTGGCCAACGCATTCGTGACCACGTCTACTGTTCAGGTTCTGGAAAAATTCTAACCTCGGTAACTAGACACATAGGTCTACACCATAGATTCGATAACAGTGTAGTTTCCTTTTGTGTCCTTGAGGTTGTCCCCCCCCACCCGCGTGGTGGTGACTGGGACAATAAAATTCTTAGGGCAGAAACTCTATGGATTGAGAAACTATCGGCTACTATACACCCTGGCATCAACGAAAATAACTCTTATAAGCCTTTTCTTTAGAGGTATTTTTCCGTTTAGATTGCTGGCTTTTTAACCGTTGACAGATCATTCTTTTTTTTTTTTTTTTTTTCTCCCCCCCTCTCCTTTCTTCCCCCCCCCCCCTTCTTTACCTTCCTGTATTGTCTCTCCCGTCTGTGTTCTTCCCTCTGTTTCTTCCCACAGTGTTTATATTTTTTTTTTTTTTTTTTTCCCTTTGTCTTCTGCCCCATCCTTGTAGATCTAGGTTTTCCTAGGTTCTCATAATGGCGACACACGCCAATTCTCTATATATCCTCGCCCCTTTATAACCATTTGCACGCTGGTTCCATATCTTTATTTATTAGTATTACTTTTATTTGTACTTTACAAATTTTTGTTTAAACTTTGAATATATCCTGTTCAAATCTAATTTTTGGCATCCATATTAGTGCGTCCTGTGCTATGAGCCCCTTTTTTTTGACCCGTCATCTCTCTAATTACATCTGTGCCCTTGGTCTGCGTTAGCTTCATTTTCCAGGCTGATATGCGATCTCCCCTTATGAGTGATCCTTTATCTGCCCACCAGGTGGCGGTGCAGATTTCTTGGGTCCACTCTTTAGGGACTTTAACGGCCGGTCAAAAGGTGGGGCGGCGTCGTTCCGGGTCTCCCCCGTGTGTGGCGCTGCGTTTGCGCAGTGTCCGCGCCCTCGGCTGGCCCTTGGATGGCTCTCTGCCCTTCCTGACACTATGTGCCGTTTTTGCTCTACTGCGCATGCGCGACGCGCATGCGCAGTTGAGGATCGGTTCCGATGACGCTGTTTGTATGGCGCCGGTGGCGCACGCATTCAGCGTCATCAGGACTGGCGCCAGAGGACATTATTTAAACGGGCTTATTTGCCCAGTGGATGTAGGCGTCTGTGGGGGTTTGCGGAGTGTTCAGGTGCTGCGGGCTGGTGCTGTGCCTGTACTTCTTCCCATGTGCAGGTATGTTTTATATCTTCTCTGGAAGATTCTTCCCTTTTGTTTACTTGCCAGAAAAAATCCTCATATACATTGTCTATGTATTTTGTACTTTCATATGGATTCCAGCGATTTGCCTATTGATGGGAATTCCTACAAATGCACACAAACCAAACCATCTACTTTGCAGGTGTGTGTCGTTTCCCCTATTTAAAGAGAAACACTGTTCCCTTTTTGTGCACATTTAACAGCAGTTGCTTCACTTTATGTTCAGTGCTTGAGCTGTGTCTGAAATTTACCTGTTTGTCCACAGGTCTCAGTCTTTGAATTCAATATCTCTCAACCTACAGCCTTTTTGGTGGTTTATTGATACGTCATACACCTC
Organism: Lithobates sylvaticus; assembly: GCA_028564925.1. Taxonomy (NCBI): domain Eukaryota; kingdom Metazoa; phylum Chordata; class Amphibia; order Anura; family Ranidae; genus Lithobates; species Lithobates sylvaticus. The sequence continues at coordinate 461,335,926 of CM053026.1, read as the reverse complement.
CCTGCTGTGAGCTAATTGGAACTTAATGTGCTGATTTTTTATCATATAAGCATATATGCTTCGGCCCAGGTAAACAAATAGATTTTTCCCTCTTCTATATACAGACAATATACATATTTAACCATGGAGTTCATGTACACCCACCTGTATATTTGTACAGGTGTGTATGGGGATCTGTGTGTATGTTTATACATGTGTGCATATGTATATATATGTGTGTGTATATATATATATATATATATATATATATATATGTGTACAATGTGTGTGTGTATGTGCATACGTGCTTAGTTGTGTATGTATAATCTTTTGCAGCCCGCTAACCGTCTGACACTCCCTCCCTAAGTTGTGACCCCTGCTTACCCTAGGCCATCCTACGTTTAATTTTGGGTAGGTATATACACTTTCCCTATTAATATTTTACCTCTGTATACCGACTTCTGGATCTTTCTTATCGTACACATGTCTGACTTCTAGGTGCACTCGGTGTTTATCCTATAGGTGCCCCTGTGTAGGATTTTATGTCCTTATTATGTTGGTTACATTCATTATCATGTATGTTTTTTTCCACAGCTTTATGCTATACCCTTGAATACTAACTTTACCCTACTCTGGCTCCCATATCAGCCTGTGAAATTTGCCCCATCATTTGGGGCCCCTAGCTTCGCCTGTCCCCGTGCACCTTTGAGCTGGTGAGTCATGATATGCTCTTTGTTCATATGGACGTACAATTGGATGCAACCTTTTTTCTATACCTTTATATTACTACCCTCTTTTTGTTGACCTGTACCATAGTGAGCCAGCATATTCCCGCCTTTCCTGCTGGCAGAATCAGGATGGCGTTTTCTAGCTGTCTCCAGGTACATTGCTTGTCTTCCATAATTTATATGTTACTAATCATCCCATTCCCCCCTTTTTTTTAGAGACAATCATACAGATATATCTCCCCTTATTGCATACTCCTGAAGAAGCGGCTAGTCCGCGAAACATGTTGAGTGCCATCTTGCGACAGTTTGAAATTCACCACATTGCTTCCAATACCAGGGATCAATAATTATGTGCTATACTGTGCAATTATAAGGAAAAATTCTGTATTGTAATATTGTCTCTCGATTTTAATTGCCTTCTTTTTTCATTCATTGTATAAATTTGCATTATTCTGTTTTTGTAATAAATCTTTATATATTTTTCTATACACACTGTTTTGTGAGTCCTTACCCGTACCATAAAAGTCCATAGTTGCCTCAATTGTTCTGCCATCCCCATTTTTCATTAAAATTTAGGACGAAGGTACTGTACGTTTATTCTTACTTTATAGTAGCAATTTCCACAAGAATCTGATTTAGGTCTGTAGTAAGTGTGAACCATGTGAGATATATTTAATTTTGACGCTTGTTGCGCAAGTAGCCCCCCCCCATTAACTTCCAATATGGAAAATAAAATTGATCGCCTGGGAGAAATCCATGCAGCTCATGCTGTGGTGGGTATAGAACTCGGCATCCAGTACAGTAAGGCAACACAGCAAAATTCTTTAGGACTGCAAAGTGCCTCAGCCGATGACTGAATCACATTAACTGAGCCAAACATGAAATCTGAAAAGGGTACACCAGGAGTATCTGGCACACTTTTCTCCTCCCCCCCCCCCATATTAACTAATTATAGCATTATATCCATGTTATCAAGAGATCACCGCTGTTTACAACAGACCGAAAATCCTGCTACAGTGGTGAGATGAGAAAGGGGAAAAAATAAAAATAAAAGCAAAAATGTATCTGCTGCCACCCAGTGGAATTAAGAATTAACACAGCATACTAGATAATTGGACCGAGTCACATTCACATAATCTAGGTCATTTGAATTATTATTATGGACATGTACAGTATATTGTGCTAACAATTTATACAGCTCTTTAATCACTGTACAGTCACATCAGTCCCTGCCCTTTAAGGTTTCTATTTTACATACACACATACCAGGGCCAACCTAGAGAGAAGCCATTTAACCTACCAGCATGTCATTAAAGTAGAGGAAAAAAGGGTACCCAGAGGAAACCCACGCAAGTGCAAGAAAAACAGGCAAACTCCATGCAGACAGCATCCTGGCCAAGAATCAGCCAAGGATGCCAGTCCAGCAAGGCAGAAGACAAACATTAAATTCACTAAAAATGACAGTATAACATTCACATGTGTTAAGCCATTCACGGATGCATTTTTCACCCCATCAAATTTGCATAGCATGTAAATGTGACCGGTTTCAATGGAGCTGGTTCACACATGTGTGGAGCAGTCATGGTGTGGTTCATGTGCAAATTCAGGTAAAAATTTGCACCTGAATCACACCTGAACCGGTGAAAAGAAATACTCCAGACTACAAACCACAGATGCATATGTGTGAACCCAGCATGCATTAGTTCTGTAGCAAAGCAGCAACAAGGGTATGATCTTAGGGGGTGGAACCTGTGTCCCTTAATGGACACTGAGAAAAGAATGTGAGTACAAAAATCCTATTTTCTCTCTCGTCCATTGAGGAACATAGGAAGTCTTAAACCTTCTGGACTTCCAAAAGTAGCCCAAGTGAAACATGAGAAAAAGCAAATAGACAAAAGACCTAATACAACGAGAACTGGGAACTTCTTGAAGCTTACCCACTTCCCGATATGGCACATATACGGGCCTCTTGGCAGGTGGGTTTTTAACGCTGAATGGCCTCATATATGCGGCCTTATGTAAACAGTTTTGGAGTTGAGACAGTCACCGTGCAGAGATTATAAATAAATAGCTACAAGGAAGCAATGTGGTTGCTGAGAGAAGAGAGGAATATCTCTAACAGGTTCAAATGGAGGCTTCTAAATTGCCAGATTCAGATTCCATGAAGTAACAGGTGAACCACGTAGAAAAAATCCCTGCACAAAGATCCTAAATAGAGAGTGTGAAGCCAACAGCCTCTAAAACAAAATAGGAATTAAAGGAAATGTTGATGGTGCTAGGATCCAAATGCTGGTCAAGACCCAACCACAAGAAATTGAATCCATCCCATTGGGAAGCTCCAGAATTGGAAGCCTCAAGACTCACACAAAGTGAAGTATGCCTTCCACATACAACGACAGACCTACATAGCACTGAACATCACAGTAATCCCAAACTAAGATGTCCCTGTCCCTTAGCACCTAGGCTTCAACGGCCATGACATTAAAACCAGCAACCAAGAAGTAGGATGGCAAATCGGCCCTTGGGACAGTAGATCCGGACAGCTTGCAGTTTCACATGCAGTCTGCTAGACATCTTACCAGGTCTGGGTACCACATCTGCCTGTGAACCCAGAGCAATTAGGAACCCCACTACGTGATCCTGTGAAGTAGACAAGGCAGAAGCTATAAAAAAGAGGAAAGGTGTACGGTAGAGCTGCACGAGTAATTGTTAAAAAATTGTGATCTCGATTCAACCCCCCTCACGATCTCTATGCAGAATTTTCCGATTCATTCATGTAACAAGTGTAGAGAGTCATCTGCTCACTCAGCAGTCAAAAGAAAAAAAAAAAATTTTCACAACTTTGTCAGCGCTGGTAGATAACTATAAACATTGTAATTTTCGTTCTTAGATCAAAGGAATAAACTTCGGTGTGTAGATGAGGGAAGTTTAACCACATAAAGACTAAACCTTTTTCTGACACTTGTTTCTTACAAAGTTAAAATCAGTATGTTTTTGCTAGAAAACTACTTAGAAAAAAAACATTATATATATTTTTTTTAGCAGATACCCTATGGAATAAAATGGCGATTGTTGCAATATTTTATGTCACAGTGTATTTGTGCAGCGGTCTGTCAAATGCAATTTGAGGAAAAAATACACTTCAATGAATTAAAAAAAAACTAAAGAGTAAAGTTAGCCCAATTTTTTTGTATAATGTGAAAGATGATGTTACGCCGCGATAATCGCAATCTTTATTCTATGCAAAAAAAATGCGATTCTCATTTTAGCCAGAATTGTGCAGCTCTAGGGTACAGATCCCTCCAAGCCAGCAGAGCATCCTTTGCTTCCGCCAGTAGATCCTTGCATCTGGATACAAACGTGTGGGCAGAGGGATAACCTAAAGGTTAAGGATTTCCTATGTCCCTTAATGAACGAGAAAGAAATCCACATTTTCAGTAATCTTCAATTAGCATTTCTAGTTGATGTTGACCCAAGCACTTCAACGCTTTATTGATCCCAAACAAGTATATGCATTTAAGAAAAACACCTTTAACTATTTGCTCTAAGTAAAATTTATTTTGCCATTTGCAATTAAATGCTGAAATGTGTGTTACCTTCATCTACGGTAAATTGGCAGCTTTTGTCGTTGTAGAAAAGGATTTTCTTCTTGTCCGGTCTCGTAACAAATGTAATCTGGTCCCCCAGTGCCTTGTGTGAAATAAAGTACATATGATTCATAAATTAAATAATGAGCAACTTCACTTCAGAATAAGTTAAGAAAATGAAAAATTGATGCTTGCTGCTATGGATTACTGTATTAGGCAAAGCTTATTTTACTATAAACACTGCAATATGCAAAGTCTCTGTTATTTGGTGAGCTTGATCACAGATGTTCATGCTTGGTATGGACTAAATACTAACAACAAACAGCTCATCAAAAAAAAAAAAACAAATGTGAGTAATGAACACAAAATTATAATTTAGGACACTAAATTAAAATAGAATCAATGGATAGGTTCACCTATGGGAACATGTAACATGTTCCCAGTACTGCACCTTCTTGCTGACCCCCCCCCCCCCGCCTCCCCTCTCATTGTGACAGTGGGCTGGGGATCTTCTCCCTGCACCCGCTGTCACAATTTGAAAAGAATACGGCCATTTCATTCATTCAGAGGAGATCTGTGAATTAATGAACTACAGCTATCGACAGCCTTTGCGGCTTGTAGTTCTCAATAAACTACCAGGGCACTAGATAGCGCTCTAGGCAGTTCTTTTTTTTTTTTTTTTTTTTTTTTATTCTTTATTTCTTTACAGGAAAACAGAGATAGATCAAAAAAAAAAAATAGCAGTTACACACTGTCTCATTATCTTCATATTACATTCATAATTCAACTTATACATATTTTAAATCTGTAGACCTGTTTTTATCCCAACATATCCCTCTTAAATTCCCCTTTATATCCTACCATGCTAAATCCCCTAACTAAAAAAAAAAAAAAAAAAAAAAAAAAAAGAAGGGGAAACCCCCTCCCCCCCCCCCTGCCCAGATGGGTACATGATGAACGAACCTATTTTATCCTCATTTTGGTGTTCTTCTCTGAATTACTCTCTATATTCCTCTCCAATCAACCTCTTTCCTTCCTCTGTTTGCAAAAAAAGCTCCCAAGGTGCCCATATTTGAGATATTTGTTCTTTTCTGTCCATGGTTGGGAATATCAGGTCTTCCATAATCCCAATACATCTTACTTTGTTAAGCCACATGGATATCTGAGGTGCTCTTGGGTCCTTCCAACATGTGGTGATGCAGCTTTTAGCAGCATTCACCAAATGGCTTATCAACAAATTTTTATATCTCTCAGTTGGAATTTGTGAAGATTACAGAAGAAAAAATGCCGGGTCCCCAGGGATCCGATATTCCGTAAATAATTGAGTAATTCTCTGAACTTCCTGCCAGAAATATTTAATTATTGGGCATGTCCAGAAAATATGCTATAGTACCTCTCTCTTGGCAGCCCCTCCAACACCTATCCGATTCTTTTTGGGAGAATTTATTCATTAATGAGGGAGTGTAATACCAACGCGTTAGTAATTTATAATTCAGTTCCTGAATCTTGGTACATCTAGATGAATTTAGAGTTAGATGTATTATTTTCGGTCGTTGGTCTATTGTAAAGATTTGTTCCAAATCTCTCTCCCACTTTCCCAAACTTAACATTCTGAAATGCTCCGGAGGGGCAGTCAACAGGGTGTAGATCTTGGAGATAACGTGGGAGAGAGGCCCCTTCTCCTCATAGTACCTCTCAAATTTTGTGCTTGGGCGACTATAGCTTTCTTGTGACCCCAAAGTTTCCAGAAAATGTCTGATCTGTCGTGCCTGCCAAAAGGGTATTTCAAATTGTCCTCCTGGATACGTAAGAAGATCTATTGTTAGCCATTTATTGAGGCTAATAAAATGTGAGGCTTGAAAGATGCCTTTCTCTTTCAATTTCTTAAATACTCCTGGCCCTAGGCCAGGTGGAAAGTCCGGATTCCCCAAGATGGGAAACAGCGCTCTAGGCAGTTCATTGAGTCTTCCTGCCATTGTGTAACTGCCTGCCCGTACGAGGTACGAGCAGACAAATACACTGACAGTCTGCAGGAGCGGGAGATTGCACCTGTGATCTGCTCATCATGGATGCAATGCTTTACAGCAGGGGTCTCAAAGCCCTCCAGCTGTTGCAAAACTACAAGTCCCATCATGCCTCTGCCTGTGGGAGTCATGCTTTTAGCAGTCAGCCTTGCAATACTTCATGGGATTTGTAGTTTAACAGCTGGAGGGCCGCCAGTTTGAGACCCCTGCTTTACAAGCTCCTAAAAATTTTTTTTAGAAAAGTGAACTTATCCTTTAAAGCTGAATTCCAGGCAAACCGCTAAATACACAGTTGAAACTCATATTTTGAAGGTGTTCTACCTGCAAATGTTTTTATTTTTCTACCCATCCAGTCCCAACTGTTTACAGTTCTGTCAGGCAGCAAAGTTAGGTTGGTGACCTTACTTTAGCGTACTGCAGTTCATCAACAGAGTTGGGTCACCTCCCTGATCCCATTATGTGACAGGTCGGTGAAAGACAGCAATCATTAGCTCATCCCCTGCTCATTCTGTTTTCTCCCCATTAGCATGTTCACTATTGCTATATGTGCATTCAAGGACACATGTGCCTATCAGCATGTTCACTATTGCTATATGTGCATTTAAGGACACCCAATGCTGTCCCTCCTTGCACCCCTGGAGTTACATATAATAGATGTTTTAAAAAAACATGTCTTTCACAGTTTATAAATTTGATAGCTGTTAGTATTGTCCAGAGGCACAGCATGTTTTATGTTCTATGTAATGAGGGCAAACAAAAAGTAAACAATCAAAATAATAACCAACCCGGGATCATGCCATTTAGCAGCCGCTTTCTTCCCCCAGAAGAGAGAGCAGGAGGTGGGACAAATCAAGAGTGAGAAGCACAGTAGCACTGCATGGAGGGCGGGAGCGGGTAACTTTGTATTTTAACTAGCAGATGAATAGTTGCTAGGACACATAGGGGTCCTGGCAACCAATCACCAGCTCCTTAATATGCAAAGTTAACTTTGCCAGCTCCCGCCTAATAATGTGAACATACAGAGAGGTCTACTTTGGTAAGTGGGGGGGTGATGTAAAGGGAGAGAGAGAGAGAGAGAGAGAGAGAGAGAGAGAGAGAGAGAGAGAGAGAGAGAGAGAGAGAGAGAGAGAGAGAGAGAGAGAGAGAGAGAGAGAGAGAGAGAGAGAGAGAGAGAGAGAGAGAGAGAGAGAGAGAGTGAGTATATATATATATATATAAGGGGGGTGATGTGAAGGGGACTGAAAGTACTAGGGGGGGGTGATGTAAACGGGCAAAGATCTCTAGAGAGTGTGTGCGTGGGGGGTGATCTAAAGGGGCAGTTAGCACTACTGTGCCCCCCCACGTGGGGGAAGGCGATGTAAAAAAAAACAGAGCACTGATGCGGGGCGGTGTAGGAGGGTAGTGCTGTTAAGGGGGCAAAGGAGGACACTACTCTGGGGGGTGATGTAAAAGGGGCAGAGGACATTGCTGTGGGGAAGGAGGTGATGTGAGAGGGGCAAAGGACACTGCTTTGGGGACCGTACTGTGTGGGGGGGGGGTGATGGGAAGAGGGGTTCAAAACACTACTGTGAAGAGGCAGAGAACCCGGGTGTAAGAGTGGTATTGTGGTGTAAGAGGAGAGGTGATGTGTGGACAAATGTAAAAAAAAATGTGGATAGAAATTACACAGGTGAAATACTAAATAATCAAAACAGCAGCTGGCAATTACAAAACAGAATGTTCGTGCATAAAAAATAGAAAACCTAGAATTGCCACACTAAAATAGGAGGTGATAAAACCAAAATACAAATATATACAGTGATAGACCTAAAATATTAATGTTCAAATCTGTGAAGAAATTCAACATAAAGTTGTTAATTGGGGGTGTCTGTTATGACGAAACTAGTAGGATGGAGTCTATGCCAATTCTAACCACGCTAGTTCCTGTGTGATCTGCAGATCGTTTTTTACCTTGGAAACTTTTTTATCCTCGTCTGTTTGGACTTATGCTACCTCAATAAACCATCACGGTTTTATGATATGTGGAGCGCCACCCATAGGGATTCCACCTCCTCTCTAGCTCGCTTATTTATGTAATTTCTCACATTCACTTATTCTTGATATATAGGCATACCCCTCCCCCTTTTTTACCCTCTCTATCCCTGCAATAAAGGGAATACCCTTAAATGGTTGCCAGCCAATCATGAAAGCTGTTGAACCAGGTCTCTGAAATTCACACAAAATCAAAATCCTCCTCGTTCAACAGTATCTCTAGTTCACCCATCTTGTCCGCCAGGCTCCTGGCATTGGTGAACATGCCACGTAGTTTAGATCGGTCGCAAACTGTCCTATTATTGGGTGTTCTGAGATTGCAAATAGGACTTGTTACTATACTTACCTTGGGTTTATGTGCTTTAGTCAACCTACCACTAATGTCCCCAATACTACCCTCTGGAATATGTTCATTGATGACTATCTCTACCTTTGGTCCCCCCCCCCCCCCTAGTTTAAAAACCCCTAACTTTTCGGCTATCATCACTCCCAGCAGATCTGCACCTTCCTCCTCATAGGTGCAGTCCATCCCTTCTCCAGGAACCCAAACCGCTCCTTACTACACCAGCACTTCAGCCACTTGTTTACTTCCCTAATCTCCATTTGCCTTTCTGGTGTGGCTCAATGTACCTGTAGTATTCCTGAGAATACTACCTTGAAGGTCCTTTTCCTCAATTTAGCTCCCAAGTCCCTAAAATCGTTCTTTAGGACACTCCATCTGCCTTTGTCATTGGTGTCAACGTGCATCATGACAGCCGGGTCTTCCCCAGCCACTCCCAGTAATCTGTCCACCAGATCCGTGATGTGACGAACCCCAGCGCCCGGTAGACAGCATACAGTTCAGCGCTTTAGGTCTTTGTCACAGATTGCCCTATCTGTCTTTCTAATAAATGAGTCCCCTACCACCAGAATCTGTCTATACTTTCCCTTCACCCCCCCCCCCCCCCCCCCACCCACTGGAGGAGTTCTTTCCCTGGCAGCTAGGAGAATCCCTCAGCTTCACCAATGTCACCCAATGGAGCGTACTTAGTGGGATGCCAGCTCCCTGGCACTTCCCACTCTATCCTTCCCAACTGTCACCCATCTACTCATTTCTAGTGCCTGCACCTCTGTCTCCACCCGCCTCTGTGCTGGCCCCTGCCGGCACATGCCGGGTACGTTTCCGACTCTCCTTTAGTATGGAGGATCTTCTCAGTGCTGACAGTTGCTTCCCTAGATTCAGAACCTGGGCTTCCAGGGAAACAATGTTCTTACATTTTGCACAGCAGTATTTGCCCTCGATCAGATGATCAAGGAAGGCATACATGCCGCAAGATGTACACAGAGTCACATCTTCACACCCGCCAGCATCGTACCTACTAATTTTATGAGGATTGGGGATTATACCCTGTCCAAATTACCTAAAAACTAGCTTCTTGACACTAATAACCAATACACAGGTACTCGCAGCTCATGTGTACTTACTGCCTACGTGCACTCACAATACTCAACAAAAACAGTTACTCCACAATACACAGCGTCCACGCTGGACACAGTCAGTCTTTTTTTTTAATGTTAACTGGTTATGACTGCTCTGCTTGTCCGTGTCACCCCTACAGTTTCAATAATAACATTATTAACAGGACATTTCAGATGCCATCTTACAGGTTTGATGACTCCCGTTTTAACTTCCTGTTCTCAACTCAGATTTTTAACTCACCACTTTGTCCAGTTCCACTTGGACTAAGTTCCAGCAAGCAAAAAGGGGGCAGGCTCAAAGATGAGCAGGCTCAAAATGAGTTCTACAGAAAGTTATATAGGCCTCAAGCACCTGTGACCAATTAACTCCCCTTAATTAGTGCTCCCCTTAATTAGTAGGCTGAAGGAAGAAAAAAAAAGTCTGTTTAAAAAGTGACAGAAGAGATGTTAAAGCTGCAAGGAAAAACCGAAAAAAAAAAACTAAAAATGCAATACATTAATTAGCAGCAGTCAAAAGCAACTCAAGGTTCCCACTGTTCAGCTTCCAACCAGCAAGTCTGGCTTTGTCATGTGCTAGAATTTTTGACAAAGTTAGCATTAAAACCTCAGATTTTGCAGTTTCTTTGGCAATACACCTTTAGTTCTAGCACTGACTAGTTGAATTCCTTAAAACAGGGGTCTCAAACTGGTGGCCCTCCAGCTGTTGCAGAACTACAATTCCCATGAGGCATTGCAAGGCTAATAGTTACAAGCAAGGCTCCCATGGGCAGAGGCATGATGGGACTTGTAGTTCGGCAACAGCTGGAGGGCCGCCAGTTTGAGACCCCTGCCTTAAAAAACTCTATTAGCAGTTTCATATGGCTGTATAAAAAAATCACAAATCAAAGTGACAACTGCTTAAAATGTTGACACATAATAGTAACTCGCAATGAACCTAAATATTCATGTCTTTACTGTTAATGTTTTTCCTTTCCATAAACTTTTTTTTTTTTTTATGGACTTGCAATGTGCCAATGAACTTGCTAGCAAATTTGACTACTGCAGACACAGTCAAATACCTAGCACAGTCCCTTCCCTCCTGGCAAGTCATAGTCCTTTCCTCTTCTGGGAGAATCCAACTGTCTGTGATAGCCAAGCACCTCCACCCCTCCCCACAACTCCCTTTATAACTTTGTATTTAACAGCCAGGTAAACAGTGAAGGGGGACTACTATAGAGTGTCACTTGAGCGAGCTTGGAGTCTGCTGACATCACATCCAAGATGGCGGCGCCCAGCAGCAGCTTCAGGGCTTTTGGGTGTCTACAGAAGGGAGGCTTACAAGTAAATAACGTACATAAAACACAGTGAATGCACATATAAATCTTATAGGAAGATTGTTGGTAAAATCAATGGTCTGACAACAGGGTCTTATGCATCGTTTCTGTACTCTTGTCCATTTCCTGTATATCTTGCAGATATCAACTGCTGGCCAATTTTTTTTAACCACTTGCCGACCGGCTCCTGTAGATATACATCGGCAGAATGGCACGGCTGGGCAAAGTAACGTACCCGTACGTTACTTTGCATTTCCTGACGTTCGCGTGCTGCCAGCGGAGCGTGCTCCTGCCACGAACTCCGTGAACGTGCCCACGGACTCGATGTCCGCCGGGTGCCCGCAATCGTGTCACAGAGCCAAAGACCAGGGAGATGCCCATGTAATCACAGCATCTCCCCATTCTGCCTAGTGACAGGAAACTGATCGTCTGCTCCCCTTCATCAGGAGCAGCGATCAGTGTCCTGTCACTGCTAGCCCCCCCCCCCCCCGACAGTAAGAATCACTCCCCAGGACACACTTAACTGCTCCCCCGCCCCCTAGTGGTTAACCCCTTCACTGCCAGTGAGATTTTTTCAGTAATCAGTGCAATTTTATAGCATTGATCGCTGTAATAATGCCAATGGTCCCAAAAATGTGTCAAAATTGCCCGATGTGTCTGCTATAATGTCGCAGTCACGATAAAAATCGCTGATCTCCGCCACTACCAGTAAAAAAACTATTTTTTTATAAAAATGCCATAAAACCACTATTTTGTAGATGCTATAACTTTTGCGCAAACCAAACACTTATTGTGATTTTTTTTTTACCAAAAATATGTCGAAGAATATGCAACGGCCTAAACTGAGGAAAAAAAAATGTTTTTTATATATTTTTGGGGGATATTTATTATGGCTAAAGTAAAAAATAATGTGCTTTTTTTTCAAAATTGTCGTTCTTTTTTTTGTTTATACGCAAAAACTAAAAACAGCAGAGGTGATCAAATACCACCAAAAGAAAGCTCTATTTGGGGGGAAAAATGGACGTCAATTTTGTTTGGGAGTCACGCCGCACGACCGCGCAATTGTCATTTAAAGCGACGCAGTGCCGAATCGCAAAAAGTGCTCTGGTCTTTGGCCAGAAAAATGGTCCGGGGCTTAAGTGGTTAGGCACACAAAAGATGCAGACGGTGGATCCGTGGGAGCCAGGCCAAGTTTGTAATATGAACCCTCAAGTCAAATCTTTCAAAACTTCATAGACTTACTCCCATCCCGCTTTTCTTTTTAAGCGACTCTCAGGACAGACTTTAATGGACCACTTCCTTCCCCATTAGCAACTCTTGTAATGAGATTAAGAAGCAGATGAAAAGGAGTCTATAACTTCTTATCTATACCTAAAGCATGATGTTGGCACATGTCCCCCAGAGTTCTTCAAAATGCGCAGACGGTAAACAAACTGTTACATTTTTGTTTGACCTGTCCCTTTCAAGTAAAGGAGAAAATATAAATAAAGAAAATACCTTAATTGCCTTTTGTGAGTTGGGAAGTCCTTCTTCTATATCGTCTAGTAAGATTCCCCCCAATCCCCTCTGATCATGCTTGTCCAACAGTCTCAGAAGAGCTCTCTTGTCTTTTAAATTATACTTGGGCTTGAACCCATATTTTCCATCAATAACGTCAATCTTAGGGTTGTTCGCAAGAGCCTGAAATGAGTAAAGCAAGATCTTAAATAAAAATACTTTAAATCAAGAATAACATGATCTGAAAATGCATTAAATTTGCTATTGGTATTTGCCATATTAAAGTAAATGAATTGCTATTAAACGTGGGTTTTACACATTTAAATGTGAAGTGAATTAGGGCTGAAACAACTAATCGACATAACGGATTATGAAAATAGCTGTCAACTGAGGTCAAACACGCTATAGTGATAAAAAGAGATATGTTAAAAGAGCTAATGGAACAAGAGACTAGACAAATATTTAATAGAATAGCAAAGGAAAGGTACCAATGGGGAAATAATATCGTGAAATACCTAGCGAAAAATGCTCAGAAAGAAAAAAAAAAAATCTATAAAAAACTTCATAGAGAAAATAAAAGGATAGCAGAAGTATTTCAAAAATACTATAGCGCATTATATACTATAAATCAAAAGGGACCTCAGGAAATGGAAATAAATAGAAGAGAGAGGATAAGGGACTATTTAAAAGAAGCTAAACTATCCAAAATCTCAGAAGAAAAAACGAAAGGTGCTAGAGAATCCAATAACAGAAGAGGAGATTAATATAGCATTAAAGAAACAGCAATGGGGGAAAAGTCCAGGTCCTGATGGGTTTACAACCCTTTATTATAAACATTTATTAACATCAAAAATATGTGCATATATGAAATGACTAGGAATAAATTTTGAGATGCGAAGAGAAGCATTATTAGCTGCCATTAGGCTAGTTTCACACTGGGGCGTTGGGGGCGATGGCGGTAAAGCGGCGCTATATTTAGCGCCGTTTTAGCGGCACATTTCAGCCGCTAAGCAGGGCGGTTTTACCCCCCGCGAGCGGCCGAAAAAGGGTTAATACCGCCCGCAAAGCGCCGCTGCAGCGGCGTTTTGCGGGCGGGTTCGGAGCGCTGCCCCATTGTTTTCAATGGGAAGGGGCGCTATAGGAGCGGTAAATATACCGCTCCTACAGCGCACCAAAGATGTGGCTTGCAGGACATTTTTCAGCATCCTGCAAGCGCACCGCTTCAGTGTGAAAGCCCTCAGGCTTTCACACTGAAGACACAGCAACAGCTGTTTCGGGTCGGTTTGCAGGTGCTATTTTTAGCGCAATGGCGCCTGCAAACCGCCCCAGTGTGAAAGGGGCCTTACCGTTATACCAAAATAAGGGAAAGATGCAACTCTATGCTCCAGTTACAGACCAATAGCATTATTAAAAACAGATACTAACCTATAGAGTATGAAAGACCACATGAGGGATTTGATACACCCATACCAGGTAGGATTTGTATCGGGAAAGGAGGGGAGAGATAATGGAGTAACACTACTATTGCTAAATAAAATCAGTGGAAGCAAGTCCCCAACTCTTCTCCTGTCAATAGATGCTGAAAAAGCATTTGCCAGGTTAGACTAGGGATTTATGAGTACATTAGAAGCAGTAGATATTGGCCCAAGGATGAATAGTTGGATTAGAGCATTGTATAATTACCCAAATGCAATGGTGAAAATAAACGGAACACTATCCACACCATTTGAAAAGCATAATGGAACAAGACAAGGTTGTCCCCTCTCCCCACTATTATTTGTCCTATCCTTGGAGCCCCTATTAACAACGATGGGTCGCGTGAATATGGTAAAGGTGACAATATTACCAAAAATGATGTATAAGTTCCAAATGCTTCCAATTTCTATTCCTCAAACATATTTTAAGATACTAAAAACAATCATTTCAAAAGTTTATATGGCAGAATAAAAACCAGAGAATAAAGTTCTCAGTAATAAGTAAAAATAAACTGCAAGGAGGCTTAGTGGTATCAGATGTTAAGGCATACTATAATTCGGTTTTAATTTCACGGGTATTAGATTGGACAACAGAGACAAAGGAAAAAAGATGGGTTCAAATAGACAAAGCAATGAGTGGAACACTGTTGAGTAAAATTGTGTGGATTCCTGCACAATACAGGGACTTGGGCACTGAAACATATGGGACTTAATAGATAAAAAAGCAAAGTGGAAATTTAATTCACCATTAATCCCACTAAGGGACAAAAGTTATTTTTCACTGGGGAAAGAGAATTTATATGGGGACTGGATAAAGGATAGTTGAAGGACATAATGGAAAAAATTGGAAAATACTCCCCCCTACAAGATTGAAAACACAAGAAAGAATTGATGGTGGTCGATGAATGGCGGTATTTTCAGATAAAGCACTTGATAGCAATGTTATGACAACCAATACGGTCCGGAAAAAAATGTACTACCACTAAAACAGATATGTACTTCTAAAAATACTAGACATGGTATTTCACAAATATATAAAATATTGGAGATGATAAATGGAACTGAAAGACTGCCATATATCGAAAAATGGTAAAAGGAGTTGGTGGTCAAGGGTGAATGAGTGT
Organism: Lithobates sylvaticus; assembly: GCA_028564925.1. NCBI lineage: Eukaryota > Metazoa > Chordata > Amphibia > Anura > Ranidae > Lithobates > Lithobates sylvaticus. Next base: position 461,320,710 of record CM053026.1, on the reverse strand, counting down.
CAAATAAGGAAAATAATAAAAATGGTACATAGCTCTGCAGTAGATATACATACTATAGAAATGAACTAGAAATGCCTATCCAGATGGTACATAACCCTAGATAAAGCATATAAGTATCAAACAGGAAAATCACCAAACTGTTGGTGAGGCTGTCAGGTTCTCGGAATCATATAAGTAAAAAAATACTGTAAAGTAGTATTATCATTGATTAAGAAGAAGATCATGAATATAGAAATTCCTGAAGATCCATGGTATTGTCTATCCCCCCGCCCGCGACGATCGGATTCAATCAGGAACAGATCAATCTCCAGGCCCAGGCCAATGAAATCTGACCTGGACCTGGTGAATGAGATCCTTCCCCTGTTGTGTAACTGTAAATACTGACGGGAAGTGATGTCATCTTTCCTCGTGTCGGTCTTTTCTGTTCCAGACCGAGGAGAGATAACATCTAATAGTAAGTGCAGAACACTACACTGATACCAGGTCACGTAGGCACACAATTCACCCCCGATCACCCCCCAGTTAACCCCTTCACCACCTGCCACTGTCACCCAGTACAGCATTCAGATTTAATTTTGATCGCTGTACTGGTTTCATTAGTGACAAAAATCAACGTTAGGGGTAATTAGTAAGGATAAGCTCAGGCGTGTTCGCACAGCCTACATGCAGAGCCCGCCAGGAAGTCAGCACTGCGCTGATCACAGGCAGTGAGACATTTCCCGATCTCTGCAGCCGCGCATCGGGACAATGTCTCACTGCCTGCGATTAGCGCAGCGCAGTGCCGACTTTCTGGCGGGCTCTGTGAACATGCCTGAGCTCATCCTTAGTAATTAGTCTTAGGGGGGTCTCTAGACCTATTTGGGCTAAGACTAATTACTAAGGATGATCTCAGGCATGTTCGCACAGCTCAAGTGCCGAGCCCGCCAGGAAGTCGGCACTGTGCTGCGCTAATCACAGGCAGTGAGACATTTACCGATCTCTGCAGCCGCGCATCGGGACAATGTCTCACTGCCTGTGATTAGCACAGTGCCGACTTCCTGGCGGGCTCTGCACTTGAGCTGTGCGAACATGCCTGAGCTCATCCTTAGTAATTAGTCTTAGCCCAAATAGGTCCCTATCCTTAGGGACCCCCCTAACAAAGATTTAACTCCTTGATCACCCGTCACCAGTGTTCACTATACAAGTGTCACGGGTGACGCAGTTTAGCTAGTTTATTTTTTTATAGCGTCAGGGCACCCGCCGTATTTTACCCAATAAAAGTTTAAACCCCTGATCACCCCGCGGGTGAACAAAGTTAGGTTTTAGCGTCAGATAGGGTCTGTGTCGCCCCAGACAGCATCAGATTAGTGCCAGTAGCGCCAACACTCACGCAGCATACGCCTCCCTTAGTATAGTGTCTGAACGGATCGATATTTGATCTGATCAGATCTATACTAGCGTCCCCAGCAGTTTAGGGTTCCCAAAAACGCAGTGTTAGCGGTATCAGCCCAGCTACCTGCTAGTACCTGCGTTTAACCTCTCCGCCCAGCCAAGTGCAGTATCAATCGATCACTGTCACTTACAAAAACACAAAACGCATAACTGCAGCGTTCGCAGAGTCAGGCCTGATCCCTGCAAAACGCCAACAGTTTTTTTTTTTTGCAGCATTTGAAGCAGTCGCTGACAGTCAGGTGCTTTTTCTCTTGCGAGTCTCACTAGTGTACCAGTAAATTTAGAGACCAAAATGTCAAATCAAAAGGTACACTGGTGAAGAGGCCTACAAGTTTCTGAGCATGACAGATAGTGAAGAGGAAGTCACTCATATGTCAGATTCAGGCACAGAATACGAACCTGCAGACAGCAGCAGCACCCTGACAGATAGCTCTGACGAGTTGTGGTCCCTGCCAAGGTCAGGCACAACAGACCTTGTTCTTCTGCTGTTGTTGAGGTGCAAGAACCGCAGGGCTCTCGTATGGAGCAGAGAGCCAATACTAGTGCCGCTCATTCTTCTGGTGAACTGGCAAGCACCAGCAGAGAGTCCCATAAGTGCAGTTCAAGCTGGCGAGGTAGCAAGCACGAGTAGTGTCCCGCTGCCACCAAGAAGAACACAAAGACAGGCCCGTCGAGCCCATAGTGCCCTTCCTGCTGCATTCGTCAATCCCAATTGGGAACCCACCACGTCTGCAGCACCCGTACTTCCCCCAGTCACTGGCCACCCTGTGGACCAAAGCAATTGGTATGCTGGTCAATTCATAACTAAACTAACGCATAACTAAAAAGAGTGAGTTGCGGCTATAATGGTCCACTGACCCAATTCACCATGCCCGTGTTCTCTGCCTCCATGACCAGGACACGATACGAGCAGATCTTGCGGTTCATGCACTTCAGCGACAATGAACTCTGTCGTCTTCGGGGAGACCCTGGATTTGATAGGCTCTACAAAATTCGGCCCCTCGTAAACCACTTCAACCAACGCTTTGTAGCCTTGTTCACTCCTGATCAAGTTGTCTGCGTTGATGAGTCCCTGATTAAGTTTTCTGGCCGCTTGTATATCAAACAGTATCTGTATGGTATACGAGGGAAAAGATAGTCACGTAGAGCCGGAGAACTGCCCAGACTACATAGTGTCACCCTTATTTGGAAAGGGGTACAACTTGTACGTGGACAATTACACGAGCGTGCCACTTTTTAAGTCACCTTTTTGATTATGGAATTGGCGTATGTGGCACCGTGCGATCTAATCGCCGGGGCTTCCCCCAACGGCTTGTAGAATCCTGACTTAGACAGGGGGGGGGGGGAGAGAAAGCCTGCTTGAGGTGTAATAATTTGTTAGCAGTGAAGTTGAGGGATTCATGGAATGTTTTCGTTCTGTCCTCGCTTCACGCAGACACGGCAGTCCAAATTCCTACGGCGACTGGTGTTGTGGAGAAACCCCTCTGTGTCCACGATTACAACATTAACATGGGAGGGGTGGACCTCAACGACCAGTTGTTGGCGCCGTACCTAATTGCCCGTAAGGCCAGACGCTGGTACAAAAAAGTGTCTGTATATTTATTTAAATTGGCTCTGCTGAACGCTTTTGTGCTATACAAAGCTTCAGGACGGACAGGATCCTTCTTTAAATTCCAGGAAGAGATCGTCACAGCCCTTCTGTTTCCAGATGGTGCTTTGGCCCAACTTCGCAGCCGGCTGCATGAGAGGCATTTTCCTTATATCCTCCCTGGTACCCCTACCCAAAGAAAACCCCAAAAGAATATGTCATGTCTGCAGTAAACACGGATTTAGGCGTGACACACACTTTTATTGTCCCTCCTGTCCTGACCAACTTTGTCTCTACATCAGTGACTGTTAAAAACGCTACCACACACTAGTTGAGTATTAGCGTAGGGTATAGCACCACACAGTCCAAGGCACATGTACACAGGGTCTCGAAAGATGTGATTGCCATCACATTTTGAGAGACTCTAATCTGCAACGTTCAGTTTACAGGTTTTTTTGTTTTGTTTTTTCACTTTTATAAAAACACACAAAAAAAAAAAACACAAAAAAAGTATAAAATAAAAAATCCAAAAATAGTTGTGGTTGTATTTTTCTTCTCTCTCTACTGTCCGCTCACTATTGTTCTATATCCATCGTTCTCTCTCGGTTTTATTTTTACTATGTTTTATTGTATTTGCTTTGCAGGTATGGCAAGTCTTAAGCCCCATACACACGGTCGGACAATCCGCGGACCAGGTCGGTCGGATCCTGTCCGTCATACTTTGTCTGATGTTGGTTTTGCGTACACACGGTCGGACAAAGTTGTCGGAAAATCCGATCATTCTGAACGTGGTGACGTTTGTTGCCTACGACGGGACTACGTAGAGGCTAGTAGCCAATAGCTTTGGTCTTGTAATGTGATGTGAGCATGCGTAGCACTTTGTCCGGTCGGACAACCGTACACACGATCGGATTTGGTGTGATCGGACCGTGTTGTCGGCAAATCTTTCCAGCAGGAGATAAGACTTTGTCCGTCGGACAATCCGACGTACACTGTCCGATGGTGCATACACACGGTCTGATTTTTCAACAACATTGTCCGATCGGACAGAATCCATGAAAAAGTCCGACCGTGTGTATGGGGCTTTAGTGTTATACTGTAATGTTACTTTGTTTTATTGTTAACCATCATTTGCTTAGCAGGTACGCCATTCAGCTGCAGCACGGGTTTATTTATCTTGACAGCAACAGCGTTTGTCCCACGATACGTTAAGCCATGACTCCAGTGCTGTCAGAGGTGAATTCACCACCACAGTTAAAAAGAAAAATGGTGCATGTATGCCCATCATTAGAAGTGGTGGATGAAGGGCGGTATTCTAATGGTGGGCATACCCACCGATCAATCTCTTTTTCGTTCAGCCCACAGGCTGCATGAAAAAAATAACATTACAATGTATGCCCAACAAGGACCAGCAACCTACTGGTATGTTGCTGGACTTTGAGTGGTTATACCAGAATGATGCCTGCAGGTTTAGGTATCATCTTGGTATCACTCTTTTCAGCCAGCGGTCGGCTTTCATGTAAAATAAATCCTAGCGGCTAATTAGCCTCTAGTCTGCTTTTAGAAGCAATGGGAGGGAACGCTTCCCCAGTCTTCCATGGTTTTCTCGTGCTCTCCTGTCGCAACAGGGAGCCCAAGAATGCAGCCGGTGGTTCCTTCAGCTGACCATGGAGCTGATCAGAGACCAGAACGGCTCCAATCATCTCTATGGCCTAAGAAACTGGAAGCTACAAGCATTTCATGACTTTCATCTGACTTCGCCGGATATAAACAGCGCCATTGGGAAATTGGCAGAGCATTTTATCACACCGATTTTGGTGTGGTCAGATGCTTTAAGGGCAGAGGAGAGATCTAGACCCCCAATTTTTTCAAAAAAGAGTACCTGTTTACTACCTATTGCTATCATAGGGGATAATTACATTCCCTGCGATAACAAAAAAAATTATAAAAAAAAAAAAAAAAAAATGAAAGGAACAGTTTAAAAATATAGTAAAAAAGCAAAATAAATAAAAAAAAAAAAAAAAAAAAAAAGCACCCCTGTCCCCACGTGCTCATGCGCAAAAGGTAAACGTAAGCGTCGGTCTGGTGTCATATGTAAACAGCAATTGCACCATGCATGTGAGGTATCAACGCAAAGGTCAGATCGAGGACAGTCATTTTAGAAGTAGACCTCTATAAACTTAAAATGGTAACCTATAAAAAGGTGTTTACAGGCTTTTAAAAATGTATATAGTTTGTCGCCGCTGCACGTTTGTGCGCAATTTTAAAGAATGTCGTGTTTGGTATCCATGTACTCCGCATAAGATCATCTTTTTTATTTCATCAAACATTTGGGCAATATAGTGCGTTTTAGTGCATTAAAAAAAATAAAAAAAAGTGTGAACAGGGCAGGCCACCCCCCCAAAGACCCCTTTTTGGAAAGTAGAGACCCCAAGTTATTTGCTGATAGGCATGTCGAGTCCATGGAATACTTTATATCTTGCCACAAGTTTCGGGAAAATTACACATTTTTGTTCTGCACAAAGTTGTCACTTAATGATGATATATTGTTCAAACATGGCATGGTGGAATTACATTTTTGATTTCACTCCTCACTACCTATCACAGTTTCGAAGGCCATAAAATGCCAAGATAGCAAACCCAACCTCCCCCCCCCCCCCCTCAAAGGACCCCATTTTGGAAAGTAGACACCCCAAGCTATGAGGTACACATGAGGTATCCCCATACTCAGGAGAAGCAGCAGAATGTATTTTGGGGTATAATTCCACATATAACCATGCCACGTGTGAGCAATATATCATTTAGTGACAACTTTGTGCAATTTTTTTTTCTTCATTTTTCAAATCACTTTAGGATCAACATGCTTCTCAGCAATTTCCTTGGGGTGTCTACTTTCCAAAATGGGGTCATTTTTTTGGGGGGGGGGGGTTGTACTGCCCTGCCATTTTAGTACCTCAAGAAATGGGATAGGCAGTCAAACTACAAACTTCGTAAATTCCAGAAAATGTACCCTAGTTTGTAGACGCTATAACTTTTGCGCAAACCATTCAATATACGCTTATTGAATTTTTTTTTACCAAAGACATGTGGCTAAATACATTTTGACCTACAAGTATAACTAAAATTTAGTTTATTACATTTTTTTTTTATAACAAAAAGTAGAAAATATTATTTGTTCAACATTTCGTTTATATCGCAAAAAATAAAAAAATCGCAGAGGCAATCAAATACCATCAAAAGAAATCTCCATTTGTGGGGAAAAAAGGACGCAAATTGCATGACCGCACGATTACCAGTTAAAGCAGCGCAGTGCCAAAGTGTAAAAAGTCTTCCGGTCATTGAGCTGCCAAATCCTCCAGGGCTGAAGTGGTTAAAAGAACAATTTCCAAATATGTGGAAAAAATGGGAAGTAATAATATGAGAGAGATAGAATAGAGGAAAGACCGTGGGAATAAGACAAGAAATAGAGAGAAGAGGTGGGTATGAGAAGGAGGTGGGTGTGGGAAGGGGGAGGGAGGGATAAATATAATAATGGATTTTGCTGAAATAAATGTTTTTTTTAATGATTTTATATGAAAATTGAATAAACAAAAAAAAAAAAATAGTTGTCAAACGATTAGTTGGTCAGCCAAGTAGTTGACCTGCATACAGAATGCATTATTTGTTTACACATCAGAAAATACAATGCAGCACACATACAGATCAGTACACCATCCACACATGTCAGTATACACGGTGAAGCACACATACAGATCAGTACACCATCCACACATGTCAGTATACACGGTGAAGCACACATACAGATCAGTACACCATCCACACATGTCAGTATACACGGTGCAGCACACATACAGATCAGTACACCATCCACACATGTCAGTATACACGGTGCAGCACACATACAGAACAAATCCACCATTTTCGGAAACCTTCGGTGACTCCTTGTCCTCCGTACTGCGCAAGCGCAAAACAGGCCGGACGCTATCCGACGGGGAACAGTATTCAACACATCACCGGAACTAGCTTCTTGCTGGGGGGGGCTTGTTCTAAGGTAACCATTTCATAATGTGCTAGTATGCGATGCATACTAGCACATTATGCTATTATCTTGCAGGTTTTTAGAACATAGGGGAGAGAAACAGATTTTACTTGTCAAAAGTGGGGAGTTTTTACTTGCCTGGTAATTCTATAATTATGTATACAGTTCAGGACATAGGCCGAGTATTTGCGGACCCTTGGTTGTCAGTGATACAGGCTACAAGTCTTCAGAAAAACAGGAAGTGGAGGGAGGAGGCAGAGAATTGGAGTAGGGAATTGACAGTGTCAAAAAGATGCATTGTGCTGTCGGACTGTGTATATACGAGAGAGGAAAAGTATACTGCAATTGCTGAAAGGAGAAGTCCAGCCTAAGCTTGTTTGGCTGGGCTTCTCCTATGGGTCACAGGAGTGCACTTCGGTTTGCACTCCTGTGACCCTGTTTTCAGCAGAGAGCGGACTGAAGTCTGCTCCTTGCGGACGTGACAGAAATCAGTGCAGGCACCGCGTCATCCCGACAATGGGAGTCTGTATCCGCCAGGTGCCTGGACGGATACCGGTCTCAGCCTCTCAGCGAGCCGCTGAGAGACTGAGATGGCCGCTCCCTGCTCCTTCACAGCTCAGCACTCCAGTGAGCATGGAGGAGCAGAGCAGAGCTGCTGTCTGACAGTCAGCAGCTCTCTGCTCGGGGAGCTGTTAGAACCGAGTCATCGGCGATGTTCGATTGCTTGGTTCTCAGTGCAGAGGCGCTGGGGGACCAATGCTGCATCCACCTAGGTAAGAATAATGGAGGAAAAACCCCAAAACCCATACTTCTCTTTTAAGGGAGAAGAAAACATGCCTTAGCTCCTGTATAGCATATGTCCATGTATATATGACAAAAGTCCTGTTTATCTTCCATTTAGCCACAAACAAAAAATTGTGCCCGAAAATAAAATTACTCCAAATTGGATCTCACTGTGGGTATCTTTATTGACTTTCAGAGAAGGGGTGATCTGCTCCACCATTGCACATCTATCTCGCTGGATCCTTAACCACTTGCCCCTGCCATATAGCAAAATGACAGCAACAAAGTGGTTTCAGTATCCTGACTGGACGTCATAAGACGTCCAGCAGGATAACAGCCGCCGTGCACCCGTGGGGGCGTGCATCGTGGCGATCGGTGGTGCAGTGTGTCAGTCTGACACACCGCTACACCGATCTCGGTAAAAGAGTCTCTTTGCCACATGATCAGCCATGTGATCAGCCATGTCGAATCACGGCTGATCACAGTGTACACCGGAAGAGCCATTGATCGGCTTTTCCTCACTCGCGTCTGTCGGACACGAGTAGAGGAGAGCCGATCGGCTGTTCCTCTCACAGGGGGGTCTGTGCTGATTATCAGCACTGCCCACACTGGTTCACCAGGGATGCCACTAGGACCACCGGCGATGTCACCACCAGGTATGCCACCCTAGACCACCAGGGATGCCATCAGTGCCCACAATGGGCATCATTGATTGGCAGGCATTATTGTTTGGCACTGATTTGCATCCATCCGTATCATCAATTACTGTACATCAGTGCCACCTATCAGTGCCCATCCATGCCGCCTATCAGTGCTGCATATTAGTGCCACCTCATCGGTGCCCATCAGTGCTGCCTTATCAGTGAAGGAGAAAACTTACTTATTTACAAAGTTTTGTAACAGAAACCAAAAAAAAAATGTATTTGTTTAGCAGAAAATAAAAATCAGAGGTGATCAAATACCACCAAAAGAAAGATCTATTTGTGGGAACAAAATTGTAAAAATGTAGTTTTGGTACAGTGTAGCATGACCGCGCAATTGTCATTCAAAGTGCGACAGCGCTGAAAGCTGAAAATAGATCTGGGCAGGAAGGTGTATAAGTGCCCTGTATTGAAGGGGTTAAAATGCAACTTTTACTATATCAACTTATAGTAAAAAAACTGAAACAGGAAGTAGTCCCTGTGTACTAGAGAAACATTTACGTATAAAGTAGTGCAGATGGACCAGAAGGTCTGTAGTGATCCTTGTGCTCTCATGATACTAATGTCAAAATTACCTTGCAATCGACGATAAATAAATAAAGCAAATATAAAAAAAAATAAAAACAAGAACAAAACACGTTGCACTTAAAAGGACTTTGTCATGGTTATAAAAAGAGTGGCATGGTGCAAAAATGTGTGCCTCATCTACGTTGTATACAGTGCAACTGAGCTAACATTCAAAAGAGGTACATGTTTATATAACAATCCTTTCTTTTTTTTTTTTCTCCATAAAAAGGGAAAACCTTTCCCCTGAACACAGAGATTTGTCAACAAGGAAAACCATTTACAATTACACTTGGTATTCATACAGTACTGTGAAAAAGTTTTAGGCAGGTGTGAAGAAATGTTGTAAAGTAAGAATGCGTTAAAAAATATATATTTTAAATTGTTTATTTGTATCAATTTATAAAATGCAAAAAGTGAGTGAACAGAAGAAAAATCTAAACCAAATCAATATTTGGTGCGACTACCTTTTGGCTTCAAACCAGTATCAATTCTTACACTTGCACACTTTGTACACTTGCACAAAGTCAGGGATTTTGTAGGATTCGAGTCAGGTGTATGATTAACCAATTATACCAAGCAGGTGCTAATGAGTATAAATTTCATATGTAGGTTGAAACTCAGTCATTAATTGAAACTGAAACAGATGCAGTGTAGGCGGCTTAAAGCGTAACGTCCCTCATTCCCCTCTGGGTGATCTATGTACATTGCAAGGAATTTAACAAACTTTGCTGTAGATTCCTATCTCTTGTTATTCTGAAGAAATCCCTGTTAGATTCTCTGTGCAGAGTGAGTCTAATGGAAGTAGTTTCATAATTATCAATCAGCTGAATCGGGGCTCTAACCACTTCAGCACCCGAAAGGATTTGCCCCCTTCCTGACCAGGCCATTTTTTGCGATACGGCACTGCGTCACTTTAAGTGACAATTGCGCGGTCGTGCAGCATTGTACCCAAAAACATGTATGTCCTTTTTTTTCCCTACAAATAGAGCTTATCCCCTCTGCGGTTTTTATTTTTTGTGCTATAAACAAGAAAAGAGCAACAATTTTGAAAAAAAAAAAAAAAAAAAACACAATATTTTGGAGTTTTTGCTAGAATAGCCTAATATTTTTTTTTTTTTTTTAAACATTTTTTTCCTCAGTTTAGGCCGATATGTATTCTACATATTTTTGGTCAAAAAAAAAAATAAAATAAAAAAATCGCAATAAGCTTATATTGATTGGTTTGAGCAAAAGTTATAGAGTCTACAAAACAGGGGATAGATTTATGTGATTTTTATTATTTTTTACTAGTAATGGCGGCGATCTGCAAATTTCTATCAGGACGGCGACATTGCAGCGGATAGATCGGACACTTTTGACACTATTTTGCGACCATTGACATTTATACAGCGATCAGAGCTAAAAAAAATAGCCATTGATTACTGTATAAATATCACTGGCAGGGAAGGTGTTAAAACTGTAGGGGGGATGGGACCGACTAGGGGAGGAGAGAGATCAGTGGTCATACTTAGTATGACCACTGATCTCTCTCCTCTCCCCTGAGAAAACCGGGATTTGTGTCTGTCACGATCGATCGTGGGTGCCCGCTCATCGCGCCGGGCACACGCATCGGCTCCATGGACATGCGGTGGGCGCGCACCTGCTCTGACGTCTTAAAAAGGAGCGACGTATAGCTATGCCAATTTGCGCAGCCGTGGCAGCCTGCCACAGTACAACTGCGGCGGCTGGTCGGCTAGTGGCTAATGAGAAAAATTGCTGGGTCTGCATCCCTTTAGATGTTATTTCCTATTCAGAGTACCTTACCAAAATTGAAATTTTTGTTGCAGGGGATGCCTGAAATCTGACATGCATCTTCATGTAGACTTCTGGGAAAATGAGTGAGACAATCACACAAGCAGGAAATTACATATCTGGGGGGCATTCTGTACACAGAATGTGTACAGAACATCTTCAGGTAGCCATATTGCATTGCATTTCACAGAAAATTACAGCTCTGCAGATTGAAAAGGAAAGGTAATTTTTAATAGCATTCAATTACAATTTGACTTGTGTCGCAATTGTATATGATATATATATATAGATAGAAAAAATATATATATATATATATATGTTTTATATTTTTTCCCCACGAAAGTGGAGATAGCCTTTAAACCTGTGTGAGGAACAGCCAAACTCTACTACTAAGGGGAGGTTGTGGAAGACAATTGCATGTCACAGGTCATACACCAGCACAGCACAGCAACAAGACACAAGGTAGTTATAGTGCATCAGCAAGGTCTCTCCCAGGCAAATATTTCAAAGCAGACTGGGGTTTCTGCTGTTTAAGCTCTTTTGAAGAAGCACAAAGTGACAGGCAACATTGGAGATCGTAGAGACAGTGGTCAGCCAAGGAAACTTAAAGTGACACTAAAGGTTTGAATATTTAATTATTTTTTTTTAACAACAAACATGTCATACTTACCTCCACTGTGCGGCTCGTTTTGCACAGAGTGGCGATGATCCTCGTCTTCTGGGCTCCCTCGGCGGCTGCCTCAGCTCCTCCCTGCTTCTGATAACCCCCCTCTGGGAAGCACTCTCCCAAGGGAGTTACCTTGCGGGCATGCTCCTGAGTCCTGTAGTCGACGTCCATAGCGGCCGACTACAGGACTCGGCCCCGCCTCCGGCCCTTTCGTCATTGGAGCTGATTGACAGCAGCGCAAGCCAATGGCTGTGCTGCTATCAATCTTTCCAATGAAGACCTAGCAAAGGAAGAGCGCGTTCGAGACACAGGACTTTCCAGGGCTCAGGTAAGTAAAACGAGGGGTCTGGGGGGCCAGTGATCGCAATATGTTTTTTCATCTTAATGCATAGGATGCATTAAGGTGAAAAAACATGAACCTTTACAACCCCTTTAATGAAGCAGATAAACACATTATGCTTGGTTTCCCTTGACATCGGAAGATGTCCAGCAGTGCCATCAGCACAGAACTGGCAGAAACCAGTGGTAAACAGGTACACCCATCTACTGTCCAGAGAAGTCTAGCCAAAAGTGTTCTTCATGGAAGAATTATGGCCTTAAATCAATACCTCAAACGTGAAAACAAAACTAAGCAACTCAACTATTCACAAAAATATAGGAACAGAGTGCAGAAAAATAGCAGCGGGTGCTCTCGACTGATGGGGTGAAATATTTGGCTTTAGCAGGAGGCAGTATGTTTACCGAAGGGCTGGAGGGCGGTACACTAATAAGTGTCTGCAGGCAACAGAGAAGCATAGTGTTCCTTGCACGTTTGGGGCTGCATTTCTGCAAATAGAGTTTGAGATTTGGTCAGGATCAATGGTGTCCCCAATGCTGAGAAATACAGAAAGATACGTATCTATTATGCTATACCATCAGGAGGCGTGTGACTGGCCCCAAATTTAATCTGCAGCAGAACAGCACCCCAAACATACAACAACCAATGTCATTGGGAACTATCTTCAGCGTAAAGAAGAACAAGGAGTCAACATAAGAGTGTCTGTCTAGAATTACATGACAGAAGGATTTTAGGCAGCCTACATCGACAGAAGGATCTGCAATTAGCTCTCCAAGATCTTTAGAACAACCTACCTGCAAAGTTCCTTCAAAAACAAATATGAAAGTGTACCTAGAATAATTGATGACGTTTTGAAGACAAAAGGGTGGTCACACCAAATATTGATTTGATTTGGATTTCTCTTCTGTTCATTTACTTTCCATTTTGTTAATTGATGAAAATAAACTATTAACATTTCTATTTCTGAAGGCATTCTTAATTTATAGCATTTTTTCACAGCTGCCTAAAACTTTTGCACAGTAATGCATATCTATAGCAAACAGCAGACATGGGAGTAAGTCACAAGCAAGTCTCAAGTCTTAACCTTCAAGTCTCAAGTAAGTCCCAAGTTACTTTGGCGAAAAGCAAGCCAGTCAAGTCACAAATCAAGTCCAAATACTGATCTACCCCATTTCCACCTTTAAATGAGTTAAAAGTCAGTGATCAGGAAAGGTTTTGTTTTATTTTCAACATTAACAAAACTGCTTTGTGCTTTTTTCTTGGCATATTAAAGAAACACTTTGAATGCCCAAAAAGCAGACAAGGAGCAGAACACTCAGCAATTAAATGGCCAACAAGCCTGAAACAATGTAGTCCTTGGTGAGGGGGAAAATAACTAAGACCCCTTTCACACCGCACCGCCAATAGCGTCGGCGGTAAAACGCTGCTATTTTTAGCAGCGTTTTACCGTCGGATTTGCGACGCATTTCGGTCGAAAGCGGGTCACTTTTACCCCCCGCTGGGGGCCGAGAAAGGGTTAAACCCCCCCGCAAAATGCTGCAACAGCGTTGCCCCGTTGATTTTAATGGGGAGCAGCGCTGGAGGAGCAGTGGAGGAGCGGTGGAGGAGCGGTGACTTTTCCTGACGTCCTGCCAGCGCACCGCTGCAGTGTGAAAGCCCTCGGGCTTTCACTCTGCAGACAATGGTGCAGCTGTTTTAGGGCGGATTGCAGGCGCAGGCGCCTGCAATAAGCCCTTGGTGTGAAAGGGGTCTAAGTTCAAAGTTTGAACTTTAAACTAATAACAAATTATTTTAACATCTAAATCAGTGGACACAACGCCAACATCTGGACACTTGAATGGTGATGAGAATAGCCACTTAAAATTCCAGATATGGGGGTGTGCAATGGATCAGTTTTAGGGTTTTAATATACTTTGTAAATAGCACCCTATACATTTATAGTCAGTGGTAGTTGTATCCTCTGCATTATACCCTGATAAAATAACATTTAATTACAGTGAAGGTCAGTGTAATAATCACTATGATTGCATCAGCTAGCACTTATGTACAAGTTTCATATATAAACACAATTTTTAACATATGTAAAACAAGTGACCTAATGGACAATTCTGAGTGAGATTCGTTTTGAACCAAAGATGTGGGCTTTTTTTTTTTGATTGTGCATTGTACTACAGCAGAATTAAAAAACATACTATATAAAAATATACTATGCATAAACAATATACTAAACCTAGTATTGACAAGATATCTTCTCTATTAACCACTTCCCGACCGCCCCCTGTATATATACGTCGGCAGAATGGCACGTACAGGCAGAATCACGTACCTGAAATATATGTGTGGATCCAGCTGCGCTTCCCCAGTGAAAAGCTGCCGACACAACAATATGACAGATTGTGGGAAAAGTATAAAAATTAAGAAAGTGTGGCGCTAAAAGGATTTGTGTCTGGTAGGTAGCTGTAAACGAGAATCAAATCCCTATTACACTGCTAACATCCAGATTTTTAGTGACTGACCACCATACATATAAAAATGGTGAAAACAATGTGAGTATAAGCAGTCCACGTCAGAACTGTCTATAAGATGTGAAAGACATTAGTGTTGCTTATAACTTAGCATAAAAGAAAAAATGGTGAAAAAAATATGTATAAACACTAAGGTATCTAAGTACTCAGAGAGTCAATAGCATGCAATGTAATGCAATTACTAATTAGCACTGTGAACAGAACCTCAGTTCAAAAAAACATGTAGTGATCATACTCTACATAAATAGACAAAAAGTATCATTCATAGGAGCAAATACAAATTGTGACAGGTGTTTTGTTTAAAAACACATATTAGATTAGCTTCGTATATAGATTCAAGAGTCCCCGATGGTAAGACTTATGGGTGATAGTGTACTGGTATTCCCAAAAATGCTGTATAATGTTCATCAACGTAACATCCTCATGTAATTTGGACAGCGTTTAGAACTCTATAGTATAAGAATGGGATCTGGTACGCTTACCGTCAACGGTGGACCCACTGACCTTTGGTGAGGGGTCAAATCAGGCTTAGGTCTGCCGGTGGAAGATGTTTGCAGGGTGGTGAGTCCAGATGGAGAAGGTAAGACTGGGCCGGCACCACAGTCTATACTCACCACAACTCCGTTCACCGAGTAGGGACCAAGCTTTAGAAGATTGCACTGGAACGCGGTTATTATAACCGGGACACCTCAATAGGTCAGGATCATAGGAACAAAAGAGATAAGGAGAACCTCCTCATAGTGTAAATAAATCCGGTGACGGAATAAATTTATTTAAAAATCTTGTTTGTCAAGTAAAAATATTCAAGATAAAAACAAAGACAAATCAAGAAATGTATCAAAAATGAAGACGCAGTGGTAGTAGGTATAGCGTATCCGCCCTACGCGTTTCGTCTTACAAGACTTCAACAGGGGCATAGGAATCACGTACCTGTACGTGACATTCTTCCGGCGGTTGGGGGGTCCGATCGGACCCCCCTCCGCCGGCGGGGACGGTCGGGATGGCTTCAGAAGCGATGCGGGACGAGGTAACGGCCAGTCGTTTCTGGCCACCCCCTCCCGATCGCTCTGGCCAATGGGATTCGTCCGCTTCCTTCCCCTTCCTGTGTAATTGTAAACACAGGCAAGGGGAAGTGATGTCACGCTCCTCGTGTCGGTCTTTCTGACCGGGACGCCGAGCGGAGAAGACATCAGGTTAGTGCACCAACACTACACTGACACCAGGCACACATAGGCACATATTTCACCCCCCTGATCACCCCCAGATCACCCCCTGCCCCCCCAGTCACAGTGTCACTGATTGCAGTGATCATTTATTTTACTGATCACTGCATTTAGTGTCAGTGTGACTGCAATAACTGTCAGGGCAGTTAGTTTTAGGCCCCTTTAGGTCCAAGGTAGCCCCCTACCCCCCCCCCCCCAATAAAGGTTTAACCCCTTGATTGCCCCCTAGGTAACCCTTTCACCCCCTTTTGCCAGTGTCACTAAGCGATCGTTTTTTTTTGATCGCTCTATTAGTGTCACTGGTGCCGCTAGGTAGCCAGTTTTTTTTTTTTAGGTAACCGCCAGGTTTATATAGGATTATAAATAGGTTTATAGGTCAGGTACCCCCATATTACAACCTAAATAAAGGTTTTAACCCCTTGATTGCCCCTAGAGTTAACTCTTTCACCAGTGATCACAGTAAAGGTGTCACTGGTGACGCTGGTTAGCCAGTTAGTTATTTAGTTATTTAGGTTCCCCGTCAGGTTTTTATATAGTGTCAGGTACCCCCATATATTACCTAATAAAGGTTTTAACCCCCTGATTGCCCCTAGTTAACCCTTTCACCAGTGATCACCGTATAACTGTTACGGGTGACGCTGGTTAGTTAGCTTGTTTTTTTATACTGTCAGGGCACCCGCCATTTATTACCCAACTATCGGTTTAACCCCCTGATCGTCCGGCGGGTGATATCAATTAGGTTTTAGGGTCAAATAAGGTCTGCGTCGCCCCAGGTTAGTGCCAGTACCGCAAACACCCACGCGCAAAGCATACACCTCCCTTAGTGGTATAGTATCTGAACAGATCAATATCTGATCTGATCAGATCTATACTAGCGTCCCAGCAGTTTAGGGTTCCAAAAAACGCATTGTTAGCGGGATCAGCCCAGATACCTGCTAGCACCTGCGTTTTCCCCCTCCGCCCAGCCCAGCCCAGCCCACCCAAGTGCAGTATCGATCGATCACTGTCACTTCCAAAACACTAAGCACACATAACTGCAGCGTTCGCAGAGTCAGGCCTGATCCCTGCGATCGCTAACAGTTTTTTTTGGTAGCGTTTTGATTCAGTTGCCAGCAGCCTAGGAGCTTTTTTTCCTGTGAATCTCACTAGTGTACTACTAAATTTAGAGCCCAAAATGGCAAATCGCAAGTACACTAGTGAACAGGCCTACTTGTTTCTGAGTATGTCAGATAGTGAAGAGGAGGTCACTCATCTGTCACAATCAGGCTCAGAATACGATCCAGTAGACGACAGCGGCTCCATGACAGATAGCTCTGGCGACGAAGGTGTGGTCCCTGCTAAGGTCAGGCGTACCCGATCCCGATCTTCTGATGTTGTTGAGGTGCAGGAACCGCAGGTCTCTCGTATGGAGCAGAGAAGTACTAGCGCCGCTATTCCTTCTGGTGAACTGGCAAGCACCAGCGGCCTAGTACACCCTGGACGTAGTCAAACCAGCACTGCAGTAACACTTGGTGACGTGGCGAGTCCCATAAGTGCAGTTCAAGCTGGCGAGGTGGCAAGCACAAGTAGTGTCCCGCTGCCACCAAGAAGAAGACAAAGGCAGGTCCGTCGATCACATAGTGTCCTTCCTGCAGAATTCGCCAATCCTGATTGGGTGCCCACCACTTCTGCAGGACCCGTACTTCCCCCATTCACTGGCCAACCCGGTATTCAGGTGGAAACAGCTGATTTTAAGCCATCCGATTTTTATTCGCTGTTTTTCACGGAAGATCTCTATAGATCTATTGTGGACCAAAGTAATATATACGCTGGTCAACACATCGCCGCTAATCCCCAAGTGCCTTCCCTTGCCAGAGATTGGAAACCAATTACGGTTTCCGAATTTAAGACCTTTCTGGGCCTTTCCCTCAACATGGGCATACACAAATTCCCGTGGTCTTATTGGTCCACCTCACCGCACCACCATATGCCCGTGTTCTCTGCCTCCATGTCCAGGGCACGATACGAACAGATCTTGCGGTTCATGCACTTCAGTGACAATGAACTTTGTCGTCCTCGTGGAGACCCTGAATTTGATCGGCTCTACAAAATTCGGCCCCTCATAAACCACTTCAACCAATGTTTTGCAGCCTTGTTTAATCCCAATCAAGTTGTCTGCGTTGACGAGTCCCTGATTAAGTTTTCTGGCCGCTTGTCTTTCAAACAGTTCCTTCCCAGCAAGCGTGCCAGATACGGGGTCAAGCTCTACAAGCTCTGTGACAGGGCAACAGGCTATACGTGGAGCTTTTCGGTTTATGAGGGAAAAGATAGTCACGTAGAGCCGGAGAACTGTCCAGATTACATAGGGAGCGCTGGCAAGATAGTGTGGAACTTGGTGTCACCCTTATTCGGAAAGGGGGTACCACTTGTACGTGGACAATTATTACACGAGCGTGCCACTGTTTAGTCACTTGTTTGATCATCAGATTGGAGCATGTGGCACCGTGCGACCTAATCGCCGGGGCTTTCCCCAGCGGCTTGTAGATTCCCCTCTTAGGCTGGGGGAGAGAGCCTGCTTCAAGTGTAATAATTTGCTCGCTGTGAAGTGGAGGGATAATAGGAATGTTTTCGTTCTTACCTCCCTTCATGCAGACACGACAGTCCAAATTCGTACGGCGGCTGGTGTTGTGACGAAACCCCTCTGTGTCCACGAATACAACCTTAATATGGGGGGGTGGACCTCAACGACCAGTTGTTGGCGCCGTACCTAGTTGTCCGTAAGGCTAGACGCTGGTACAAAAAAGTGTCTATTTATTTATTCCAATTGGCTTTGCTGAATGCTCATGTGCTATACGGAGCTTCAGGCGGGACGTTACCCTTCCTTGAATTCCAGGGAGCGGTTGTCATGGAACTCCTGTATCCAGGCGATTCCACACCTCACCATCCCCTACCAAATGCAGTAAGCCGGCTGCATGAGAGGCATTATCCTCATGTCCTCCAGAGTACCCCTACCCAACGAGCCCCCCAAAGAAGATGTCGTGTCTGTAGCAAGCGCGGATTTAGGCGTGACACCCGTTATTATTGTCCACGCTGTCCTGACAATCCTGGTCTCTGCGTTGGTGAATGCTTTGAACGCTACCACGAACTAGTGAGGTATTAGCGTAGGGTACAGCATTTCACAGGCTAGGATACACTTTCACAGGGTCTCAAGAATGCCATCGCATTTTGAGACCCGACCGTTGCAGTTAAAATTATAGTTACAGGGTCTCAAGAATGCCATCGCATTTTGAGACCCGACCGTTACAGTTAAAATTATAGTTATAGTTTAAAAAAAAAGTGTAAAAAATAAAAATAAAAAAAAAAAGTACAAAAAAAAAAAAAAACCCCAAAAAAATATAAAATAAAAAACCAAAAATAGTTGTCGTTTTATTGTTCTCTCTCTATTGTTGCTCTTTTTTACTCTATTCTATTCTGCAATGTTTTATTATGTTTTATCATGCTTGCTTTTCAGGTATGTTTTATTGTTAACCATTTTTTTGTTTTCAGGTGCGCCATTCAGTTGCAGCGCGGATTTATTTATCTTGACAGCAACAGCGTTTGCTCCCACGATACATAAAGCCGCGACTCCAACGCTGTAGGAGGTGATTTCACCACCACAGTTAAAAAAAAGAGCATATATGCCGAAGCATGGGGGCAGCAGAGGGCGGAGGAGCGATTTTGCTCCTAATGCCACGTACATACGGTCGAAAAAAGTCCGACCATGTGTACGTGGCATAACTTTTTTGCGGGAGGATGCCCCCATGCTTCGGCATATATATATTTTAGGCACCGGTTGCGTTAACAAAATGTTTTATTTTTTACTATGTTTTTTTTTTGGTATTTGCTTTGCAGGTATGGTATGGTAAGGTCTTACTGTTATACTCTAATGTTACTTTGTTTTAATGTTAACCATTATTTGCTTAGCAGGTACGCCATTCAGTTGCAGCGTGGATTTATTTATCTTGACAGCAACAGCGTTTGCTCCCACGATACATAAAGCCGCGACTCCAACGCTGTAGGAGGTGATTTCACCACCACAGTTAAAAAAAAAGAGAGCATATATGCCGAAGCATGGGGGCAGCAGAGGGCGGAGGAGCGATTTTGCTCCTAATGCCACGTACATACGGTCGAAAAAAGTCCGACCATGTGTACGTGGCATAACTTTTTTGCGGGAGGATGCCCCCATGTTTCGGCATATATATATTTTAGGCACCGGTTGCGTTAACAAAATGTTTTATTTTTTACTATGTTTTTTTTTTGGTATTTGCTTTGCAGGTATGGTATGGTAAGGTCTTACTGTTATACTCTAATGTTACTTTGTTTTAATGTTAACCATTATTTGCTTAGCAGGTACGCCATTCAGTTGCAGCGTGGATTTATTTATCTTGACAGCAACAGCGTTTGCTCCCACGATACATAAAGCCGCGACTCCAATGCTGTAGGAGGTGATTTCACCACCACAGTTAAAAAAAAGAGCATATATATGCCGAAGCATGGGGGCAGCAGAGGGCGGAGGAGCGATTTTGCTCCTAATGCCACGTACATACGGTCGAAAAAAGTCCGACCATGTGTACGTGGCATAACTTTTTTTGCGGGAGGATGCCCCCATGCTTCGGCATATATAAATGGTGCATGTATGCCCATCATTAGAAGTGGGTGGATGAAGGGAGGTATTCTAATGGTGGGCATACCCACCGCGCCATTGGGAAATTGGGAAAGCATTTTATCACACCGATCTTGGTGTGGTCAGATGCTTTGAGGGCACAGGAAAGATCTAGGGTCTAATAGACCCCAATTTTTTCAAAAAAAAAAAAGAGTACCTGTCACTGCCTATTGCTATCATAGGGGATATTTACATTCCCTGCGATAACAATAAAAATGACAACTAAGAAAAAAAAAATGGATGTAAAATTTTAAAAATAAAAAAAAAAACATAAATAAAAACAAAAACAAAAAAAAAAAAAAAAAAAAAGCACCCCTGCCCCCCCTTCTTTTGCGCAAAGGCGAACACAAGCGTTGGTCTGGCGTCATATGTAAACAGCAATTGCACCATGCATGTGAGGTATCACCGCGAAGGTCAGATCGAGGGCAGTAATTTTAGCAGTAGACCTCCTCCGTGAATCTAATGTGGTAACCTGTAAAGGCTTTTAAAGGCTTTTAAAAATGTATGTAGTTTGTCGCCACTGCGTGTTTGTGCGCAATTTTAAAGCATGTCGTGTTTGGTATCCATGTACTCGGCCTAAGATCATATTTTTTATTTCATCAAAAATTTGAGCAATATAGTGTGTTTAAGTGCATTAAAATAAAAAAAAGTGTATTTTTTCCACAAAAAATGCGTTTGAAAAATCGCTGCGCAAATACTGTGTGGAAAAAAAAAAATGCAACACCCACCATTTTAATCTGTAGGGCCTTTGCTTTAACAATATATATAGTGTTTGGGGGTTCAACGTAATTTTCTTGCAAAAAAAAAATATGTTTTCATGTAAACAAAAAGTGTCAGAAAGGGCTTTATCTTCAAGTGGTTAGAAGAGTGGGTGACGTGTGACATAGGCTTCTAAATGTTGTGCATAAAATGCCAGGACAGTTCAAACCCCCCCCAAATGACCCCATTTTGGAAAGTAGACACCCCAAGCTATTTGCTGAGAGCAATGTTGAGCCCATTAAATATTTTTTTTTTTGGTCCCAAGAGATTGAATAATGAAAAAAAAAAAAAAATAATATTTTTTTTTACAAAAACTTGTCACTAAATGATATATTGCTCAAACATGCCATGGGCATATGTGGAGATACACCCCAAAATACATTCTGTTGCTTCTCCTGAGTACGGGGAAACCACATGTGTGGGACTTTTTGGGAGCCTAGCCGCGTACGGGACCCCAAAATCCAAGCACCGCTTTCAGGCTAAGGGTGTAATTTTTTTATTTCACTCCTCACTGCCAATCACAGTTTCGGAGGCCATGGAATGCCCAGATGGCACAAACCACCCCCAAATGACCCCATTTTGGAAAGTAGACACCCCAAGCTATTTGCTGAGAGGTATGGTGAGTATTTTGCAGATCTCGCTTTTTGTCACAATGTTTTGAAAATTGAAAAAATAATTTTTTTTTTTTTTACTTTCTTCATTTTCAAAAACACATGAGAGCTGTAAAATACTCACCATGCCTCTCAACAAATAGCTTGGGGTGTCTACTTTCCAAAATGGGGTCATTTGGGGGGGTTTTGTGCCATCTTGGCATTTTATGGTCTTTCAAAACTGTGATAGGTAGTGATAGGTAGTGAGGAGTGAAATCAAAAATTTATGCCCTTAGAAATCCTGAAAGCGGTGCTTGGTTTTCGGGGTCCCGTATGCGTATAGGCTCCCAAAAAGTCCCACACATGTGGTATCCCCGTACTCAGGAGAAGCAGCAGAATGTATTTTGGGGTGTAATTCCACATATGCCCATGGCATGTGTGGGCAATATATCATTTAGTGACAACTTTGGGCAAAAAAAAAAAAGTTTGTAATATTCCCGCAACTTGTGGCAAAATATAAAATATTCCATGTACTCAACATGCCTCTCAGCAAATAGCTTGGGGTGTCTACTTTCCAAAATGGGGTCATTTGGGGGGGTTTTGTGCAATTTTGGCATTTTATGGCCTTCGAAACTGTGATAGGTAGTGAGGAGTGAAATCAAAAATTTACACCCTTAGAAATGCTGAAGGTGGTGCTTGGGTTTCGGGGCCCCGTACGCGGCTAGGCTCCCAAAAAGTCCCACACATGTGGTATCCCCGTACTCAGGAGAAGTGGCAAAATGTATTTTGGGGTGCAATTCCACATATAACCATGGCATGTGTGAGCAATATATCATTTAGTGACAACTTTTTGAATACATTTTTTTTTTTTTTTTTTTTTTGTCTTTATTCAATCACTTGGGACTAAAAAAAAAAAAATATTCAATGGGCTCAACATGCCTCTCAGCAAATAGCTTGGGGTGTCTACTTTCCAAAATGGGGTCATTTGGGGGGGTTTTGTGCCATCTTGGCATTTTATGGCCTTCAAAACTGTGATAGGTAGTGATAGGTAGTGAGGAGTGAAATCAAAAATTTATGCCCTTAGAAATCCTGAAGGCGGTGCTTGGTTTTCGGGGTCCCGTATGCGGATAGGCTCCCAAAAAGTCCCACACATGTGGTATCCTCGTACTCAGGAGAAGCAGCAGAATGTATTTTGGGGTGTAATTCCACATATGCCCATGGCATGTGTGGGCAATATATCATTTCGTGACAACTTTGGGCAAAAAAAAAAAAGTTTGTAATATTCCCTCAACTTGTGGCAAAATATAAAATATTCCATGTACTCAACATGCCTCTCAGCAAATAGCTTGGGGTGTCTACTTTCCAAAATGGGGTCATTTGGGGGGGTTTTGTGCTATTTTGGCATTTTATGGCCTTCAAAACTGTGATAGGTAGTGAGGAGTGAAATCAAAAATTTGCACCCTTAGAAACCCTGAAGGCGTTGATTGGGTTTCGGGGCCCCGTGCGCGGCTAGGCTCCCAAAAAGTCCCACACATGTGGTATCCCCATACTCGGGAGAAGCAGCAAAATGTATTTTGGGGTGCATCTCCACATATAACCATGGCATGTGTGAGCAATATATCATTTAGTGACAACTTTATGAAAAAAAATTTTTGTTTTTTTTTTTTGTCTTTATTCAATCCCTTGGGACTAAAAAAAAAAATATTCAATGGGCTCAACATGCCTCTCAGCAAATAGCTTGGGGTGTCTACTTTCCAAAATGGGGTCATTTGGGGGGGTTTTGTACTTCCCTGCCATTTTAGCACCTCAAGAAATGAGATAGGCAGTCATAAATTAAAAGCGGTGTAAATTCCAGAAAATGTACTCTAGTTTGTAGACGCTATAACTTTTGCGCAAACCAATAAATATACGCTTATTGGCATTTTTTTACTAAAGACATGTGGCTGAATACATTTTGGCCCAAATGTTTGACTAAAATTGAGTTTATTAGATTTTTTTTATAACAAAAAGTAGAAAATCTCTTTTTTTTTCAAAATTTTCGCTCCTTTTCCGTTTATATCGCAAAAAATAAAAATCACAGAGGCAATCAAATACCATCAAAAGAAAGCTCTATTTGTGGGAAGAAAAGGACGCAAATTTTGTTTGGTTACAAAATTGCATGACCGCGCAATTACCAGTTAAAGTAGTGCAGTGCGAAATTGAAAAAAGACCTCTGGTCCTTTGGCTGCCAAATGGTCCGGGGCTGAAGTGGTTAAAGAAGAGGATATGTAGAGGTGGTTTGTCCATATAAAAATGTCAGGGATGAGGAACAAGGAAATGACTTCTCACTAGTGTGTAAATATATATATATATATATATATATATATATATATATATATATATATATATATATATATATATATATATATATATATATATATATATATATATATATATATATATATATACACATATACATACATACATACATACATAAAATAACACAGTATATTATATTATAAACTTTATGGTCAGGCAGCCGTGTACCTGATTGGCTTCCCCCCGGCGGGCAGCAGCCATTCCAGTATTCAAAAGCCGCGCCTCCTCGTCTGTGATAAGCAGAACACTCAATTTCCCAGCATTCAGTGTTCCGTCTATCACGGACATCCGCTCATCCTCATAACACAGACGAGGATGAGAGGATGTCCGTGATAGGCTGAACACTGCCTGCTGTGAAATTGAGTGTTCTGCCTATCACAGACGAGGAGGCTCGGCTTTTGAACACTGCAATGTCCGCCATCTGTCTGCATGACACGCTGATCAGGTAGGCAGATGGCAGCTTGCAGGTTAGTGTGTTAGTGTTATGGTGCCAACTTGCCAAGTCATTGCAAGTCATATAGCCCAAGTCAAGTCGCAAGTCAGTAGTGACAAGTCCAAGTCAAGTCATTTATTGAATTCAGTCAAGCAAGTCGCAAGTCCTCAAACAGGTGACTCAAGTCTGACTTAAGTCAAGTCATGTGACTCAAGTCCCCCACCTCTGGCAAACAGGCATGCAATCAAAGAACTGCCATTAGTCTAAATCCTTACCTCAGACATTAGCCATTGCCTTTGTTTCATTCCAATGTCAAGGTGTTGTGTTTCATCCAGGATTTCTTCTAATGAAAGTGGGTACGTGTCACCTCTCTGGTGTCGGGTCTGCAAAAGGTAAACTGACATGTTAATTTGCACATACTGACTTCCACAGCCTTACCTGTTTACGTGAAGAAATAGTAAGATATGGGTAATTTAAAGCAATTAGGAACAAATTATTTGGGAGCTATAAAAACGGTATTCTATTTCTTTGTCAGATGGCATTTATTAAAGTCCAGTCAAATACACATCTAAGGGCCCCATTGTTATATCAGTAGAATCAACTTCAAGTTACAATATTAGGAGACTCCCAGTGAATTTCTAATAGTGTGCAGGACTAAATTAGACTGGCATTGATGTTTCACATGATTTAATTTGGGTGGATAATTGGAAAATAAGTAGAACAGCAGAACACTGTGTGTATCTACCATTACATACTGAATTGGGAACAGAGAGGTCGCTAATAATCAGTAAATGTACATTATATGGTTATACTATTGTTTTACATACAGCACATAAGCACCAGATGTTAATGTACAGACGATAAGCAGTCACGTCCTTGCAGTACAGTTACAATCAATATATTGCACATGTGTTAAAAGCTGCTTCAATGGTGTGCTGTGAAAGCTGGGATTAATGTGTTGTGGAATTGCTACATTACAGTCTCTGCCAAACTAGGAATTGCATTAACTATAAAGTCTGTGATTTTACATGTTAGGCCCCATGCACACTGCTGCTCCTAAACTGAAATTTTCTTTTGGCAATTTTTCCTAAGCCCCTGAACACACCTCAATAAAAGCCTTGGTGTCCATGCACACAGAGGCTTTTGGAAATAAAAACGCCAAACACACATAAGCGCTAGGTGCGTTTAGCACCCCAGATTTTATTTTATTTCAAATGGCCAGAATAAATTAAAATTCTGGTCAATGAAATAAACACCAATGGCTTTTCGGTTAGGAGAAACAGCGTTACAATAAGCCAATGTGCAATCAGCCTTACAAGCACTACAAAATGACTGCAATTTCCCCTTTACCTTGTAGTATGTGTTCTCAAAAGTGCGAGCTTTAGAGATAACACAAACACACCTGCCACATTAAAACTCTAAAATAAATGAATGATTATGTTTAGATTGTACACAATCTTCTGAGGTGGTAGCAAATAAAAAAAAAAAGGGTGCATCTTCAAAGTAATGAGATGATGCATCCTGAGGAATGAAAGGAGGTCTGTGTTCTGCACTAGTAGTAAAATATGAGCGTCAAAACTGCCAAAAGGTTTTTGAAGGTATATGTTTTCGAGCTGTGACCCTAATCCTTACTTTACCACTTGGCTAGTTGCTGATCTGGACCTGCATGCTACCAGTGTAGCCCTGGGAAAGCTAATGTGGTCATATACTCAGGGTCTCATAAGTGACCACCAAGAGAACCACAGAATATGCACTTAATAAATTTCATTCTCCTATTCCAGAATGTATCTTTCAAACACTGCCACTAAAGCTGTAGCAACAGATTTTACAAATTGTAGTAAGCCATAGTAGGCAATCTCAATTTAACTTTACTTATGTGCAGAATAGAAGAGATTGCAGATAAAGTAAGCAGCCACTTGGCCTGTTTTTAATACTTTTTAAATAAAATAACGTTATTACACAATGGTATTGTACCTTCCATCTTTTTTCTGATATCCATTTTGGAGGAGCCCTTCCTGGGATCACCCACCTGTAGCCAGTTAGGATCAAAGATCGTGGTCCTAACAAAGTCCCACCTGACCTTTTATTTAAAAAAAAAGAGGTCATGATGGTTTGGCAAGTAGGATACTTACCTATATCCACCGGGTGTTGTACTATCCAAGGTCAAAATAGCTAGTGGTGATGGTGTGAAAAAGATACAATTACTTCACTTAATATATGGACATTTATTTTAAATCTTCGAGATCTAAAATAGACCCATTTTAGATCTCGAAGATTTAAAATAAATGTCCATATATTAAGTGAAGTAATTGTATCTTTTTCACACCATCCCCGGTTTTGGAATCGTGAAATGGTTTGAATAAAAACCCTAATCCTTGCTATTCCAAGGGGACCACCAATATCATTCTTTGAGACAAGGGATGATCCAAAGCTAGAAAGAGAGACTTACTTTTCACTGGATCTCTGGGAACGTTTGATCTGAGAAAAAACGAGGAGACGGGAACCCTCGGAACTCTAGTTTGTAACCTAGAGAAATTGAGGAAGCCACCCATCTGTCTTGACATTGTTCCTGCCAGACCCTTGAAAACAGTAGAAGCCTTCCCCTTCAAGGGGCTTTAGTATTTTGTTTTGTGGGTTTCCTCCCCCAGGTCCTCTTTTGGCCCTGGGACTAACCCTGAGGTTTACCTCTTGAACCTGATGGTAGAGGCCATCATGACTGCCTGGAGGCTGATGCCCCTGGCACCGGAGAAGAGGCACCCGTGATGTACGATAAGAAAATGTGTCATTGTATTCCACTACTAAGGAACTGGCTTCCATTTTTCCTCAGGAGATCATTCGCTTACATTGGCTTCCCAAGGTGATTGTCTCGGACAGGAGTTGTCAGTTTGTGTCCCGGTTATGGCAAGCCTTTTTTTGTACAGTTGGTAATTCAGCTTGCTTTCTCCTCTGCGTATCACCCGCAGTCTAAAGGGGCAGCAGAACGAGCCAATCAGTCCTTGGAGCAATTCCTACGTTGCTATATTTCTGACCATCATAACCACTGGTCAGACCTATTACCGTGGGCAGAGTTTGCTCACAACAGTGCCTTGAATTCTGCTTCCCGATTGTCCCCATTTATGGTGAATTATGGTTTCCAACCTTCCATGTTGCCTGACTCTTTTGTTCCGCAAAGAATTCCTGCATTAGAGGAGCATCCCTGTGGTCTTCTTCCACTTGGGCACAAGTCCAGGAGGCTTTGCAACATGCTAATGATAGGTACAGACTCCATGCTGACCGCAGACGCCTGCCTGCGCCTTTCTACCAGGTTGGGGACAGGGTC